>CM050450.1:105638721-106111221 GCA_027563935.2 Costus lasius
CTATATCACTATATAATGCCCAAATTTGCCCACATTCGACATTATCTATCGACTTCCCCTTATCAAAATTGTGGAATTCTGCCTCAGGATATTCAAAAGTAAGGGGGCTCAAAGATGACGTGTGAGACAAATTTTCATTTTCAGAAGCATCGTCATTGGTGTCCCTGGTACCTGAATTATTTGTATCACTTGTCTCTGCTTTAGGCATCTTCGTGTCATTTTGACCATGCCTCAATGCATCTGATTGGCTGCTTTTACTTGCTTCATATTGTTTTGGATCACCAACACCCGTTATTACACCATCGTGAGACAAGTTTTGGTTAATAATATCGCTCTTCATCTGCTGGACCCCACTAATTTCAGGTTCCACCTTATCAGATGTGGAATTGAGGCATGAACCACAGGATTTTTGCAGATTACCAGCTCCAGTCGCAACACTGCAAAGACTTACGGAACGAAATGACTCTGAAAAGTTAGCCGGAAGAGATGCAGGATCAAGTTCCAGACAACCTTCAGGAAGACCTTCAATCCCAGTCAACCTGTAAGAAGGAATACAATGAGAAAATCTAAGCATTTCATTCGGTGGTATCACATGCAGAACCATATCCTTCCCTGTTGCACGAGTGAACAGGCTAACAAAGCCTTGTACCTTGACTAAAGGAATTACACTGACTCCAGTTCCAGGTACTAAGTCTGAAATAACTTCTACAACTTCATATTCGTAGTGCCTATGACTGCCAGCATCAGAACTCCAACCAATATTCCAGTCCTTAAAGATAGCCCAAACCTCATCCTTACGAGGATGTATAATATATGAGTTCCTCCTTTTCCCCTTTTCCCAAGAAACAACATGCGAGAACATATTCTGTTCTTCAGATGTCTGTGAGGACCCTAGCACGTAATTGCCACAACCAATTGGTAGTTCCTCATCACGCCAGGCGGTCTCAGCATCACTCGTTGGACAATGCTCAAGCCAAGTAAATAGTAGCCTGAATTCTGGGCCAAAACTTTGGCGAATTCGTGCATAGAATCGAGGCATCCCATCAATAGTATCATAAAGTGCCCATACCTGACCTACTGCAAACTCATTTATGAGCCTGCGCTTCTCAAAGTCACAAAATTCTGAATCAGGATATACAAATGCATGCTGTTCATGTGAGACCTTAGTACCAGAATCAGTATCAGAAACAGTTGCAGGCTCCAACTTTTCTTCCATTACTGTATGTGACTCATTATTTCTTCTCATATCTGTATTAATCCCTTCACTTCCATTAGGCAGATCCTTTCTATAGCAGGCATCTTCTTCATGGCCACTCTTAGTTTCGTCATCAGTGGAAGTGTTGGCATGCATTCCTGAAGGTCCTCCAGGATCAGCATGAGAATGCCCTGCTTCATGCACATCAGTAGTACCCAATGACTCTCTTCTCAACTTTTTCCGACTTAGTGGGTCTACAAGGTTGTCAACATCTTCTTCATGTTCATCTTCATCACCATTATCATCATCATCGTTATCTTCACTTCCAACCTCACTATAGTTAATATTCTGCTTTTGCCTAGCAGACCTTCGTGGTGCAGCAGATGAAGAAAAATACTCCGATTGGGGATCATTTCCATGAACAACGTCATCTTCATTATCACTGCTATCTGAACTACTCGACTCAACAGCAACTTTTCTGCCCTTCTTATTAGTATTTGCAGTCAAAGGATTAACAGCCTGTTCTCGATTCTTTTCCCTGAGGTTTTGTTTACGACTATACTCAAAGTGAATATGTTGTTCCCCACCAACACTAGCATTATGAACCATAGAGGAAGAGGGATTTTCCGATTGGCCTTGCTGAGCTGGTTTCTGTTCATGCAGATTTAAATTGCCCCAAGATTGGCTGGAGTTTGTTCCAGATTGTGAGGTTTTTGCATTTAAATCATATGCAATGAAAGTGCTAAAACAATTCTGACAGCGCAGGGATTTGTTCAATATACTTCTGTAATACTGGTATCTCATATTGCATTCAGTGCAAATAGTCCAGAAAGTCTGGGATATAGTAAAAGATGATGGTTGTTGCTGTTGATGATTAAGGCCATTGAAGTTTACAGTACTATAACTACCTGTAGCATAAGAAGTCTTCCTCATCTGCGGAACAGGCTGCCTGTATGACTCAATTCTTGCAGGAGCTGTCCTTTTGATATCGTAATGGTGCCGTTTTGCTTTATCAGATAGAATCATATTCGCTTCTCCAATCAACTTGAATGCAGCCTCAGCACCTGCAAATTGGTTTTTGTCAGGATGAAGTAAAAGTGCAAGCTTTCGGTACTGCTTCTTAATGGATGAATCATCTGCAGTTGGCTCTATTTGCAGAATTCCATACCAATCCATCTCTCCATTAATTTTATTGCCAGCAGAGCAGTGAACTTCACAGACAGTCAACATATGAGATAGATTTTCAAGCTCTGGAAAAAGTTGTTGAGCCTTCAGAGCAAACTTCCGTGCCCCAGCAAAATCTTTTTTTTGCATCTTGTTTTCTGCAAAGTCCCTTGCTCTGACAGCATCTTCCTTGTTACACTCCATCCGACACAATCGCAAAATACACTTGAACAACGAAATCTACTTAATTTACTTCATATGTAATGCTACAAGCAAAATTCATGCTCACTTATGCAATCAAGTCATGGACAACTACAATACCAATTCTGTACCGAACCCCTTCAACATCATATTCATTTGTAGAGGATCATTGTGGCTCAGCCAATAACATCATCCCCACATAATAAAATTGAAAAAGTTGCATACCTGCAAACAGTAGAAAAAGACATTTACAACAACGTAGCATCCTCGCAAATGAATGGACCACACAAGAGAAACAAACAAGCTGTTGAAATCAATCAGAAGTAAAGAGAATATCTGTCCTGACTGAAACACTGAGAGTGAAAGAAATTGCAGCATAAACTATGTATTATCCTCTTCTGACTATAATTCTTTACACCTGTACTTCTCAGTCTAATTCCTAACTACATGATTCATGGGTATTTATAATTTGGCATGTTAGCCTGCTTCGCACATTGTGCAATGCATATCCTCTAAAATTATCATCTTCAGCTTTGTTAATTTCCGCAGCAAGCCTTGTTGATAACAATTCAAGTTCTGCTAGCCAGACCTGCCGTGATGCAACACTTCAAAATTCAAACTCTTAAAGAAACAATGTCACTGTGTGAATCAACTAGCCAGCCAGGTCCATATCAAATTAAAAGAAAATAAGAACCACGATAAATGGATGGGAGATAGAGGGCAACTTGTCCTAAAAAATGAGGATGTTAAACAATAAACAGGAAAATAAATAAACTAAACACACCTAAGCTCAATAAGAAATCAAGTTCCACCTTCCTCAAGAAGCTCAACTACAGTCCGCGAGAACATGACATATCACTGAAGTCCCTTCTGTTAAGAGTGGAATATAGAGATTAAAAATATGTCACCAACAAATGGTGAATTTCCATCTTTGATGCATCGACTCATAATTTATTTGAGCCTTTAAGTTTCTTAACAGTTTCTCATCAGAATTTATTTCCCCTCGTAAGCTTGCGGAGGTCAAAAAGTTATCTCTGCATGTGCTGACAAAGAACTCGCAAGCTAACATTTCACAAAGAACTTGGATTTGCAATTACTAAGGTAACTCTGTTTGAACTTTTCTGTTATTGTAGATCCCAACGCTGTGTGCCCTAGACACCATTACGTTAGTCCTAGGCTGATTGGCATCCAAGTTTCTTCAGTCAGTAGACAACATATGTAATCTCTATTTCAGATCTCCATCAAATTATCTACCTAGGATCATCCATGGTTGAAATAAAAGAGCACAACTTGACCGTCCATGACCAGGATCTTGAATGTAGTGGAGGTCTCCATTTCCATTTGATTGGTGTGCTCGAGCTGGATATAATCTCGAGTGAAAGAGAGCTATATCCTTCTTTCTTTCCACAATAGGTTCTATTGAAATATAGTGTCCATCTTTCTCGAATAGGTTAGTCCAACATTTTAGGGTTTTCTACACCATGTACTATGATAGCCAACCCAATCAAAGCTAATGCACAAATAAGAAGCAATTCATGCGCGTATTCTACCTATTGAGCCTCCTAAGTGAAGAGGAAAACATATTGAGCAATTAGTTCATCTTCCATTAGCTTTAGGGACTTAAAAGCTACATATTCTCTCAAATGATTCAACTTTTAACAAAGTCAGTCTAAAAAAGCAGATTTGAAGATGGAATTTAAGAGTCGGTAAAATCTAAGCACTCTGATGCCAAATTAACCAGAAGGCTCCACAAATGACAGACATCAGAAGTTCCAAACATTGTCGTTAGTGCTTGGAACACATATAAGTAATTTGTTAGGTTACCAAATCAATTGCATGGCTCCAAAGTCAGTGTCTGTAACTTTTTAAGAAGTCAATCCAAAATATCATGAAATCCAAGAGACCTTGGGGTTGTCGCAGGCTGAGATTACTTTATCTCCACACTCGCACGATCACAAGAGTAGTGTCTAGGTTAATTAAGCTTCCAACAAGTCATTTGTAGCTATGAGTTGGTTATGTGTTCACTATCAAGTTGACTCATGGTGGCATGGCTATCAAGGTTGGAGGAACACAAGGTAGTGTCTCCTTGCTATTGAGTTCGAGAGATTAGGACAGACAAAAGCTCCAAGGTGATCATTACATGTCCCACGTGATCTAGTCCCCAAGTTGTGGGTTGGCTTTCCAATGGATTTGTAAATGGCATTAAGACACCAACAATTGAAGGTGGAGCTAATAATTGGGCAAATAATGCATTATCAAAGGGGAAGATGATAGGTCAAGGCAATCAAATCCAGTGTTTAATGGCTCTTCTCGCTTCATCTAATAATGATCAGTATCAATCAAGTAAATGAGACTTGGGCTCAGGTTACTCACCTATGATCATGAGATTCTATGTTAATGACCATTTGTTGTTGCTTCTAAACTACATTTAGAACCTACAAGAAGGCCCGTGGTTTTTCTCAATCATCCTCCTCTTGATGCTTAAGTCAAATTGAAATAATCATGCGGTAAACAAGAAATTTCTAATGTGTAAATCATATGATATAGAGGTCACATCTTAACATGTATGCCCCTATAAAAGGCCTTCTGATAAGGTATTTCATGGTCAAGGTGAAGTGGCAAGTCCTCACTCTCTCATACAACTTATGAATTACATGTTCTGTTCACTGTCTGACAATCCCAATCTAATCCCAAGAAATACCCCAGGCCACCTCTTCCTACAAGTTCGGGAAGTTGGACTATACTGTCCTTTACCTGGAATCTGTGATCAATGCAACTAAGTTGAGTTCAAGTCTTATTTGCTTAGTTAACACAATCAAATCGACACAAGAATTATGGCTCCATAATGTGGTTCAACGTTTATGGGTGTATTGAACATTTAACTTTCTTATAAGAATCTCTTCATTCAGTTTGCTTTTTATGGTACTCCTACTTCCTATCTGAGGATCATCGCTTAAAATTTTACACAAAATTTCATTCTATATTTTTTGTTGTACACCAAATAAGGGAAATAAAAAATACTTCTTAAAAGAATTCATTTTAGCATTACATAGCATTATTGGAAAAGTATTTGGATCAAATGGCATTGGTAGCTTTTAATTCATTAATGTGATGATTTGTAGTTGTGTATGTTGTTGCTTGAATATTATGGCTATTAGTTAATTAAGTTTTTAGCGAGTATAACAAGCTGAAAATTTAGGCAGCAGGATCCACCAAACCCACTTAAATGAATTTCAGATAGTTGTTAATCAAGCTCAGATCCAATTGAATAAGATAATGAAGCATTCTACCAAGCACTATATGTCAATGAATGGAACAAATCTTTAATATATTTTAATTACACTATCATTTAACAATCCTGGAAATTCATTTCTTGCATCCCGTTCTTATTATTAGAAAATTAGCATAAAAAGGAAGAGAATACAAGACAAATTACTAAGGAAGGGTAATATGATAGAATATTCAAACTCTTATGTGTATTGTATTTGGTGACAGATAGACAAGTATTTACACTTACATGATTTCCTGACTGGATACATTCAAAATTTAAAGATTGTAAATAAATGGAGGTAATAGTGGAAAGTAAAATATTCATTGCTTTTGTACTTTTACAAAAGCAATACATCAGGTAACACACTATAACCTCTATGTGTCTTGTCTTTCATAGAACACAAAATTGTTGGCAATGAAGATGGTTGCATTAAAGCAGTGTTTTATTTCCAGAGATGTAAGAATCTCCTCGTGACATTGATTCATATGGCTTTTGTGCAAATTTGTTTGCTCATAATAGCTTCTCTACATGAATTGGCAGACTATCCCCTAACATATAAATGTTAGGTTTAATAACTAAGATAAATGAATCACTGTGCTAGTTGTCAATATCAAGCATACTCAAATTCCATAGGCATATTACACCTTTGATTTGGAATAATTAGTGTCTCAATAGGCTTGAGATATCTCTTGCAGCCTGTTGTTTCTTTGGAGGGAAACGTGGAAGGGTGGAAGGGAAGGTGATTTTTCCCCTGTTTCTTTGGAGGGAAACACAGAGGGGAAGGCAAAGTAGAGGGAACAAAATTTGTGTTTCCCTTGTTTTGAAAACTCAAGGGAACATGCTTGCCGCTCGTCCATCCCATCCACGCACGCCCATCCACCCATCAATGTTCGCCCATCATCGCCTTGCCACCCTCTTCCACTCGATGTCACCGTCAACGCTCGCCCGTCGTCGCCTTGCCATGTTCGTCTTGCCGAGCTCTCTCTGTGTCCTGCTGAGCTCTCCCCGTGTCCCGCCTCCCGCTACTCCACCTCTCGCCTTGCCTCTCGTTGCAACGCCTCCCGCCTCCCACCGAGCTCACTACACCTCTCGCTGCAATGCCTCCCACCTCCCGCCAAGCTCCCTGCCTTCGCCGCCTCCCATGTTACCATGGAGAAGGGAAGAAATTTTTAATCACGTGCAACGCATGTGATTCTTATCAAGGTTGTCAAAAATGCGTTTCGGGTCTTAAGATCTTCCGATCCTACGACCCAAATTAGGCAAACCGTTCCGGAACGAATGTAGGATCTGAAATATGGTAGAATCTTACGATCTCACGATCTGGGTCTTAGAATCGGGTAGGATCTTACGATCCCATCGATCCTACTCGATCCATATTATACTAAAAATCAATAATCTATTATGTTGTGTAATATAATTTTTCGTCTTTAATTGTCATTATTTACTCTTTTTTTACCAATATTCATTAGCTTAAGCTCATTATCATCTACAACTATATTTGTCTACTTTAATTATTTATTAGAATAAATTTTATAATATTTGTTATTGTCATTATAATGTATATCTTTATCTTCATCATTTTTCATATTTTTATTTGTTATCTTCATTTCACTGCATGTCTTTGTTGTTTCTAGTTTTATTGTATACATTTATTATATTCGTCTTCTATTAACTTATCTCCATCATCATCACCTCACAAATATTCAATTTCATTGTTTTATACTATACAATTAATACATCTGAATAATAGTATATATATATTATTTATTACTTATTAAAATATTTTTTATACTCTTAAATCTAATTAGATAGATATATTTTAAAAAATTATATATTTTAAGTGATTTGGTAGGATCTTACGATCTTACGATCCGATTCTACGTTCCGATCCTATAAAGTCTTTATCGTTCCTAGGTAAGATCTCGATCCTGACAACCTTGATTCTTATTTCTCTTCTTTCCATTCTTCTCCTCTGCTTTGATCCTTTCTCCCCCTCCAAAGAAACAGGCTGTTAAAGAAGATCTAGAGCATACTTGCATTATCACAAATATACAGTTGAACCCTTCTAGGCCACCTCTACCCCATAAAATATTTTGGCTTCCCCATGTATAGTAAATTGGGATTGTATATGTGTTTTTATCTCTAATATACCCTTTGAGTCACTTCATGTAAAAAGAATATCATTTACATAAATTGTTAATATCATAGGATTCATATTGAAAAAAAGGGTAAGTGGCTATGGAACATCACCCTTTGTAAAGTACACTAGGGAGATCAATAGCCTCTAGGTGGTGACATGCAAACAAAGGCCACTCTCTTGGAAGTTAGGTGGAACACCAAAAATTCACAACATGATATATCTCAGGTAAATAATAAAAGTCACATAGCAGTTGAAACATATGTTATATATATAAAAAAAATATGTAGCACCAACAACATGTTCCTTTCTTTTTTTAAATCTTTGTCAAATATGTACTAGGGGCTCAAACTCTGCAATGTGAAAGCATTCGCAATGACAAAAATAGAGAAACCCGCTACACTACAAGCATTGCATTGTGGAATGCTGAAAATCTAAAGAACAAAAATGCTATGGCAGTCCAATAGCCACAATTTGACAACATTGCATAAGAGACATAAAGGTTACTAAACTTAGAACTTAAACACTCTAATATATTATTAATACGAAACATTTTCAATGATGTATCAAAGTGTGTTTTTATTTTGCATGAAAGTTTTGAAATACAAAGAAAATGTCAAATCGTCTCTTTAATAAAAAGACCCAACACATGCATGAATGGTCATCAATGAAGGTAACAATATCAATGACCATCCTTGCTAGAAACAGGACTAAGTCCCTAAACTTATGAATAAACAAGTTGAAAAGGGTAACTACTTAAACTACTACTAGTAGATGAAAAATGACACTAATGATGCTTTCAAAGATGACACACATTAAACAAAAAGTTTGGACAAAAGGACAGAAACTATTGTAATTTCGCTGGAGATGGATGACACGCTCAACATGCCACTGGCAAGATATATCTAAGTAAAGGCTCTTGGAATGGCAAGAGAGGGATCTTTAAGAACATATACACCCAACGATGCTTTCAAAGATGGTACATATTAAACTAAAAGTTTAGACATGACTTCAAGTACAAAAACTATTGTAATTTAGGTAGAGATGGATGATTCAATCAATAATGCCACTAGTAAGATGTATGTGATGTGAGGAAGTAAAGGTTCTTAGAATGGCATGAGATGGATCTATAAGAACATATACACCCCAAATTTAAGCCCCCTACCAATCATCACCAAGGTCCTAGAAAACACAATGTGATGAGAAGAATGTCACTTCGCTAGTTAATCTCATAGTAAATGTGCATATAGATATAAGATTAACAGAAAATTTAGAAACATATAGAACATTGGACGACATAATATTGGGACTAATGCAAGATACCATCTCCTTAAATAGGAATGAGAGATCCATCTCAATCAATATCAAGCAATGTTGTGTATCAAGGGATGGGTGTGTAACTAGTATCATTTTACATGTCATATGGGAATAGACTCGAGAATCTAGTATCCCAGCATTTCTAACGGAGGCAAGTGAAGCTATATCAAAAATTGCAAACATTGACACCATGAGAGTAGATGATGAGGCTTCTCTGAAGGAGGGCAATATGAGTCTCTCATACTTGAACAGTTAATAACTATAGATTCCAGTGGGACAAATGAAGCCACTAACAATGTTTGAATGGAAGCCAAAGAAGCTGGTGTTGTATCCATAACTACTTATGTATGTGGAGATTTCCCAAATTTATACTAGTAGTGATATAATATATAATTGATCCAGCCATAGTGGTGATCGGGGCACTATTGGTCTCTCTAGAAAATGGGGGCACAAAAACTCTTACGCAAACAAGAAAAGGCATTATGCATGTTTGGACGCACATGCTACCAAGGTCTCATCCAACCAACACGAACAAACTTAGCCACTAGAAATCCTTGTCACTAGAAAATATTGTCATTGTTGAAGAATCACAAAGGTGTCAATTGAAGATGGCTGATATTGTGACAATTGATCCCCCTTCCCTTCAAGCAAATTGTAATACTCTTGAAAAGGTATGTCATCTTGTTTCATTGCAAAGATTTCTTGATAAAATCAATATATCTGAAAAATATTTTATTGTGGGGATGGATGCGAGAACTTCCCAAACTTCCTTGGTAGTGTCAAAAAACATTATAATAAAGGCAATACTAGGCTCCATGTTGTTCAATAAGGATGTGATCACAGTCACACCTAATTGACGCCATGTGGCCCCAAAAAGTAACACATCAATCAAATTCACAGTAGTAGGTAATTAGCACAATCAAGTTTGATATTCATGCGGAAGGTTTCGGTAGGCTTCAGTTCAATCTTTAATGGGATAGCACCCAAGGCAGAATTGAAGCAGAGGAGGTTCGTTGGAGGTAGTTGGTTGTTCTGTGGTTTAGGATTTTAATACATACTCTACTTTGTAAAGTGTCTCACTTGTGAGAGGAGAAGGTCAACTGAACTGCAAGGTGAAATGTCAAGACAATTTCACCTAAGGTACAGTTTCTGGCAGCTTCAGTGCCCAGCAGAAGCTGTGAAGTGTGAAGATGACAGGGAGGACAATGTGAGGTGAAGATAGCAAAACTTTGGTGGATGCAGGGAGACAGCTAAGCGAGATGATGGGAAGGGAAGGTTAGCAAACGAGGGTTGGACCAACAAATCAGGTTTTGGAGACCCTCATTGTATCAAACTGAACTAATAGCACTTTTGTACGTTTTGACAGGAGATACAATTGTACTTCAAAGAAAAAATAACTTCCAAATGTATTTTGTATTTTTAAGTGCAAAATTAGAAGATCATGCCCAATTTTAGTTGATTTCAATTAATCCCTCGTTCCTGTTCATAAAAGTAATAGGAATGGATGATATACTATAATCCTTTAAAGCATTTTTACCCAAAACAGAAGAAATAGAACAAAATATTTTAACATAAATGAAAATAAATTTTGGATGTAATTATGAAAATTTGAAAACCATTCGTGAAAGTTGAAAGGCTAGTCCTCATTAGTTTGGGACATTCACGGCTATTTTGCCAAAAGAACTTTTTTAAAGTCAGTCTACAAATTAAAATCAAACACAGCCTAAAGAATAAAAACAAAAAAATATCAGATTAAACTTAATCCTACACGATAATAGTTTCCCTAGACGCCTAAAGGTTCGTTCAGAATATGCAAAGAAAGAGCACCTGCCAAATAAGACTTTCAAACAAAGAATAATTATGGTTGCCGTCAAAAGCAGCGATAGAAGCACAAATTCATATAAAAAATCTATCATCGTTAGCGAGCACAATTAGCTGAACAACATTTCATCCTTTGGAATAAAGGAAATTTAAGAGATAGGAGGTTCAAGCGTCCGTTCTTACTCGCCAAATTCGTACGTGGACGAAGCATTAACCAAAAAAATGGACCATAAAAGAACAAGCAGTAGAATCCCAAGTAATTGGGCTCAAGTGCATGGATATTCACACCATTAAGCTGGCTACTCTCCAGTTAGGGAAAAACTTGAAGTTTAAGCAATAGGAGGAAAAGAAAACTCACCATGCTCAAAACCCTAAAAAGGAAAGAGCAACTACACAGAAATAAGGATCCAAAGGACCACATAAAGCATAAAGAAAGAAGAAAAAGGAATTCACAGCACGAGGCATTACCTCCGTCAGGATCTGAAACTAGGCCCGGGAGAAGAAGATTTACGTGGAACGCCTCGAGCCGAAAGTTAAGCAACCGCGAGGAGACCGAAACCGAGGGGCCAATGGTAGTAATCAGAGGGAAGGGCCGAAAGCGCTCAGCCTCAGATCCAATCGGCCACCAGCCGGAACCCTAACTCGGTGGCGAAAACTAGTGTGGGCGGGGCGCCAAAGAGGAGTGGAAAAGGCGAGGACTATTTCATGTCCCGTTACGAGGTTACCCGCTCGCACGGCTTCATCCGCCAAAGCGCCGTAATATTTAAGTGGAGGGAGATTAATTTCCGTCGGTGGAGTTGCCCACCGGGCCTAGTGGATAGCCTGAAAGTCCGTTAACTCATTAACTAGCCAAAGGCCAATAATCTCTAACTAGAGGGTGTGTTTAGGGCTGCCGATAGGATAACAGTCCGGTTTGTTTTAGGTGGATACTCAATTTATTGAAACTCAATTATAAGTAATTAAATACCTATTAATTAAATTTGATTTAAATATGGGTTTAATTCAGATATGAGTAGCATATATACTATCCGAGTCGAGTTTGAGTAGTATATTGATGGATACCCACTACTCGAATATATATATATATATATATTTATTTATTTATAAATATAAATTATAAAGTAAAATAAAATTTACCCCACTAACCCCTAAACCTAAAAATCAACCTTCACTCCTCTCTAAACTCTCATCACCGCTGCCCGCTATCTTGTGAGCGGCAAGTTGGAGGGTGGCAGGCGGTGATGCATCTGGCGGTGCAGGTGATGGCGAGTAGGACTTGATGGCCGGCGACATAGATGAGGCATCAAGTGAAAGCATCGAGGCGACGAGTGGGAGAGTGGAGGTGGGTAGCGGTGTAGGCGAGCAACGTTGAAGGCAAAGGCGGAGCAACAACATTAGAGGCAAGGCAGCAAGGGAAGAGGCAATGTCATGGAGTGAGGACAACAGTGTGGAGCAAGAGCAGCAGCAACGGTGTGGAACAAGGGCAGCAACGGCAGCATGGAGCAAGGGCAGCATCAATGGGTAGTAAGGACAATGGCAATGAGGACTAGTGGCAAGGATCAAGGGTAGGCAGTAGCTAGGAGAAGAGGTGAAGGGTGGGTGGTAGATTAGCATTAAGATTATGGTTAGAATGTATGATATTATTTGGGTTCTGGTGGTTCGAGTAGAAAGAAGTTTTATTAGGGTTGGGGGGTGGGGCGGGGCGGGGGTGGTAGGGATTTTAAAAAAAAAGTGGGTATATAATCAAGTAGGGTATAGGTAAGAGAAAATAAGCCGATACCATAACCGTTGACATTCCTAGCTACGTAGCTAGTTAGCAATTGATGTGCCAAGCTAAAAACTCTTGGCAAATTAGCATAGGCTAAAAAAGCACTAATAGCCCCCAAACGAAGGCTGACTTAATAATTTTGATAATGGTTATAGTTTTAGTATGTTCTTGTAATTCAATTTTTAGTGACAACAATATTAATTTCTTTGGTTTAATAATTTATTGAAATAGTATATATAATAATAATAAAATTATCAAATTTTGGTTTGTAAAAAAAATATTTTTTATTCTGTTAGATCTGGTAATAACACATATATTTTTAGTATATAAAAATTGATTATTAGCATTAATAATATTATTAATTTCCAAATATTATCAACAGAATGAGTAAGTTTATTTAAGTAGTATTCAATATTTTTCTTAATTGTTTAGTTATAATAATAAAATTTTTAGTTTAGTGAACTTTAGATAAATTTGATAATTGATAATTATAAAATGCTCATCTTATCTAACAATTTCTTAATTCACATCAACTCTATTAATTTAATAATTGTAAATTCTAAATTTGATGAATGACTATGCCATAACCAGAGGCGGATCCAGGACCTGAGGGTATGTAGGAGCAATACAAAAGAGAGTACAATTATACAAAAATATAAATATAATATCAATGCAAACAAAAATTTTATATTAATATATTTGAATGCATATACAAAGATGTTACAATTGCCCTCGGCGAGTTTTCATAGATTGAAATCTTTGAATTATCAATTCATTGTCAATAGTATCAAAAACATCTTTCTCAATATAAGTTACTAAACAATCATTTATCCATTGATCTCCCATTCGATTTCATAATCTATTTTTAATAATTTTCATTGCAGAAAAAGATCTCTCTAGTGTAGCAGTGGCAACTAGCAAAATAAGAGCTAATTTTATAAGTATATAGACTAATGAATAAATAATATTTCTTTTTGATTCATCTAATTTTTTTGCCATAGCTGCAATTCCTTTTAATATCAAAAATTCATCACTTGTACGCATGTCAATTATGTAAGTGTCAAGTTGGTTTTCAAGTGTTATTAAATCTATATTAGAAAACTTAGAGGGGTCAAATTGAGCAAGACGAATTAGTTTTTTCTTATCAAAAGTTAAAAAAGAATCATCAGGATTAACAACATGCAACACATAGAAGTAATTCAGAATTTATTTCATTAAATCGATCATTAAGCTCTTGAAGTTGTCGATCTAAAATAATATAAAATAATCCAACACGATATTTATCTATATTAAGTACCTGTTGAATTTCATGACATCGCCTCCCTTTTGCAATAAAGATTGCATTCATATTAGGAATATCAATTTCATTAGTTCTGTAAAATATAGATACTTCATCTAATAATGACTCTCATCCATTATCCCTCATCATTTGTAGACGTTGTTTAGAAATTCTAACCAACGTCATGGCATTGATAATATCTTGATCTTTTCTTTGCAATGCTTGTGATAATTCATTAGTAATTCCTAAAATATTTTTCATTAAATGTAAAGTAAACACAAAATAAAATGTTTGTATTGATTCTAAAAGCCCTTTTGCTTTAGCTCTTTGCTCTGAATTCAATCCATCTTCTACAATTATCTCAAGTGCGTCAATGATAGAAGAATACATAATAATTATATTTATTAATGTATTATAATGTGAGCTCCAACGAATATCACTTGGTCGTTTTAAACTAGTTTCTTTATTTAAACCACATCCACTTTTCAACTCACCTTTTGCTAATTCTTATTTTACTTTCGCAATTTATTTTTCTCGAAGCATATCCACCCGTTTGCATGAACCCCCAACAATATTCAGTAAAACAAATACTAAATTAAATAATGAAGCAACTTGAATTTCATTTTTTGAAATAGAAACAAGTGTAAGTTGAAGTTAATGTGCAAAACAATGAATGTAGAATGCTGATGGATTATCTCTAATAAGTAAACTTTTTAAACTATTTAATGCACCTTGCATATTACTAGCACCATCATGACCTTGACCACGTATTCTTGATAAACTTAGTTTATACTTACAAAACAAAGACTCTATTGCTATTTTTAAAGATATTGCACTTGTATCACTAACATGTATGCTAGCAAGAAATCTTTCTAAGACTCTTCTTTTTTTATCTATAAACTATAAAACAATTACCATTTATTCTTTATTAGATATATCTCTTGATTCATCTATAATAATTGCAAATAATTCATCTTCTAACTCATTAAGTATAGCATTAATTGTTTCTTGTGTAGCAGCATTTACTATATCTTTTTGAATATTAGGAGCAATCAATTGATTATTTTCTAGTGCATTTTGTAATATTACATTATTTATTGATTCATTATGTTCAGCTAAAAACTTAAGAAGTTCAAGAAAGTTACATTGATTAGTGGATGTTTCAAATTCATCGTGAGAACAAAAAGCTAATCCTTGACGCAAAAGAAATCTTATACAATCAATTGATGCATTTAACTGAATACGATATATACTTCGAGCTTGTTCAGATTGTTTAAATAAAATAGTTTCTACATGTTGACTTTGTTTCATTAAGATATTACACTTACCTAAAGCTTGATTATGTGCACTATTAGGCCCCCCCAACATGTATCTTAAACATTTCTTTCTTATTCCAATTTGAAAACCCCTCAGAAACAAAAGAATCTTCACCTCCTTGATAACCCAAATCTGGTTTAAAGAGATAACAACATAAACAAAAAGCAACATCTTTTGAAATGTTATACTCTAACCAATTAGCAAATTCATTAAACCAAGAAGGACAAATCTTCTAAATACATTTCTAATTTTCTTTTGAGGAAAATTATGTTGTCTAGGTTGGCATGGTCCCCTTTGTAAATATGCTCTTCTTATTTTATCTCGATCATTAGTATGATATTCAGAAATTTTAACTCTTAATCCCAGATCAGCAAGAAGATCTTCAACATTAAACTCACTACATAATTGTTTGAATGGTTCTTCTTTATCTTTATTTATTTTTTCCTCAGGAGTTAATGAATTTTCTATAATAGATTTTCTTTTAAGAAATTTATCCATATTCTATTTAAAATAGTTATTCTACTGTATAGATTATATAAAATATAGAAATACAATTGTATGTATATAGAAAAAGCTTTATGATTGAATAACTAAAATTTTAATAAAAGATGAAATGTTGAATATATAGAGAAAGAAATGCTGAATTGATAGATTAATAGTAACTTGAAAAAAAATTAGATTTGTTAAACTTAGATCAGATAAAAAGAGAATGATACGGGCTACTAGCAATGTGTCTGACGCAAGCTGTGGGGCAAGTTGGGAAGGTGCATAGGAGCATAGTCGCCCGTAGCCGATGTTGATGCGTAGAAGCTTGGCCGCTTGGGAGGCAAAAGCTCTCGATGCAGCCAACGAGCAGAACAGATGAGCAATCTTGGAGTCCGACGAGCAAAATAGGTGAGCAATCTTGGTACGGACTCTAGAGTCTAGAGCCTAATCCCCAAACTGCCAAACGTCGATTAATTTTCCTTGTCAAGGAGGCACAATGATTATAGGTGCTTGAGATTTGAGACTACAGGTGATTGAGAATTTGAGATTTGAGACGGTGGATTTGCATCCTCAGATTGGGGGAGATAACAAGCGAGGAGGCGCAGCGATTACAGGTGCTTGAGATTTGAGACTACAGGCAATTGAGAATTTGAGATTTGAGATAGTGGATTTGCATCCTTAGATTGGGGGAAATAAGAAGCGAACAGGTTTTCTATTGCCGTGTGTGAATAGGTAACAATAAGATGTAAAAAGATTTGATTTGACAACTGAAGATTTGTTTTAATGTTAAAATTTTAATGGTGATATTTATCTTATATTACATGTGTCAGATCAGATTTTACAATTTAATTTATTTTAGCCACTCACCTGTCACGTCAATTTTACACAGCTGATCATATTTTAGCAAATAGAATGGCGGGTAGGGGCAATTAGGGGGCAATACAGTTTATATATTAGTAAATATTTATTCGAGTGGGGGCAAACGGTAATCTATGTATATAATATTTTCATTATATATATGTATATAAAGAAGATTGACTAATTAAGTGGGAGCAATTGCCCCCACTAGGCCCTACCTGGCTTCGCCCCTGGCCATAACTAGGACCCCTCATCCAGCAACTTCATTCTCGCATACTCACTTTGGAGTAGAAAAATAATGATAATATTGTCACTTAGTCTGCCCAAACAAGTAGGCATTCACAAAAAGGTATAAACTATGCAAAGAATTATATCAACAACCACAAATATAATTGAGGATAAAAACACATAAAAAGTAATGAGTAGAAATTCTTCTATAGTTGCCTTGCTCATCTATTTTGCTAATCATGTGGGAGGGGTGTGTGCCCGAGCCTATGCCGTTGCCTTGCTCATCTTGCATCCCTCTTCTAGTGAAGAATAGAGGTGGTAGTGGCGAGACGAGTAGGCAACAACGAGGACATCACTTTCTTATTCAGTCATAGAGGTTATGGCTTGGGGGTTATTCGTGGAGCACGACATGACAAATGTATAGGCGGTGCATAACCTTAGTTCTAGGCAAGGATAGTTGAGGCCATGGCGCGAAGCATAGTGTGCGTACTCGAACTTGAGACCCAAAGGCATGCTAGAGATCTATATGTGTTGGGACACTGACCTAGCATGCAGAAGATAACTTCTATTTTCGCTGGTTTGTCTTTGATATGATAATTTTACTTTTGTGATTATTATCTTTAATCTTTCCTAGTTTCAGAATATCAACATGTTTTAGAGTTTGTAACATGTACTGAGAGGTGACTTACAAAACTTGGAACCCCTAAATTATGATTTTAGGAACTTAGGCTATGAGAATAGATTAGCTCTTAAATTGTGATTTTTGAAGCATAAATTCTTGTTGATAATTTGATCTAGGAATTTTTATCGAGTTAGACATGAAAATATGGACCGAAAGGTGATTTGGATTGTTGGAAACCCTTAAGTAGAACTTGTAAAATTAAGATATGAGAATATTTAATTTTACTTGAGATGTTGACATTGAGAGTTAAGCCACGAGAGTGATTTCAACTTTCCTTGTCAGATTTACTTATTTTTAACATTGAATAGCAAGTCATGAGAGTGAAGATTATTCGGTGTAAATTGTTCATCCGAGAGGAGGCAATTTCTTTATAAGTAAAAGATTATCGAAGTAATAAAAAGATTATCGTTCCCAACAAGGATCTAGCAGTCAAGTACCGATTACATGGTCGATCTATATCTAGACGAATCAAATATGTGGTTTTTGTTTTGGAAAACTTATAAGTACGATAAAAAGAAACAGATGCAGTGTTTTGGGTAAAATCAATTTGGATAAATTCTGGATTCGGGGTTTCACCACGCTGATGATTATGAGTTTAATAAAAAAAATAAATCTTTGAATATAAAATTATAGTTTTGAAAGAGATTTTTCCTAAGGTATATATTACCTCCTCCCGAAGCATAATCTGGTATCTAACTATGCTAACTCCCTACTCTCGTGACAGTTAACGTAATTAGACCCATTAAGTTCTATGAAAAACTATGTAAATCCTTCAAACGAATCCGAACTACTCCCATGATCGGATTCGTAGGTTTGAATAGAATAGTTCTGACGTTGCGATTTACCTCCTGGTCCTTCTCGTAACGTCTAAGACGTAAACTTACTTGATTAGAGTAAATTATGAAATAACACAATTCCAATCAAATAAATTCTATAAAAATCATATTAAAGATTTAAAACAATATATTTAATCCATAAATCGTCAACGGGCTACTTCCCAAATCCAGAAAATAAGTTTAAGCAAACATGTTCTTTGAATACAACATGTTTAGTGATGAATTCAACATGTAATCTCTCAAATATAATGCAAAAAGACACTAGGATAGTGATTAGAACTCTTCCCCTCGATCTGGAGATAAAGAAGAAGTGATCAAACCCCTCCTTTGCATGATCTTTCGCCGGAATTCTGCCATAAAATTGATTTTCGCCGTCGCCGCCGCCTCTATTCATGTTCGTGTGTAGAAGCCTCCCGAAACCCTACGAAAATCCTTCCTTTTATTGTCTAATCAGTATAGAACCCATCTAGAAAGGTTTCTGGAGAGTTTGGTTCAATTCTGGTTCAATTTGGCGTCAAATCGAGTGAGAAAACCCGGCGGGCGGACGTTTTTACGGCCCGTAATAAGTTTACAGACAAGGCCATAAATCCTTCTGTGTGTACAGCCCTTTGTACACAGAAAGTTTCATGGACCGTGATGGATTCACGGCTTCACCCGTGAAAGTTTCTGTGAGCTTTTTAACTTAGCCGTTTTTACGCCCATTCGAATGCCAAAATTACGGCCAAGGCCATAAAAATCAAAATCTTCACCGTTTTGACTCCAAATTTGACGTGTAAGCTCGTAATCTCCTTGGGAATCGTTATATGGCTTCAAAACTCGTGAAATCTTTTATTTTTATGCCATTTTACCTACATTTTTAATAAAACTAAGAAAAGTGAAGATTCTGTGCAAAGTGAAGTAAAAACATTAAAAATTGCATAAAAACATTCAATTAAGCCCAAAATATGATCTAAAATATAGGCATAAATGTGGTATAAATACAACGCGTCAAAATACCCTAGACTTAGAATTTTGCTTGTCCTCAAGCAATACTATGATATGTATAGAGAATGTAAAGATAAGGAACACTCATTTGTTCATCCTTTAATAAAGTTCTTAGTCTACATTTCAAGCAATCAACTTTTCAGAGCTTAAGTAATTTAAGGAAAATCATAATAGAGATAAATTCCCAAGAGATTACAATCCAAGAAAGATAAAAATCATAATTCATGTCATAATATTCAATCTTCACATTCTAAGTATCAAATACTCTCATCTTAATAAATCCACTTCACGTAACAGATAAAATTTCTACTTCAAGAATTTCAGTGATATTAAAGATAAGAGACTTTTAATGCAATTTGGTCTTTAAATGGTTATGTGCCCTTTCCTATTAGCATCATAACATTGTTTAAAGTATACCACAAAGTAGTATATTTTAACTCATAGTCTCAATCATAAAGTCAGCGGAGTTGTCCACTTGACCTACAGCTCCCTCTTTTTCTATGCTTTTTATTCTTTTCTCCTCTTTTTTTTTTGAAGAGAGCCGGTCAAGGGCAAGGTACTTAAATCATTATCGATCTTTCTACATGAGGGATAAATATTTACTTTTAAAATTTTCCCTCTGTTACTTGATCGCAACAGACTTAAAGTATACCAATTCATGGTATAATATAACTCATGACTTTAGATTCCTCAACTAGAGGAGTTGGAGCAAGTCTCAGTTAAAGAAATATCACAAATTTTCTATTCATAAAAATTTCCATCAAGCGAAAATAGATAAATTAAACTTCAAGTATAAAGATACTATGCTTGTGTCACATGAACATATAACAATTCATATATGTATTTTATCAATACCAAAATTGAATTTACTCAACAATTTAAGTCTATATGAAATTTCAAAAATTCCCTAAGTCATCAAATTAATCACTCAAAATGTTTCCTAAGTCTAAAATTAAGGAAAAAAACAAATTTGATTATTCCTTAACAATCATAAACATTCAAACTTCATATCTATAAAGCTTTCGAATGAAAAACAATATATGAAGGACACCCTAGACTTAAGTTGTTGCATATACTTAATCATCTAATCCGTAATTATCCATGAAAACTAAACATGCATCATCCCACAAAGAAAAGTATGCATCATCCTCAATGTATATAGAAAAGAATAAAATAATAAAATACTCACAAAGAATATCAATCAGTCTCGGAGTAGTAGCTAGCAAATCTGGTAACTCAGGTGTAATAGCTCGGATACCGTGGAGGAAAGGGTCTTCCAATTGTTTTCAAACGGCCCAATATTGACGCAGTGGATGTAGGGGTCCTTAGTTCCATACTCTAAGGGACTAGACTATGATGCGAAAACGTGAGAGGGTCTTGAGATGAGGGAAGTAAGAACACGTTCGACCGAAGAAATCACAGGAAATCCGATGAGAAAGGTGAAGCAATGTTCAGCAATACCCAACGCAACGGAGAAGAAACGGCTCGATTACTAATGAAAATACTCACCTCTAGCGTAGAGCCAATTTTTTTTTGTATGCACGCGCGTGAACTAAACCTCCACGAAGCTATGAGGATAGACTTCTGCTCGGCCAAGACGCGAAACCGAGGATGCGGAAGCTGAAAACGAGGTCGTTGAAAAGGATCCGGAGCCCTTGTGAGGGTTCCCGGGGTGTTTTGATTGAAAGTAGGAAATACAGATTACAAGAAGCAAGGAAGCTCTAGGCGAGTTCCTTGGACCTGGTGGACCTAGGCCTTGCGCGGGGAAGATGACTACTACAACCGAACTGAAAAGAAAACACAACCTCAGCCCTCTTTTATAGATTAAGAGGTAGAGGGGAAGCACATGACACTCACATGAGGGCTGTTGAATAAGACAACTCATCCTAACCACCTAAAGAGGGTCAAGATGCCCTCTAACAACCTGAAAAGCAAGCTAACTAACTGAAAAGTAGACTAACAAACACGGCAGGGAATATGCCAAGGTGATGGGGTGCGTGAGCTAGGGCATTTGGGCCACGGACCCGGGCCGTCATCGGTGGGCTACACCTTCTCCGAGCATGCAACCACGAAGCAGCAGAAGCGACTGGCCGTAGGCTGGTTCGTGACATTGGTGGCGGTCTCTTGGGCCGAGTTGAGGACCCGGTTGTTGTAGCGGTTGGCGATGGCTTCTAGTGGCCGCCCTCGAGGAAGAGTTGCCATGGGAACGAGCTGGATGGACCCCGAAGATGCGGGTGAAGCCTCGTTGATGGAGCGGACGTGGCAAGTTATTGCTGATGAGGGGCTTACTACCCCCCACGAAACGGTCAGGAGGGTGCGAGGACCATGGCGAGCGTCGAACAGGATGAAGAATGGTGCCTTTGAGCTTTCTGGGGCTAAACACGGGCTGGCCGTGCTTGTCATCACGGCCGTGCCGGTTGATGCGGACACGG
The DNA here is from genome assembly GCA_027563935.2 of Costus lasius. Lineage (NCBI taxonomy): Eukaryota > Viridiplantae > Streptophyta > Magnoliopsida > Zingiberales > Costaceae > Costus > Costus lasius. Next base: position 105,660,698 of record CM050450.1, read on the forward strand.
GTGGAGGCACGGCCGTGATTCTTGGCGTGTCGGTGTTCGTGTTTTCTGCGGACCGTGTCACGGCCGTGTCCACCGTCACGGCCTAGCCGTGTTGAGGTCGGGCAGTTTTTACGGTAGGGCCGTAATCTGGATTACGAGCCGTGATTTCTGGTGCAAAATCCACAGAATGTTTGGTCATGGCCGTGTTCTTGGTCACGGCCTGGCCGTGCTGAAGTGGGCTGGCGATGCTGGATGGTGCACTGGTCACGGCCTAGCCGTGTTCCTTGTCATGGCCGTGATCGCTGAGGCCGACGTCTGTCAAATTCGTCACGGTAGGTGTCACAGGCGTGTCTCGGGCCGTGCTTGCATTCGCGTTCTTCCTCGATCGTGTCACGGCCGTGTTCTCGATCACAGCCTGGCCATGTCAGGGTCGGCTGGGTCCTACGGGGTCGGACACGGCTGAAGGAATGGGTGTGCTGATGGCCTGCAGACTCATCATGGCCGTGTCCGCCGTCACGGCCTGGCCGTGTTCGGGGCGGCAGAAATCTCTGGTGTCGTTGAGAGCCCGTCTATCCTGAGCCGAAATCTCTAGTGAGGAGTTGGGCCGTCCTCAAGCGTGTCTATGACTCCGTCAAGTATCCCGAGGTGGGAAGAATTTTCCTCCGGAGAATAAAGTGGGCTGATGTCATTGGAGGGGACGCCGGAGGGAAGGGGCGTGTGGTAGGGCAGGAGGTCGGCGACGTTGAAGACGGGGCTGATGAGGGAGTCCTCCGGAAGGTCGAGGACGTAAGCATTAGTGCCAACCTACCATAGAACCATGTAGGGACCGTCGCAGTGCGCTTGCAACTTCCAATGGGCCTAAGAACGCAATCGCTCAGGGTGGATGCGCACCATGACTAGCTCACCAACCTCAAAGTGAAGTGGCCTACTAAGCTCGTTAGCCCTCCGCGCATAACAAGTGTTGCTCAAGAAAATTCGGCGGCGAATCTCATCATGCAAACCCGTGATATGAGACGCAAAAGTGTATGCAGACGCATGAATGGAGGGGGGGTGGAGGAACGTTATGCATGTCGATGGGTTTCCTAGGTTGGTGCCCGAGAATAACCTGGAAAGGACTCAGCCCCGTAGAGCGGTGGAACGCGCTGTTATACTCGAACTCGATATTGGGGAGATGATAAGCCCAATGGCGTGGGAAGTCACCGGCTAAGCATCGCAGAAGGTTACCCAAGCTGCGGTTCACGACCTCTGTTTGACTGTCCGTCTGCGGGTGGTACGCAGAAGAGAACTTGAGAGTGGTCCCAAGAAGGGCCCACAAGGACTTCCAGAAGTGACCAACGAACTAGGTGTCACGGTCAGACACAATAGTGAGAGGGAGCCCATGGAGGCGCACAATCTCCTTGACGAAGATGTGGGCGACGTGAGAGGCATCGGCCGTTTTGGAACAAGGCACAAAGTGTGCCATCTTTGAGAAGCGATCCACGACAACAAAGATGGAGTCGTGGCGCGAGGCCGAGCGGGGAAGACCGAGGACAAAGTCCATGCTAATGTCCAGCCATGGACCTTTAGGGACGGGGAGAGGGGTGTAAAGGCCGGTGTTGGCAGGACGGGGTTTGGCACGTTGGCACGTGCCACAGTGGCGAATGACCCTATCGACATCTTTACGAATAGTGGGCCAGAAGAAGCAATCTTCAGCCAAAGCGAGGGTCTTGTCACTACCGTGGTGCTCGGTGGCACCGCCGGTGTGCAGCTCGAGCAAGAGGTGCTCACGGAGAGAGGACTGGGGAACACAAAGGCAGTTACCGAACACGAGGTAACCATCGTGGAGACGGTAAGGTAGGTTCGGGAGGTCATCGGCAAGGAGCCGGGCAAACGTGAGACCAAAGTCAGGGCAATCGGCGTACTCATCGCGGACATGGTCCAGCGTGGGGATCGACGAGGACAAAACACACAACAGGGAGCGGACGTGACTGAGGGCATCAGCCACCACGTTCTCCTTACCCGCTTTATGGGTGATCACAAAGGCATATTACTGAAGAAACTCGACCCACTTCGCGTGGCGAGGGGCAAGTTTCTTTTGCACATTGAGGAAGGAAAGGGCCTGGTGGTCACTAAACAAAATGAACTCCTTATGTAGGAGGTAGTGACGCCATTGTTGGAGGGACTGGACGATGGCGTAGAACTCCTTGTCATAAGTGGAGTATCGCTGCCGCACCTCATTCAGCTTCTCGCTGAAGAAGGCAATGGGGTGGCCCTCCTGACTAAGGGTACCACCGATGCCGGTGCCGGAGGCATCGCACGCGACCTCGAAGACCTTCGAGAAGTCGGGGAGACGGAGGACGGGGGCTGAGGTCATGATGTCCTTGAGAGCCACAAAGGCACGACTAGCCGCGGGGGTCCAAGAAAATTCCTCGTGTTTGGTGCAGGCCGTCATGGGGGAAGCGATGGTGCTAAACCCCTTAATGAAGCGGCGGTAGAAGGCTGCGAGACCAAGGAAGCTGAGGACCTCGGTGATGGACTCGGGTTCCGACCATTGGCGGATGGCCTCGATTTTGGTGGGGTCGACCATGAGCCCTTGGTCGGACACAATGAACCCTAGGAACTGAACCTGGGACTCAAGGAAGGAGCACTTCTTGGCATTAAGGAACAAGCGTTCCTTGCGCAGGATGTCAAAGGTCAACCGAAGGTGCTCAAGGTGGTCGTCGCGGGTGCTGCTGTAAATGAGGATGTTGTCAAAGTAGATGACCAGAAACTTCCCAATGTAAGGCCGAAGGGTCTAACTCATGAGACGCATGAAAGTCGAGGGTGCGTTGGTAAGGCTGAAGGGCATCACAAGCCACTCGTAGAGGCCGTCTTTCGTCTTGAGGGCCGTCTTCCACTCGTCGCCCTCGCAGATGCGGACCTAGTGGTATCCGCTCCGGATGTCAAGCTTGCTAAACCAGCACGCGCCGGAAATAAGGTCAAGCATGTCGTCCCAGCGTGGGATGGGAAACCGGTACTTGACCGTGATGCGATTGATTGCGCGGCAATCAATACACATCCGCCATGAACCATCCTTCTTAGGTGTAAGAAGGGCTAGGACGGCGCATGGACTGAGGCTCTCGTGGATGAAACCCTTGGTGAGGAGGTCATCCACTTGACGTTTGAGCTCTGTATGCTCGGTGGGGTTAAGACGGTGATGGGGCAGGTTGGGCAAAGAAGCCCCGGGGATAAGATCGATGACATGCTGGATGTCGCGATCTGGGGGAAGGCCAATGGGAAGATCGACCGGGGCGATGTCGGCGAATGCATCCAAAAGGGCTGTAACCTCCACAGGCAAAGGGGCCAACAGGGGGGGGGGGGTAGATCGTGGGACACCTCGTGCACCATGAGAGCATAGACCACCTGGGTTTCATGGGCCTCGTGGATGAGAGAACTTGGTCGGACCAAGGCGACAACCTTAGGTGTAGGCCGGGAAGGCGGTGTGGGGGTGATGAGACCCTTGGACGTGGAGGCTCGTAACTCCTTGGGCGGAGCCAGGGTCAAACAAATCTTACGTCCTCCGTGCTAGAAAATATAAGTGTTGGAATGGCCATAATGGATGACGTCGCGGTCATAGAGCCAAGGTCGACCAAGGAGGACATGGGCGACGTCCATGGACGTAACATCGCACCACACCTTCTTGGTATAGTCACCAAAATAGATGGGAACCTGACAGCGATGGGTGATGGGAAGGCTAGATGCATCAACCCATGCAATCGAGTAGGGCCGAGGGTGCGGCTCAAGTATGAGGCCAAAGCGGGTGACCGCCGTCCGAGAGATGACATTGAGGCTACTACCTCCGTCGATCACAATCTTGCACGAATGCCCATTACACTTGATGTAAGTGTAAAAGATGCTCGTGCGCTTCCAATCTTCAGACGGAGGGGGGCTATGGACAAGGGTGCATCGAACGACCGCCACGGTGGGACGCGGGCTTGACTCATCGTCGGAGTAACACTGGGGACCAACCTCTAGGGTCGAGGGAGGAGCATGGGAGACGACGGGCTGAGGACACGGGGCGCGCGGGGCGGCCGTAATGTGGAGAGAACGATGTGGACAATCCCGATTGAAGTGATCGGATTGCCCACAATGACGGCAAGGACCGGGTGGAACGGCGGAGATGGGCGCCTTGCCCTTCTCCTCCCACGTCAAACGAGGAGGTGGTGCATTGCGGGGAGCATCACGTGGGGGTCGATGGGGACCCGCATGGTTCAGACGAGGGGGTGCCTCAAAGCGTGGAGGCGAGGCAGGCACCTGAGGCGCATGGGCAACGCGACGTGGAATTCCAGACTCCACACGAGGGTGCGCGGAGCGCAAGTCGCACTTGATGTGTCAAGCATGGTGAAGGGTCAACACAACCGTGTCAAGTCCATGGGAGGGCAACATGCGACGGATGTCGTTGCGGAGGCCGCGCTTAAAGTGGGGCAGGGTAAAGGCTGGGTCCTCCTTAAGGTTGCACCTAATGCCGAGCTCGTCGAAGCGAGTGTGGTACGCGTCGACGGAGTCGGATCCTTGCGAGATGGCACAATAGGAATCTAGGAGTTGCTGCCTATACGTAGGGGGTACGTACTTCTCCTTAAGCCTATAGCACATCTCCTCCCACCGAGTGATGGAGGGAAGACATTGATCGACAAGTTGACTCTCTACGTTCGTCCAATATAACCGAGTGGGGCCGGTTAACAAAAGACGCACGTAGCTGACCTTAAGGTGATGGGACATAGCACTCCATTCGAAGTAGTTGTCGATAGCCCGGCCCAATCTAGGAACACGCGGGGGTCGAGACTACCATTGAAAATTGGTGGGTCGATGCGCGTGAGCCGGCGGACTTCGTCGTCCTCGCAGCTGCGCGGAGGTGGGTGACGTGGGGGAGGGTCCTCCTCAGCCCACGCGGACTCGTCGGCAAAAGGATCAAAACGGGGAGACTCGGTGGCCTACATGCGCAGCGGGGCCAACAGAGGGGGAACACTAAACGAGGGCTGGCCCTCGGTGGGTTTAGACCGGAGTTCTGCTACTTGGTCCGTGAGGTGTTAGACCGATGACATTAGACGCTGAAACATGGCCTCCATCGCTTCCAAGCATGTGGACAGCGCGTCAACCGACTCCATTCTAGGGAGAGGACTCTCTTCAGTCGAAACGGGCACCTGGGTTGGAGGGTTTTGATAGGAAGTTCCTGATCTAGTGGTCATAATGCCAAAATGCGTATGTATGCGGAAACAAAACTGAAGAAGCCGAATGAGATGCAATGAAGAGATCAGCGGAGCTAGACAAGAGTTAGCTCCAACCTCCCTCTGATACCAAAATTGACGCAGCGAATGTAGGGGTCCTTAGTTCTGTACTCTAAGGGACTAGACTATGATGCAAAAACGTGAGAGGGTCTTGAGACGAGGGAAGTAAGAACGCGTTCGACCGAAGAAATTGTAGGAAATCCGTTGAGAAAGGCGAAGCGATGTTCCTTAAGCAATACCCAACGCAGCGGAGAAGAAACGGCTCGATTACTAATGAAAATACTCACCTCTAGCGTAGAGCCAAAATTTTTTTTGTATGCAAGCGCGCGCGAATTGAACCACCATGAAGCTACGAGGGCAGCCTTTTGCTCGGCCAAGACGCGAAACCGAGGATGCGGAAGCTGAAAACGAGGTCGTTGAAAAGGACCCGGAGCCCTTGTGAGGGTTCCCCGGGTGTTTTGATTGAAAGCAGGAAATACAGATTACAAGAAGCAAGGAAGCTCTAGGCGAGTTCCTTGGAGCTGGTGGACCTAGGCCTTGCGCAGGGAAGGCGACTACTACAACCGAACTGAAAAGAAAACATAACCTCAGCCCTCTTTTATAGATTAAGAGGTAGAGGGGAAGCACATGACACTCACATGAGGGCTGTTGAATAAGACAACTCATCCTAACCACCTAAAGAGGGTCAAGATGCCCTCTAACAACCTGAAAAGCAAGCTAACTAACTGAAAAGTAGACTAACAAACACGACAGGGAATATGCCAAGGTGATGGGGCGCGTGAGCTAGGGCATTTGGGCCGCGGACCCGAGCCGTCGTCGGTGGGCTACACCATCTTCGAGCATGCAACCATGAAGTAGCAGAAGCGACTAACCGTGGGCTGGTTCTGGACATTGGTGGCGGTCTCCTAGGCCGAGTTGAGGACCTGGTTGTTGTAGCGGTCAGCGATGGCTTCTGGTGGTGGCCCTCGAGGAAGAGTTGCCATGGGAACGGGCTGGATGGACCCCGAAGATGCGGGTGAAGCCTCGTTGATGGAGCAGATGTGGCAAGTTGTTGCTGATGAGGGGCTTACTACCCCCACGAAATGGTTTGGAGGGTGTGAGGACCATTGCGAGCGTCGAACGGGATGAAGAATGGTGCCTTTAAGCTTTCTGGGGCTGAACACGGGCTGGACGTGCTTGTCATCACGGCCGTGTTCGGCGTCTGGTTTGCCGGTCGACGTGGACACGGTTGGAGGCACGACCATGATTCTAGGCATGTTGGCGTTCGTGTTTTCTGCGGACCGTGTCACGGCCATGTCCATCGTCACAGCCTGGCTGTGTTGAGGTCGGGCGGTTTTTACGGCAGGGCCGTAATCTGGATTACGAGCCGTCATTTCTAGTCCAAAATCCACAGAATGTTTGGTCATGACCGTGTTCTTGGTCACGGCCTGGCCGTGCTGAAGTGGGCTGGCGACGCCGGATGGTGCACTGGTCATGGCCTGGCCGTGTTCCTTGTCATGGCCGTGATCGCTGAGGCCGATGTCTGCCGAATTCGTCACGGCGGGTGTCTCGGGCGTGTCTCGGGCCATGCTTGTATTCGTGTTCTTCCTCGACCGTGTTCTCGATCACGGCCTGGCCGTGTTGGGGTCGGCTAGGTCTTGCGAGATCGAACACGGCTGAAGAAACGGGTGTGCTGATGGTCTGCGAACTCGTCACGACTGTGTCCGCCGTCATGGCCTGGCCGTGTTTGGGGCAGCATACATCCTCCTGAGCCAAAATCTCTGGTGAAGCTTCGTTCTAACCTGGGGAGTCATTCCCGGTGTTTCCTAGAGGAGTTGGGCTATCCTCAAGCATGTCTATGACTCCGTCACATATGCTCTAGTTCTCATCGTTCTTTTTGGAGCCATGATTTTGTAGAATACACAAATTTACAAAATTTTCACCCAAAAACTTGAATGAACAGTAGCAGCAAGAACGAAATCGTCCAAGAGTCAGAAGAAATCCTTGTACATCAATGAAAACCAGTTTCAAAATTGAAACAAAAGCCTAACAATTTGATAGAGAAGTAAAAAGACTAAAGCAGAGCAAAGATTTGTCAAAAATCGTGAAGAAATCAGGCTGGAATTGAGCATTGGCGGCGAAGTCATGTTCCTGAGGTCGTCCAACGATTTTCAAGAAATTCCGGTTGAAATCTCATCGGAGGATCAACGGAAAGGGTCGCCGGTGATGAAGGAAGGTTGGGAACAAAGATTCGTTGCCTGAGGTGGAGAGAATCGACGGGAAATCTGGTTTTCATGGTTTGTAAGCCGTTCATGGCTGCGGCCGTGAATATTTTTGTGACTTAGATTCCTTTTGCAAAATGAAACTTCATGGTCCGTGATGGATTCACGGTCATGACTGTGAAAGTTTATGTAAACTTTGGCCTTCTCACATTTCGTTCAGCCATAGAATTCACGGCCCGTGAGTAACTCACGGCTGCGACCGTGAAACTTGTGTAAACCCTCTATTATTCATGAAATAATTTCCAAAAAAATTCTGCATATAAAACAATAGATTTAGAAGATTTTTCATAATAAAAGTTCATCAAATCATGCTGTTAAAAATCTCTAAAAATTCTAAGAAAATGAAAAACTAAAACTGAAAAAATACTAAAGTGAATAAAACTCAAAAACTTTTGGGTTGCCTACCAAAAAGCGCTTGTTTATGGTCATTAGCTTGACCAATGCTTCATGTCATGGTGGAGTTGGTGAATTAGTGCCATAGTAGAGAGCATATAATCTTCTTCTTTTCCTCCGTCTCAAGAGTGTGTCCACCAAAGTATATATCCAGTTAAACAAGTGGATCCATGTCGCAGTGTCCACTACATGCATACAAAAATAAAAGTTAAAGTCATGCAAAGAATACTTAATAATTTTTCTGTATTTATCCAAGAGTAATATCATGCATTCTTCTTTTAGATTTATATCAGCAATTGGAAGAAGACTAGAATTAAGATCAAAAAATTCATACCTTGGATTGATCAAGAAGTTTTCAAATTTTATTTTGGGTTTTTCACTTACCTCAATGTCAATGTGATCAAGAATCTCATGAGTTATCAACTTTTGGGTACCTGTGGTTGGATTTGAATCAAATAATATTTTAGCTATCCCATCATCTTTATCCTTAAAATCATCTCCTTCATCATCTATCATGCAAATTTCTAATGAATTCTTTTGGAGAAAAGGGATTGATGGTTCACATGGTAGTGGTGGTGTAATATGCTCAGGATCCTCTTCCTCATCTTTTTCCTCAATTTCTTTCTCTTCAGTGGGGTATTCCATCCTAACACTATCAAATTCACCCCCTTCTATATCATTACTTCTTATTTGAGGATCCTTAAGTTCTTCATCTTTATTCTCACAAGACTCCAAAAGTTCAAATTTTTCTTCAAATATGTCCCAAATATTTGTGTTGTAAGGCACTACATTATGTGAGAGGGAACTAGATGGCTGGTAAAGTGTTGAGGAAGGGTTAATGTTAGAATTTTCAGAATCATCAAAATTTGAAGAAGTTAAATCAAAATCTGTGATTGGAGTCATGACTAACGATTGTTCTAACTCTGCAAAATTCTCAGATTCATCATGGATTCCTTCCTCTATGTCATTTTTATTAGTGCCATATAATGTACTATGAAGATCCTCACTTTGTTTTCTCATAGCAGCTATAGTATTTTCAAGCATGGCTTCTAAGTTGGATTCTTGAGATTGACCAAAGTCATATTGTGGATTAAATGTTGGGTCAGTCTGATAAAATAAGTTTTCATGGTTCTCCCAACTTGGATTATAGGTACTAGGGCAAGAGCTAAAGCATCTAGGAATCCCTAATTGACATTCAGTATAATCATGCCCATGATAACCACAAATATCACAAATAACATATTTCAACTTAGAATATTGCATGCTTAAATAATTAGTATGTTGAATAAAAGAATTTACCTTTTCTGAAAGATATTCTGATACATCTATACCATATTCTCTTGTCTCACATACATCTGATTCGACCATTGACATTGGTTAAACATTATATTTTTTAATTTATGCAATAAAATTCAGAAATACAAAATGTAGAATAGGAATTGCAAAACAAAGCTTAAAGTATGTATTCTAGTGATTTCTAAGTTCTCCTGTTCATACAACATGTTAATCCAAAAAGGGAAAAATAAAATAAACTAACTAAAAAAAATTGCAAAAAACAAACAAAACAAGAAAAATAAAAACAAAAATAAAACAAAAATAAAAATATGTCTAGTCTATAAATCTCATGATTAAATTGATATTGGCTGGCCTGATCCCCGACAACGGCGCCAAAAACTTGATATCTCAGCAAGTGCACGGATTTATCGAAGTAATAAAAAGATTATCATTCCCAACGAGGATTTGGCAGTCAAGTACCGATTACACGGTTGATCTATATCTAGACGAATCAAATCTATGGTTTTTGTTTTGGAAAACTTATAAGTATGATAAAAAGAAACAGATGCAGTGTTTTGGGTAAAAATCAATTTGGATAAATTCAGGATTCGGGGTTTCACCACGCTGATGATTATGAATTTAATAAAATAAATAAATCTTTGAATAGAAAATTATAATTTTGAAAGGGATTTTTCCTAAGGTACAGATTACCTCCTCCCGAAGCATAATCTGGTATCTAACTACGCTAACTCCCTACTCTCGTAACAGTTAACGTAATTAGACCCATTAAGTTCTATGAAAAACTATGTAAATCCTTCAAATGAATCCGAACTACTCCCGTGATCGGATTCATAGGTTTGAATAGAATAGTTCTGACGTTGCGATTCACCTCTCGGTCCTTCTCGCAACATCTAAGACGTAAACTTACTTGATTAGAGTAAATTACGGAATAACACAATTCCAATCAAATCAATTCTATACAAATCATGATAAATATTTAAAAAAATATATTTAATCCATAAATCGTCAACGGGCTACTTCCCAAATCTAGAAAATAGGTTTAAGCAAACATGTTCTTTGAATATAGCATGTTTAGTGATGAATTCAACATGTAATCTCTCAAAAATAATGCAAAAAGACACTAGGATAGTGATTAGAACTCTTCTACTCGATCTGGAGATGAAGAAGAAGTGATCAAACCCCTCCTTTGCGTGATCTTTCGTCAGAATTCTGCTCTAAAATTGATTTTCACCGTCGCCGCCGCCTCTATTCGTGTTCTTGAATAGAAGCTATTGGTGTGTAGGCCCTGAGACCTAGTTTTGGTCCATATTTATACTACTTGACTCTGATATTTATATATCATTCTGGCATTGTCATTATCAATGTTCGTCTACATTTGTGATTATGTACTTACATGATAATGTCCCTGGAGACAGATTGGATCTGTGCTCAAACTCTTGTCCCCAGTCAATGTACCTTAGTAGATATGGGACAGCTATGGTACTTGTGAGACTGGTATATGGGCTGGCTAGGCACGAGGTGCTAGCGCAGACATATGGGTATATTAGTGGTGGATATACTGGACCGACCCACTGTGAGGCAATGACTTGGTGTCATGAGTTATCCTCACAAGTGACAGGAGATGCATTGATTCCTTGACTTGAGGTCATTGACCATTCTGTATGGTTAAGGACATGCTTTGATACAACCTAACATCTCGCCATAGTTGGGAGGTAATAACGGTTGTTATTGGGCATGTCACGACCCATATGAGAAGGTCAATGGACAGATAGAGGATTTGCCCCTTCTTGAGAGAAGCTTGATATCCATGGAGCTCCTCTATGGTTCTATGACTGAAAGTGTATGACCATACCCAGGTGAGAACCTAATTTAGTCAAGACCATGTGATTGGGTGAAAACAAGTGGTGACACACTTGTCCAATCAGATATCAGTTCGACAAAGAGATTGTAATGCATCTGTGCCTAGTTGCGATGATGGGGGTGTCGATGTCGATATCCATTCCGATGACTTGGGTAGCAGCGATGTACTGCTAGGTGCCACTCACTACTTGTGGTGACCTTAGGTCAGCATTGCCAACGTTAGAGGAACCTACAGGGTCGAACACCTTGATACTTGAGTTCTCGTATTGATCGGGAAGCCTTATGATCGAGTTATTGGATAGCTCGGATCTATTTGGGAGATTTTATCAGCGCCAATGGGCCTGATGAGATGGAAGAATGTTATTGGAGCCAAATTTTATTTTTGGCAGGTTGACCTGAAAATTGACCATGGTTGGTCACATTTGACTTAGGGTTGCATTGGATTGGATCCAATTGCTTAATCAACCCATGTAATGAAGTTTGGGCTAGCTCATTATCCAATGAGGCCCAATAACTAGTTGTCATGAAGATAGAATAGGCTAAAAGGGTATAATGGGGAGAAAGAACAACCCCATTGGTGCCAAGGGTATAATGGGGTGAGCTTGGTGCAATTTGCTTCATTTGGTAGGAATTGGCGCCTCCCTCTTCATGATTAGATGGAAACCTTGTCTCTAAGGCAAGGGTTGAGGCATCTAAGGCATGATGGACTTACATGGTAAGTCCTAGGTGATTAGTGGATGTTTATGGAATAGGATTGGAGTCTTTCCTAAACCCTAAAACCCTAATTGCACCCAATCTCATCCCCTAGCCGAATATCGACTTCATGGGTTGTGCCCACACCCTAGCCTTGCCGCCTCTTGCTTCTATATATTAGAGGCATGCGTGAAGCCCTTGTGTGAATTATCTTGGTGAGAGCAAAGGGTGAAGGGCGAGAGCAAGGGTTCAAGTGGCGCAACCCCTCTTCTTCTTCCTAGCCGCAAGTCTTCTCCATCTCCTCCTTTTGGCACAACTTGGAGGAAGACTTGGTGGCTTCTTCATCTCCTCATCTTCTTCATTGGCGCATGATCCTTGGAGGAGGCGCAAGCTTTGAAGAAGGTGAACAAAGGCTTGGATCTTCTTCCCAAGGCTAGCACCGGGCATGGAAGAAAAGAGCTCGAGGCATCCGTGTGTGCGAGACTGCAGAGGGCGAACACTTGGGCGCCTACCTCGACACTAGCCTCATCTTGCTCCTAAGGTATTTTTTATCTCATCATGTCGACCCCCTCGCAAGACGATCTTCACTGGGTTTTTGGGACCGGCTTGTTTCGGGGATATTCTTCCACTGTGCAAATGTAATCTCTGTTAAAAAATGTAAAATATCCCCGGGGTTTCCCAATAGAAGCCTCCCGAAACCCTACCAAAATCCTTCCTTTTATAGTCTAATCAGTATAGAACCCATCTAGGAAGGTTTCTAGAGAGTTTGGTTCAATTCTAGTTTAATTTGGAGTCAAATCGAGTGGGAAAACTCGACCGGCGGACGTTTTCACGGTCCGTAATAAGTTTACGGCCAAGGCCGTAAATCCTTCTGTGTGTACAACCCTTTGTACATAGAAAGTTTCACGGACCATGATGGATTCATGGTTTCACCCGTGAAAGTTTCTGTGAGCTTTTTAACTTAGCCGTTTTACACCCGTTCGAACGCCAAAATTACGGCCGAGACCGTGAAAATCAAAATCTTCATTGTTTTGACTCTAAATTTGACGTGTAAGCTCGTAATCTCCTCATGAAATCCTTCATTTTTACACCATTTACCTACATTTTTAATAAAACCAAGAAAAGTGAAGATTCTGTGCAAAGTGAAGTAAAAATATTAAAAATTACATAAAATCATTCAATTAAGCCCAAAATATGATCTAAAATATAAGCAAAAATGTGGTGTAAATACAACGCATCAGTGCCTCTGCTTGACTCAAGGGTGTCGGAAAGGGGGTGTTTCCATCGACCTGTTACCTTCACTACCCTCGTCGTCCACCGTGTCACCCCCATTGGATCAGACCCGTTGGACGAAGCATTGAACGCCGCCGGGAAGATGAGTAGTTGCTGGGGAAGAGACCTCTCTTTCTCCCAGCCTCCTCTTCACTCTACATCCTCTCTCGACAAGTGGAGAAGACTCGCGGAGCTGCCTCCTCATCTTCGCTCGTCGAGCCACCCAGGAGTGAGACACTCTCGCCTCGTCTGCCTGCGGAGAAGCACGAGCCACTGCTTGCTTTTTTCGGCTCATGGAAAAATGGAAGATACTCTCCCTGCTTTTCTCCACTGCGCCTCTGTCTGCAGGACTCGTCCAGCTCCTCTTCTCTTATTCGGTCGACGAGTATGCCTCAACAGCCTCTGTTCCCGCCCGTTGCTTGTCAACGGGGCTCTGCCAGGATGAGACTCATCCCAGATCTATGATCGACAGCTTTCTCTTGAATAGGTTCTTTGATGTCTCTACCATCCTTTCTAGCGACGTGGAGGAGGAAGAAGGCATCAGCGACGAGCAAAGCAGGGAGCGGAGGGGAACCTTAACCGGTAGCGGCGACGAGCAAAGGGGGTAGCGTAGCTGAACCTTGAGCGGCAGTGGCGGCGACGATGAAAGGGGGTAGCGCAGTGGAACTTGAGCAGTAGCAACGACATCGACATCCAGCGATAGCGACATCGATGAAAAATGAGTGGTCGATCGATGTCCAGCGGTAGCGACATCGATGTAAAACGAGGGATTGGGCATGATAGTAACAAGCGCACGTGTCGGCTGCACTTTCCGCCCAATTTGGGTGGTAGTATCAGAGGGGTTTTTGCTTTTATTATCCTTCCTATTTTCCTTTATTTCTCATCCATTAGTCCTAGTAAATGACGGATTTTATAAGTTCTCATCCTTTCCTTCCTTTTTTCCCTTCTAGTAAATAGGCTGCAGCACCGAATCCACAAGGGATACACTCTAGCATAGCTAGGCCAGTGATAGAGGCTCACAACTTTGAAATTAAACCGGCATTGCTTTCTATGATACATCAGAATCAGTTTGGAGGATCACCACTTGAGGATCCTAATCAGCATCTCTCTCTTTTTCTTGAATATTATGACACCATTAAGATTAATGGTGTATCTAATAATGCTTTGAAACTGAGATTATTTCATTTCTCTCTTAGGGATAGAGCATGTGCTTGGTTATAGTCTCAGCCGACTAGAACATTCACCACATGGGATCAAGTTTCAAATGCTTTCTTGATGAAGTAGTTCCCACCAAGTAAAACAATTCAGTTGAGAAATAATATTACCATCTTTGCACAAAGGGATGGCGAGTCATTGAGTGAGGCATGGGAGCATTTTAATGAATTACAACGGAAATACCCTCACCATGGCTTGGAAAAATGGGTTTTGATTCATACTTTCTATAATGATTTACTTTATAGTACTCGCTTTCTCAGTCAGAGATCTGAGAATCTTCTCAATTACCTTAATTTTAGGTACTTCTTCACCAAGCCTTCTCATTTGATTTGCAATTGTAGCAACCCTTGAGATGTAATTGATACCTTCTCAGATTCTTCCATATAGAGAGCTTCAAACTCTCCTCTCAAACTTTAAAGGCAAACTCTTTTAGCCTTCGAGCTATCACTGTACATCCTATGCATTGTTTGAGCCTTATGTGATTATTGAATCTTTCACTTTACATCTTTTGAATACATGAGTTTCATGCTTCATACCTTTTGCATTGATAATGATATTTTGATTTTTTTATGGCTTGAATCCATGTGAAGAGAGGTGTGTGAATTTTTCTATGTTTATGCATACCTGTGAATGGAGATGTTCCTATTATGTTAAATTTATTTCTTCAATATATATCTATTTGTTGAAATACTTCATTGATTGATGCATAAGGTTTTGGGTAGATGTATTTTTTGATGAATGCAATCTAAGAGTGAAGCATCTTTCTTGAATAAAATGAGCATATGAGTGTAATTTTTGAATTGATGTCAATTGAATAACCTAGTTGATGTTTAGTTTATCTTACTATTTGTAGGGAAGAAAGAATCCAAGATCCACAAAAATAGTGAGAGTCTCCCCTACTTGGCATTGTGCAAAATTGACAGTGGTACCTAAGAGATGGGTTGAAGTCCATAAAAAGAGAGAGAGAGAGAGAAAGAAAATGACTCCTCTACTTAGCACTGTGTAAAATTGACAGTGGTACCGAAGATAAGAGTTAAAGTTAAAATAAAAAGTATGTATCTATGTGAGTATATGCAATCTATGCAAAAAAAAAAGAGGTTAAGAAAATAGAGATTCTATGTGGAAAAAGATCTAGGAGACATTATTCCTGTAAACAAAGGTATGATAGATTTAAACTAAAACAAAGGTGAATTCATGAGACTGAGATTTTTTTTATTATGCGAGTTGCGAAGTTTTATTTGATCAAAGTTGTGGATCTTAATGATTAAATTCAGAAGACAGTGTATTTAGTTGAGATTTTGTGTAGCAGTTGGTAGAATATTTCATGAGTGATTATATTTTAGAAATTTATTTTTCATAAAGGAGCATATTTTCCATACTTAGCGTTATTCTTTATTTATTTGCTTGAGGGCAAGCAAAGTTTGAGCCTTATGTGTTTGATGACACCAAAATTTATAGTATATTTTATGTCATTTTATTAGTATTTTTGTGTCATATTTATGCTCCTTTGCTTATTTTTATGCCTTTTTTTTAATCAAATATTGCAAAATCTACTTCTATTTTGGTTTTTTGATGATTTTCAGGTAAAAAGGCACGATTTTAAGGCGTTTTCAAGCAAAATCAGATATATAGAAGAGTTACCATCATCAAGAGGAGATTACATGATAAATTTCACGTAAATCAGAGCAACAAACCAAATTACGGCAGGGCCGTAATCTATATTATGGTACCGTAATTTCACACGCTACCGTAATATCAGAGCATTGCCGTAATTTGGGAAATTTTCAACCAGAAAGTTTTATGCAAATTACGGCACTGCCGTAAGAATTTACATAGTACCATAATTTGCAGCGTCTTCAGACCAGAGATATTTGCTGATTTTACGGCACTGCTGTAAGAATTTACATGGGCCGTAATTTCCAGACAATTCCAACCAGAGAATTCAGACGATTTTACGGCACTGTCGTAACTTATATTACGGTGCCGTAATTGCCAGAGATTTTGGATCAGAGAACGCGACTGAAATTACGGCAGTGCCATAACATAAAACACGGCCGTAATTTTATTTTTGAACATGACTTCCACGGTCAAATTTGAAGCCCGATTTTTACGAAGATGATTGCGGATGATCCAGGCCTTTAAATTCGAAGCCGTGAGAAGAAGAAGGAGAGCCACGGAGGAGGAGAACACGCCAAGGGAGAAAGCCCTAATCTTGATCCACCATACAGAGAGAAATCGTGATTCTTGCGATCGCCTTAGGGTTCACCGTCGGGAAGCATACAACACATCTCCAGCCGTGATTTTTGCAAGGAAGCTTCGCCTGGAGTAGGAGATGATACACCAGAAGTTTCAAAAAGAAAGGAGATCAATCGGAGAAGAAATCAACGAAAGAGGAGGCACCGACACTGTTCACAGCGCCCCCTTATGCAAATTACGACTGTAATTTATATTACAACCATGGTGTGTTTTCTTAAACTCTCTTTTCTCTTTGATTTTTGATCTTTTGAAACCATGTATTATTGTAACTCCTTCACTATGCTAGCTTAAACTTTTATGGGACATGGGGTGTAATCCCCTTGATTTTATATGACTAGATAACTTTATTCTCGTTAGAATAATTCTATTGTGATGATTCTACTTATGTGATAGATTGCTCTATGATTCTCCATAGTTTTCTTATTATCATGCATGTTTTAGAGTTTTCGCAATATGAACTGAAAAGTGATTTGCTTGAGAACTTAGAACCCTAAAATTGAATAATAGGAACTCACCGTAAGAAATTAGGTTAGTTCTTATTTCTTGATTTTAGAAGAATAATTGCCATGTTTGATAATTTGAATCTAGGATTGAGTTATTTTGTTAAACGTAAAGATCTTGTGCGAAAGTGAGGATCGGAGCGTTGGAGAACCATAAGTAGAACCTGTGTTGAGACTCGGATGCACGAAAGTGATCCTTCAGATTCCACTTGAGATAATCAACTTAGGATTCGGATGCACGAAAGTGATCCTTGAGTTCTTTGATTGATGATTTACTTATTTTCAGCTTGGGATAGATCTTGCGCGAAAGTGAGGATCGGTCCTTGCATGATTGTCTGCACGAAAGTGAGATAATCCTTTTATGAAGTAAATTATATCTTTATCATGATAAAATTAGTTTAGCAACCTTTTATTCATATCTAGCCATTGAAATTAAGGTGGATGAAACCCTAGTCCTAGTTTCTCTCTGATTTCGTGTTCTTTCTATCATTTACTTGCATTATAATGTATTGCTTAGCTAGTAAGAATACAACTATTTGGTACTTAACAATAAGGTCTCTGTGGTTCGATATCTTTCTTTATTACTTCGAGTATCCGTGCACTTGCGGAGTTCAACAAGTTTTTGGCGCCATTGCTAGGGACCTTAGTTTTTTTAATATCAAAATAGTTGTTAGTATTGCTAGACTAAGTTTTATTTGTTTTTTATTTTTGCAGGTTTTGCATTTTCACAATTGTGACAGAACTGTGATATCTGAAAATTTTGAATTTGCTTGTGTTTTTATTCTGAGAAAAATAAAAAAATTGATTAATTGGTGTTTGATAATCTTTCTGTTCTTGATAGATTTGAAGATATGTCTCTTAATTACAACTCATGGGCAACTAGAAGAGGTGAGGTATACATGCCACAAGGTAAGTATAAAGATGATTCACGGTGCACTCTTGCAGATAAATTGAAAGTGATGGTTGGCGTGCTTTGGCAGAGAAGGTAGATTCTTTAGCTAGTAAATTTGATTCATTTCATATGCAAACTGCTATAGTTTCATCGTCTATTACTTGTGATATATGTGGAGATCAAAGGCATTATTTTTAAGAGTGCAGAGTCATTGCTGAACAAGGTGTAGAATAAGTGAATGCTGTAGGGGGTTACAATCAAGGTAGAAATAATGACCCTTACTCTAGTACATACAACCCTAGATGGAGGAACCATCCAAATTTATCTTGGAAGAGTAACAATAATGCAGGGGGACAGGTAGAGAACAGAGGCAACAAAATCAAAATCAGCCCCAGAATTCTAGGTTGGAATCTATACTTGAAAAACTTAGTAGGGATTTTGGAGATTTTAGAGGGGAGATTAATGATAGCAATCCGCAAGTGCACGGATTTATCGAAGTAATAAAAAGATTATCGTTCCCAACGAGGACTACATAGTTAAGTACTGACTTTTTGACTTGTTTGAATCTAGGCAGACTAAATCAATGGTCGTTCTAAACTTCTAAGTACGAACAAACTCAAAAACAGCTTTTAAGAGGTTCAAATTCTAAAGGATCGGGATTTCATGGGTTCACCACACTGACAATCATGAATCATTTAAAGATAACTCAATCAATAGAATTTATCTATCATGAAAGGAACTTTTCCTATGGTACATATCACCTCATCTCGGAGCGTAATATGGTATTTAATTAGGTTAACTCCCTACTCTCGTGATAGTTAACCTAACTAAACCCATTTAGTTCTATGAAAAGTTGGTTAACTCCTTCAGACGAATCCAACCTACTCTCATGATTGGAGTCGAAGGTTCAATTGAAATAGATCGGACGTTGCGATTCACCTCTCGATCCTTCTCGCAATGTCTAAGACGCAAAATTACTTGGCCAAGGTAAATTACGGGATACATGCAATTTCAACCAAATCATGATAATAAATTCATATAAAAGAGTGTAAACGTAGATTGATTCATGAAAGTAGTGGGCTACACCAAATAATCCCGAAACAAGTATCTACTCGCTCATATCGTTAAGGAAATACATGATGTTTATGATGAACGAGTGAAAACTCCTAAAAATTGTCGAGAAATCTCAAAAAGAACAACGAAACCGCCTTCTCCTCAATCTGGAGATGAAGAAGAGTCGATCGTTCGTCGCCTTCGTGAGGAATCTCGCCAGAATATGCCCCTGGAATCATGTTTTCACCCTTGTCGCCACCGCTCTCTATGTTCATCTGAAAAGCCCTCTTAAACCCTCGAAAAATCTTGTCTTTTATAGCTAGACCGGTTTAGGACTCATCCAGGAACGGTTCTGCGGAGTTTGGCTCAAATTCGGTTCGAATCGGTGGAGAAACGAGTGAAAGACTCGTAGGGCGGCAGTTTTTACGGCCCGTGATGCATTTACGACTGAGGCCGTAAATGTTTCTGTGTGTAATGCTTTCGGTCATAGAAAGTTTCACTGGCCATGATGGATTCACGACCTCACCCGTGAAAGTTTCTGTTCATTCCGACACTTAGCCGATTTTCACCTTCCGTTCGTCGTCGCTTTTACGGTTGAATCCGTAATTACAGCCAAGGCCGTAATTATCTCGTTCTTCACCATTTTCACCCCAAATTTGACGTGTAGGCTCGTGATCTCTTCGGGAATCATGATTTGGCTTCAAAACTATCGAAATCCTTTATTTTTTCACCATTTTACCTACATTTTCATAAAAACCAAGAAAAGTAAAGATTATGTGCAAAGTAGAGTAAAAGTACTAAAAATAGCACGAAATCATGCAAATAAGCTCAGAATATGATCTAAAACATAGGCAAAAACATGGTGTAAATGCAACGCATCAAAATACCATAAACTTAGAATTTTGCTTGTCCTCAAGCAATGCATAGATATGAATAAAGAATGTAAGGATAAGGTGCACTCAACTGTTCTATCATCAATAAAGCTCTCAGTCAACATTTTAGGCAAACAACTTTTCAGAACTTAAATTATTCAAGAGAAATCACAGTAGAACCAAACTATCAAGAATTTACAATCCAAGAAAGATAAAATTCACAAGTCATGTTATACCGTTCAATCAACACATATCAAGCATTAAATACTCCCAAGTTTAATAAATCTACTTTAAATCAACAAATGGAGGATCACTTCAAGTCATTTAGTAAAAATATAAATAAGAGATTTTTGATGCAATTTGGTCTTTAAACTGTTATTTGTCATAACATCGTTTAAAGTATACTGCATTACAGTATAATTTAACTCATGGTCTCAATCTAAAAGTTAGAGGAATTTTCCACACAGCCTTCAGCTTTCTCTTTTTCTCTTTTTATTTCATTCAGACTTCAACTCATGTTTTCAGACTTCAACTCATGTCTTCTGTACCACTGCCAATTTTTCACAGTGCCAAATAGAGGAGTCGTCATCATTTTTTTTAGAAAAGAGTATGGAGAAAAGCCGACCAGTGTTAACTCATAACCTCAAGTTATATAACTAGAGGAGTTGGAGCAAATCTCAAATCAAGCATATACATCACCAAATTTCTATCCATGAAAGTCACTATTGAATTAAAGGAATATAAATTAAACTTAAAGTACAAGGATCATTATGTACATGCAGCTTAAATATACAACAATTCATAAATAAACTTTATCAATGCCAGGATCGATCTTACTCAACAATTTAAGTCTTTATGAAATCTCAAAATTTTTTCAAGTCTATCAAATCAAATGCCCAAAATGCTTCCTAAGTTTAAAATTAAGGATAAATGCAGTCTTGTTTATCCTTAAAAATCATAAACATTCAGAATTCCTACCAATAACACTGTGATGAACTAGCAACAAATGAAAAAGGATACCCTAGACTTAAATTGTTGCATATATATAAACACTCATGAATGAAGAATTTCAGAAAAATTTTGCAAAAGTTCCCTTTGTATTATAGGGCGAAACCCTGTACAATTATATCAAAAGTGTAATATATAACTCAGAAAAATCCGAAAAATATACCATAGCAAAGATATTCAAATTTTACATGGTAATCAACTTTTAAACATCAAATACCGTCATGTTTTATGATCTAAATCACAGTTTACCATACTCACAAAGATTTTGCTTCAAGATTTATAATTCTAGAACAATTCACTTGTATCATCCACAATTCTCTTGTTCATCAATTCCTTTCTTCATGAAGACTCCACAAATTTCCTACAATCAAAGCTACTTATGATCAAAACTTTATATTACAAAATACTCCAAGACAAAATTAAATAAAAATAAACTAAAAGAATAATTGATAAAAATCAAAAATATGGGTTGCCTCCCACAAAGCGCTTATTTAAGGTCATTAGCTTGACCATAACCACATTTAAAGGTCTTCTGATGGGTTGGAAAGAATCAAATACCCATCATCTTCAATTTGTTCATCCTCAAAATAGTGCTTCAAACGTTGCCCGTTCACCTTGAAACTTTCCTGCCCTTCTCTTGAAATCTCCACAGCGCCGTATGGGAACACTTTCTGAACAACATAAGGTCCTGACCAGCGACTCCTCAATTTTCCTAGAAACAACTTGAGACGCGAGTTATATAACAAAACTTTATCTCCTTCAAAAAATTCTTTTTTAGAAATCTGCTGATCATGCCACTTTTTTGCGCGTTCTTTATATATGCGTGAGCTCTCATAAGCTAAATTCCTGATTTCATCTAATTCATTCAATTGAAATTTTCTCTTTTCTCCAGCACTCTTTAGGTCATAGTTCAAATTCTTAATTGCCCAGTAGGCTCTGTGCTCAAGTTCCACAGGTAAATGGTAAAATTTGCCATAAACAATTTGGAACGGAGACATACCCAAAGGCATTTTGAAAGCCATCCTATAAGCCCAAAGTGCATCATCAAGCCTCAGCGCCCAATCATTCCTTGCTCCTAACATAGTCTTTTCAAGTATCCTCTTAATTTCTTGATTTGAAACCTCAGCTTGGCCGCTGGTCTGGGGGTGGTACGGTGTAGCAATTTTATGATGCACTCCATATTTCCTTAACAATGACTCGAGCCTATTTTTGATGAAATGAGAACCTCCGTCACTGATTAGAACTCTGGGGACACCAAATCTTGGAAAGATCACCTTCTTAAATAACCTGGCTACAACACATGAATCATTAGTAGCCTCAGCTGTTGCTTCAACCCACTTAGAGACATAATCAACACAAAGGATGATATATTTTTTTCCACAGGAGGTAGGGAATGGCCCCATAAAATCAATTCCCTAGACATCGAAGATTTCCACTTCCAAAATCCCATGTTGAGGGAGTTCATCTTTTCTAGTGATATTACCAGCTCGTTGGCATTTATCACAGGATTTGATAAATTTCCTAGCATCACGAAAAATTGTTGGCAAGTAAAATCCTGACTGGAAAATTTTGAATGTTGTCTTTGGTGCGCTAGCATGCCCCCCATAAGGAGAAGAATGACAGTGGGAAAGTACATCATGAATTTCTTCTTCCAGCAAGCATATTCGAAATAAACTTTCTGCACATCGGCGATATAAATATGGTTCATCCTAGTAAAAATGCTTAATGTCTGCCTTGAATTTCTTCCTCCCTTGAAATGTCAAATCAGGTGGCATGATATTGGACACAAGAAAGTTTACAATATCCGCATACCATGGTGCCTCTTGTCTAATGATAGCATATAAATATTCCTCTTGAAAAGAATCATTAATCTCCAAATCGTCCTCGTTGTTTTCATCTTTGGTTAGTCTAGACAAATGATTAGCCACTAAGTTTTCTGCCCCTTTCTTGTCTTTTATCTCAAAATCGAATTCCTGTAAGAGCAGTATCCATCGAATTAATCTGGGCTTTGCATCTTTTTTATTCACCAGATATTTGATCGCCGAATGATCTATAAAAACAACAACCTTAGAATTAATAATATAGGAGAGGAATTTATTAAAAGCAAAAACAATGACAAGAAGCTCCTTTTCTATTGTTGCATAATTTATTTGCGCCCCATCTAAAGTCTTGCTGGCATAATAAATAGCATGGAGTTTATTATCCTTTCGCTGCCCCAACACCGCTCCTACTGCTTGGTCACTTGCGTCGCACATCAACTCATAAGGGAGCAACCAGTCTGGTGGTTGCATGATGGGTGTAGAGACAAGAGCCTTCTTCAGTTTCTCAAAAGCTTCAGTACAATCCTTGTCAAAATGAAAATCAACATCCTTAGCCAATAAATTTGTGAGAGGCCTAGCAATTTTAGAAAAATCTTGAATAAATCGGCGATAAAACCAGGTGTGTCCCAGAAAACTTCGGATCCCTCTGACTGATGTGGGCGGAGGTAACTTCTCAATAACTTCAATCTTGGCCTTATCCACTTCAATGCCTCTTTGTGAGATACGATGCCCTAGAACAATTCCTTTTTGAACCATAAAATGACATTTCTCCCAATTAAGAGCCAGGTTTACCTCCTCGCATCTCTGCAAAACACGCGACAAATTAGATAAACAATCATCGAAAGAGGATCCATACACTGAAAAGTCATCCATAAAAATGTCCATAATATTTTCAATGAGATCAGAAAAAATGGCCATCATTCAACGTTGAAAGGTGGCTGGCGCATTGCATAATCCAAAAGGCATGCGCCTGTATGCGAATGTCCCGTATGGGCACGTGAAGGTGATCTTCTCTTGATCCTCCGGATGAATGGGTATTTGGAAAAATCCTGAAAAGCCATCAAGAAAACTAAAGTAAGAATTCGTGGCCAATCGTTCGAGCATCTGATCAATGAAAGGAAGAGGAAAGTGATTCTTCCGAGTGGCTTTGTTTAACTTTCGGTAGTCGATACACATACGCCACCCAGTTACCATTCTCATCGGAATCAACTCGTTGTTCTCATTTTTCACTGCAGTGACTCCCCCTTTCTTTGGAACCACATGAACGGGACTGACCCATTCACTATCAGAAATCGGGTAGATCACTCCTGGATCAAGTAACTTGAGAACTTCCTTTTTTACTACCTCTTTCATGACAGGATTCAGTCGACGCTGATACTCCATGGAAGGTTTGCAATTTTCTTCAAGATAAATCCTGTGCATACACAAAAATGGGTTAATTCCATGTATGTCGTCCAACGAATATCCAATTACCTTTCTATGCTGTCGAAGCTCATCAAGCACTCTCTTTGTCTGAATTTTATCCAAATCAGCACTCACTATCATCGGATATGTAGAATTTTCCCCCAATAACTCGTATCTCAAATTTGGTGGAAGCGCCTTGAGCTCTAATTTATTTGTCTTTACCGGTTCTGGTTTCACTAGAATAAGTTTCTCGATTTTTGCTTTATGTGGCTCGACCGTCTGGCTTGAATCCAATATGTTTGCATAACCCTGAGCCTTTTCCCCCATATTCTCCTCATCTTCTACTCTGATCAGGCAAACTTCTAGTGGATCTACTTCTTTCTTTAAATCTTCCTCTCTTGTTTCCAACTCAAAAACATCGATATTAAGACAGGAATATGCAAAGGAAGGTCTTTTAAGAGAGGAAGGAAGATCGAAATCAATGTTATTATTGCCAATATTCAAAGTCAATCTCCCTCTCTTCACATCAATAATAGCGCCTATAGTGGCCAAAAATGGCCTCCTAAAAATAATTGGCTGTCTTAAGTCTTCCTCCATTTCCAACACCACAAAGTCTGCAAGTATAAAAAATTTACTTACTTTTATGGGAACATCTTCCAATATTCCAATGGGTCGTCGAACAGATCGATCGGCTAACTGTAAGGTGATAGTGGTTGGCTTCATGTCACTTATGTCGAGTTTCCTACAGATTGATAGAGGCATCAAACTGACACTTGCGCCCAAGTCGAATAAAGCTCCTTCACAAGTCATGTTGCCAATCTGGCAAGGAATGGAGAAGCTTCCTGGATCTTTCAACTTCTGAGGAATCTTGTTTTGTATTATTGCACTGCATTCCTCTGTAAGTGCCACCGTTCCATATTCTTCAATCTTTTGCTTATTAGAGAGTATATCTTTTAAAAACTTTGCATAGGTGGGCATCTGTGACAAAGCATCTGTGAAAGGAATGTTGATGTACAACTTCTTTAGTATCTCCAGGAATTTGCCAAACTGTTTATCCAGCTTTGCCTTGGCCAGTCTCTGAGGGAATGGAACAGGCGGAACATACGTAGGCGGACCCACATATCTCTCCTTCTCTTCCTCAACAGGCTTTTCCTTATCAGGCTGTGGTTCTTCAGATTGCTCCTTATCAGCTGTAGGAGTGATCTCCTCTTCAGGCATCTGGGGCTCATCCAACTGCTTACCACTCCTTGTAGTTATTGCGCTGCAATTCTCTCTGGGGGCCATCTCGGACTATCCCGATAGTCTCCTTGTAGGCCTGCTAGTGGAACTTGCTTGCTGTGCAATCTAATTTTCTAACATCTTGTTGTGGGCAGTTAGGGCTTCCACACGAGATGTCAGCTGCTTGATCTGGTCAGCAAGATCTTCGGTACTCTTCTGCTGTTTCATAACAACTTCTAGCATAGACTCAAAGTTCGACTTCTGGGGCTACCCATATTGTCTTGGTTGGAAGCCCGGTGGTGGCTTGTTATTCTGCTGAGAATATTGAGGAGGAACTTGCCCTTGATTATTCTTGTAGGACAGGTTGGGGTGGTTCCTCCATCCTAGATTGTAGGTTGCAGAATATGGGTCATTCACAGGTCTCTAATTGAAATTCCCCACAGCATTAGCTTGCTCCTGATTTAATTCCTCCTGCGATGAAGCTATTATTTGACATTCAGATGAGTTATGCCCTGTTACACCACACACCTCACAGGAAACTGCATTAACTACACTTGATGGAAAAGAAAAAGAATCCAACTTATGAGCTAAAGAGTCTACCTTAGTCGCTAGTGATGTCAGGGAATCATTGTGGTACTTACCAAACCCCGTGGGAGTAGTGTTCCGCTCACTTGACCAGTGGTTATGGTTCATGGCCATATCCTCAAGTAGGGGAGTTGCTTCTTCCACACTCTTGCTCATGATCGTCCCTCCAGCCGCAGCATCAACCATAAATTTGGTGTTGTAATCCAATCCGTTGTAAAAGATGTGGATCAAAACCTATGCCTGGAGTCCATGGTGTGGGCACATACGCTGGAGCTCCTTGAAGCGTTCCGAGGCGTCATACAGTGACTCTCCCTCTTGCTGTGCAAAAGATGTAATCCTGTTGCGAAGTTGAACGGTCGTACTAGGCAGGAAATATTTATTCAAGAATGCTCTTGACAGCTCTTCCCAAGTGGTGATAGATCCGGCTAGCATCGAATATAACCAAGCTCTGGCGCGGTCCCTAAGAGAAAACAAAAATAGTCTTAGTCTTATCGCGTCAGATGAAACTCCGTTAACTTTGATAGTATCGCAATATTCAAGAAAGATAGCTAGATGTAGATTAGGGTCCTGATTTGGGGATCTCCAAATTGATTTTGTTGGACCATCGTCATCAGCACTAGTTTGAGTTCGAAATTGTTCGCCTCTACATTAGGTCGAACGATGCATGAATTAAACCCTTGTATGTTTGGTGCTGCGAAGTCCCTCAAAGATTGATTGTTTTCTGCAATTACACCTTCTTCAGAAACCTTTCGAGTCTCGAACTGCAGTCTCCTTCGAAGGCAAAATGTGCGCTCAATTTCTGGGTCTTCTAGGAGCAAAGCACCTGCACGAGAAATTATGGGCACACAACGTGTAAGTTAACTATGTAAAAAAAAGGAACAGCAAAAACTAGTAGTAAAGCAAAAGAAAAGAAAATGCCTAATCTCCAAACTTATCTATTAGTCAACATTAACTAGCAGTAATCCCCGGCAACGGTGCCAAAAACTTGATAGCGATCTGCAAGTGCACGGATTTATCGAAGTAATAAAAAGATTATCGTTCCCAACGAGGACTACGTAGTTAAGTACTGACTTTTTGACTTGTTTGAATCTAGGCAGACTAAATCAATGGTCGTTCTAAACTTCTAAGTACGAACAAACTCAAAAATAGCTTTTAAGAGGTTCAAATTCTAAAGTATCGAGATTTCATGGGTTCACCACACTGACAATCATGAATCATTTAAAGATAAATCAATCAATAGAATTTATCTATCATGAAAGGAACTTTTCCTATAGTACATATCACCTCCTCTGGAGCGTAATACGGTATTTAATTAGGTTAACTCCCTACTCTCGTGACAGTTAACCTAACTAAACCCATTAAGTTCTATGAAAAGTTTGTTAACTCCTTCAGATGAATCCAACCTACTCTCGTGATTGGATTCGAAGGTTCAACCGAAATAGATCGGACGTTGCGATTCACCTCTCGGTCCTTCTCGCAACGTCTAAGACGCAAAATTACTTGGCTAAGGTAAATTACGGGATGCATGCAATTTCAACCAAATCATGATAATAAATTCATAGAAAAGAGTGTAAACGTGGATTGATTCATGAAAGTAGTGGACTACACCCAATAATCCTGAAACAAGTATCTACTCGCTCATATCGTTAAGGAAATACATGATGTTTATGATGAACAAGTGAAAACTCCTAAAAATCGTTGAGAAATCTCAAAAAGAACAACGAAACCGCCTTCTCCTCGATCTGGAGATGAAGAAGAGTCGATCGATCATCGCCTTCATGAGGAATCTCTCTAGAATATGCCCCTGGAATCATGTTTTCGCCCTTATCACCGCCGCTCTCTATGTTCATCCGAAAAGCCCTCTTAAACCCTCAAAATATCTTGTCTTTTATAACAAGACCGGTTTAGGACTCATCCAGGAATGGTTTTGCAGAGTTTGGCTCTCCGGTTCGAATCGGTGGAGAAACGAGTGAAAAACTTGTCGGGCGGCAGTTTTTATGGCCCGTGATGCGTTTATGGCTGAGGCCGTAAATGTTTCTATGTGTAATGCTTTCAGTCACAGAATGTTTCATGGACCGTGATGGATTCACGGCCTCACCCGTGAAAGTTTCTATTCATTCCGACACTTAGCCGATTTTCACCTTCCATTTGTCGTCGCTGTTACGGCTGAATCCGTAATTACGGCCAATGCCGTAATTGTCTCGTTCTTCACCATTTTCACCCCAAATTTGACGTGTAGGCTCGTGATCTCCTCGGGAATCATGCTTTGGCTTCAAAACTCTTGAAATCCTTCATTTTTACACCATTTTACCTACATTTTCATAAAAACTAAGAAAAGTAAAGATTCTTCGTAAAGTAGAGTAAAAGCACTAAAAATAGCACGAAATCATGCAAATAAGCTCAGAATATGATCTAAAATATAGGCAAAAACATGGTGTAAATACAACGCATAAATTAAACAGCTTACTTCTGAGGTAGAAGCTTTAAAAGTACACAATAAGATTTTAGAAACCCAAATAACACAACAAGCTAGTATATCTTATAGACCCCCAGGGAAATTGCCCGCTAAACCTGAACTGAACCCTAGGGAACATTGTAATGCTATAACTACTATAAGTGGGAAACAGTTAGAAGAACCAAAGGGTAGATTTGAGAAAGATGATGAGGAAGAGCCTGACATTGAACCTAGTAGTGAGCCAGTCTTAGAAACACCACCTGCACATGTGCAACCCCATCCTAGTTCGCCACTTCATAAGGGTGATGAGCCATGTCAGCCTGATATTCTTAGACCTAGCTCACATGCTCCATATAGGTCTCCTATACCTTTTCCCCAGAGACTTGTTCAAGCTAAGATAAATAAGCAATTTGGAAAATTTCTTGATGTTTTGAAAAAACTTTATATTAATATTCCATTTACTGATGCTTTATCTCAAATGCCCACTTATGCTAAATTTTGGAAAAAAATTATGTCTAATAAAAGAAAAATAGAGGACTACGATACTGTGGCATTGACTGAGGAGTGTAGTGTCATTATTCAAAACAAATTGCCACCGAAATTAAAGGATCCAGGTAGTTTCTCTATACCTTGCTTGATTGGAGATATGACTTTTGACCGAGCCTTATGTGATCTTGGGGCTAGTGTAAGCCTAATGCTTTTATCTGTTTGCAGGAAACTTGACATGGGAGAGCCCAAGCTGACTTCTATATCTTTGCAGCTCGTTGACCATTCAGTTAAGTATCCTGTTGGGATTTTAGAGGATGTTCCAATTTAGGTTGGTAAGTATTTTGTTCCAGCAAATTTTGTGGTTCTAGAGATGGAGGAGGATGCTATAATTCCCATCATTCTTGGTAGACCGTTCTTAGCTACTACAGGTGCAATCATTGATGTAAAGAATGGTAAACTCACTCTTAATATTGGTGAAAACATAATTGAGTTTGATTTAACTGAATCTATGAAAAAACCATCATATGCTGGATCTTGTTGTAGTATTCATGTTGTAGATGACATTGTTTATGATCTTCATACTTTGTTTGATGAACCTTCTAAATCTGAAACTTATGATTTATTAGACTGCATTTTATGTGATGATCAAGAAAATTAGGAGAAGAAATTTCCAAAAGTTGAATTGAAATCTCTACCAAATAATCTTCATTATGAATTTCTTGGACCCAATTCTACTTACCCTGTTATTGTTGATGCAGAGCTTGATGCAAGAGAGACAGATTTGCTTTTGAAAGAATTGAGAATTCATAGAAAGGTAATTGGATATTCTTTTGATGATTTAAAGGGAATTAAACCCTCTTTTTGTATGCACATGATACTTATGGAGGAGGAACATAAGTCGCGTGGATTTTCAAAGAAGGCTTAACCCCTGTATGAAATAATTTGTGAAGAAGGAGGTTTTGAAATTACTTGATGCATGTATTATCTATCCTATCTCCGATGGTAAATGGGTATGTCCTGTTCATTGTGTTCCTAAGAAAGGGGGTGTGACTGTGATGAAAAGTAAAGATGATGAATTAATTACTGTTAGGACTGTGACTAGTTGGCGCATGTGTATTGATTATAGGAAATTAAATGCAGCCACAAGGAAAGATCATTTTCCCTTACCTTTTATTGATCAAATGGTCGAAAGGCTTACAAAACACTCTTATTTCTGTTTTTTAGATGGGTATTCTGGATTTTTCCAAATTCCCATCCATCCTGATGACCAAGATAAGACCACTTTTACATGCCCATATGGTACTTTTGCTTATAGAAGAATGCCTTTTGGTTTATGTAATGCACCTGCTACTTTTCAGAGATGTATGATGGCTATATTTTCAGATTTTATTGAGGATTTTATGGATGTTTTTGTGGATGACTTCTCTGTATATGGTTTTTCTTTTGATGATTGTTTGGCTAACTTGTCTCGAGTTTTTGCAGAGGTGTGAAGAAACTAATCTTGTGCTTAACTGGGACAAATGTCATTTCATGGTTAGGTACGGAATAGTTTTGGGACACTTAGTTTTAGAGAGAGCGATAGAGGTTGACAAGGCCAAAATTGAAGTAATTGGGAAATTTAAGCCACCCACTACAGTCAAGGAGATTAGAAGTTTTTTGGGACATGTAAGATTCTACCGGCGTTTCATTAGGGATTTCTCTAAACTCGCTAGACCACTTACTAATTTTCTTTGTAAAGATGTCAAATTTTCTTTTGATGGAAGATGTTTGTCTACTTTTCAGGATTTGAAGAAGGCTCTGATATCAGCGCCTATCATGCAGCCACCAGACTGGAGTTTGCCTTTCGAGCTTATGTGTGATGCTAGTGATTATGCAGTAGGAGTAGTACTTGGTCAAAGAAAAGAGAAGAAGCCCTATGTTATTTACTATGTCAGTCGAACCTTGGATGAGACACAGAGGAACTACACTACCACTGAAAAAGAACTTTTGGCCATTGTTTTTGCTTTTGATAAATTCAGGTCGTATTTGATTAATTCTAAGGTTGTGGTGTATACAGATTATGCAGCGATAAAGTACTTGATACAGGAAAAAGATAGTAAACCGTGCCTTCTTAGATGGATTTTACTTTTGCAAGAGTTTGATATGAAAATTAAAGATAAGAAGGGAGCAGAAAATTTTATTGTAGATCACCTTACAAGGATAATGATAAATGTAGATAAAGGTGACACAATAAATGATTCCTTCCTTGATGATCAACTCTTAGCCATTGAACAAATCAAAGCTCCATGGTATGCTGATATAGTGAATTATCTAGTTGATAATATTTTTCTTCTTGATTTGAGTTATCAAGGAAAGAAGAGATTTTTAGCTGAGGTAAAACACTATTTTTGGGATGAGCCTTATGTATTTAGAAGATGTGCAGATGAGATTTTTAGGTTATGTGTACCTGAGGAAGAAATCATGGATATCCTTTTTCAGTGTCATTCATTATCTTATGGAGGGCATGCTAGTACTTAGAAGACTGCTTTTAAAATTTTACAATCTGGATTTTATTGGCCCTCAATTTTTAAGGATGCTAGAAAATTTATATTATCTTGTGATAGATGCCAAAAGACAATAAATATTAACAGAAGGAATGAGATGCCGCTGTCTACTATACTTGAGGTTGAGATATTTGATGTTTGGGGGATAGATTTCATGGGACCGTTCCCACCGTCTAGAGGTAATAAATATATTCTTGTGGCACTGGATTATGTTTCTTAGTGTGTTGAAGCTCTTGCTTCTCCTACTAATGATTCTAGAGTAGTTGTGAAATTGTTTGAGAAGATCATTTTTCCACGGGTTGGAATGTCAAGAGTTGTGATTAGTGATGGAGGCTCACACTTTATAGAACATAGGTTTTCAGCCTTGCTTAGAAAATATGGCATTAATCATAGAGTTGCAACACCCTATCATCCCCAGACAAATGGACAAGTTGAGACATCAAACAGAGATATTAAGGGAATTTTGGAGAAAACTGTGTCACAAACAAGAATGAACTGTGCTTTTAAACTCGA
This sequence comes from Costus lasius, assembly GCA_027563935.2. Lineage (NCBI taxonomy): Eukaryota > Viridiplantae > Streptophyta > Magnoliopsida > Zingiberales > Costaceae > Costus > Costus lasius. Next base: position 105,692,518 of record CM050450.1, read on the forward strand.
CGATGCACTTAGGGCATACAGGACTACTTACAAAACACCGATAGGTATGTCTCATTTTCAATTGATTTAATGTAAATCATGCCATCTACCTATAGAGCTCGAGCACAAGGCATTCTGGGCCATCAAAGCATTGAATTTTGACTTGAAGAACGCGGGGGAAAAATGAAGTTTATAATTGAACGAGCTGCATGAAATTAGACTCTTCGGTTACGAAAATGCAAGGATTTATAAAGAGATGACAAAAAGGTGGCATGATCAACATATTCTTAGGAAGGAATTTCAACCAAGTGACTTTGTTCTTTTATTTAATTCAAGATTAAAACTTTTTTCTTGTAAACTTAAGTCTCGATGGTCCGACCCTTTTCAAGTTTAGAAAACTTATCCCTATGGAGCTGTAGACATATGGAGCGACAAAACAGGGGAATTCAAGGTTAATGGTCAGAGGTTAAAACATTACTACAAGGAGGAACACAACGAAGAAAGGATAAAATTTCAACTTAAGGAGCCTCGATCAGATTTAAGTACAGAACGGTCAAGCTAATGACCTAAAAATTAGCATTAATTGGGAGACAACCCAAGCACTCTTACTTTAGTTTATTTTTTTTATTTGCATACTAATTTTTCTTTTCTTTTTGTAGGAGAGTATGAAAAAAAATTTTATGCATTACGGTAGGGCCGTAATTATTTTCACGGACCGTAATTTTGCATTATTTTCGACCAGAGAATATTATGGTACCACCGTAATTATTTTTACCATCCATAATTTGTAGTTGATTCTTTCTAGAGAGTTTTACGATAGGGGTGTAAAATATTTTACACCCGTGATTTTTTTTCTTTGAAAAAAAGAAAAAAAAACACTTTTATGATGGTACCGTGATTTTTATTACGACCATATTTTGGGTATTTTTCTTACAGAGACAATTATGACACCACCGTAATTATTTTTATAGGTGTAATTTTATCTTAAAGATTTTCCAGGAAATTTCTACGGGGGTGTTGTGATTTTTATTATGACCGTGATTTTAAGCGATTTTATTACAGACTATTTTATGGCAGTACCATAATTTAAATTATGGCCATAATTCTGTTGGGCCTACACGAGTTTGGTGCCGTATTTTAGGGTTTGCTGCCGTGTTTTTAGGGTTTTTTTTTCACTAGTGGAGTTCTCGATTCGGCGTTGCCTCTTCGATTTCAGCCCACTCTTGCTTTCCAAACCTTCTGACAACCCTTCCCGACTCTCTCCGACCAATTTCTACCTCTTTGATTTCAGCCCACTCTTGCCATTTGAGGCCTCAATCGAGTTTAGGCAATGTTCGTCAGCTAAGTTTCCGCCTGCTTCGTTCTTCATCGACAGAGAGTCATCGAGGGTGTTTCTTGCTTCCAAAGATTTTGCCACAGAGAAAAATACTTTCCTGAAGAATTTGGAGAATCAATTTCAACCAAAGTTCAGATTTGGAGTTGCATTTGGGTTCTGTTCTCAACTCTACTTCAACACAGGTGACAAGTTCTACTTTCAAGTCTTCATTTCAATCTTATCTTACATTGCTTGGATCAAGATGGCACCAAGAAAACAAGTGGTATCAAAGAAAAAAGGAAGGGCTCCAGCTGAATCTTCTACACCACCACCACCTCAAAATCCCTATGGGATTGTGTTTAGGGATGCAAACATGAAGAAAGGTATAACCAGTTGCTGACAAAATGGATTGTTAATACCAAGTATGCCGACAAGCGCACTTTAGAGATCCTCGGGCTTTATGAGGATGTGTTCTGGATGTTTGATCAGATTATGACAAAGAAGTTTTTTCAAATTTCACCACAGACGAATCTCCCCCTTGTTTTGGAGTTTTTCAGTAGCTTGGATATGGAGCTTCATGATTACCATGAGCAAGAGGCAGAGGGTCAGATTACCTTTCGCCTTGCAAATGTTGAGAGGAGCTTAACGCTCCGAGATATCAGAAGTATCTTCCACATACCAGGAGGAGGACGCACATACCCACTGCAAGGATTTATTGAACATGCATTCTAGTATCAGATTACTTCAGAAATGAGTTTTTCACCTTCATCGGCTAGGGTGACCAGCATCTCAAACCCATGCATACGATACGCACACCTAGTTCTGGCACACACCGTCTTTGGACGTGGAGATAGCGACGGTATGGTCCGTCAATCTGAGCTTTATTTCGTTTGGTGCATGCTCCACGGTTATCTAGTAGATTTAGCCTTTTTCTTGATTAAACATTTTGATAAATTAGAGGTGCTATTGTTATAGGAGGTTTCCTTACTCCTATTGCACTCTCTTTGGGTGTGGAGCCCTATGGGATTGAGACTGCTAGAGGGAATGCAAGGATTGATATAGAGTCGTGCGTGGCTATGAAAATGGTTGTTAGAGAAGGTGATGCCTACTGTTTGATTCTTGGACCTGGTTCTCCTACTTTACCACTATCTAACACTTTCACCAAATGTAGCCGCCGATGCCACTCCTACACCATTTGACTCAGTAGCACCACCACCCACCTGGGGTGGTAGTGATGACCCTTTTGGCATGAGCATGGATTCTCCACCACATAGAGCTACTGGATCTTCATCATGCAGAGCTGCCCCTGATCAGAGAGGATGGTCGAGTGCCCAGGATCCTAGTTTTCAGGCCCTTTCTGCAAAGGTATACTGTCAGGGTCGCCTCATGGAGAAGGTGCTTAAAGCCATTGGGCATATACATGAGGACATTGAAGAGATAGGGGAGTTTCTTTACAACCAGTTTGGTGGTGAAGATGAGGATGAGGGTCAAGGAGATGGTTAGGATAACCCTATGGAAGAGGCCACTCCAGCTGAAGAAGGTGATGAGGAGACAGATACCGACGCCGATGAGTAGAGCTTTGTGAGTATTCCTTTACCCTACCTGCACTTTATTTGTTCTTACACATTGTTGATGATGCATATTTTTGTAGGGAAGGATGACACAGTCATGCTTCTTGCATCTGGTGCTCCTCATTTTGATATTTGTGAACTGTGAATTTTGATTCGATTTGGTTATACTCAGATATTAGGATATTTGATGATGATGTTATTCCGCACCATATGTAGGTGCATTCTGATTTCTGTGTTGAAATACTCGTAACTGGATAATTTGTTTCCCTTGAATGTATGCATTGATTTCTCTATGATGATATGCATAGTTTTGCTTCTTGTGGAATATTGATGATATATGTTGCTGTGATGATATATTCACTTTGATTTTGATGATAAATGTCTATGCATGATAATGTCTGTGAATGGAGATGTACTTATTATGTTGAATTTATTTCTTCAATATATATCTGCTTGTTGAAATTTTTCATTGATTGATGCATAAGGTTTTGGGTAGGTATGTTGTTAAATGTATGTAATCTGAAAGTGAAGCTTATTTCTTAAATAAGATGAGCATATGAGTGTAATTTTTGAATTTATGTCGACTGATTAACCTAGTTGATGTTTAATCTATTTTACTATTTATTGGGAAAAAAGAATCCAAGATCCAAAAAGAGAAAATGACTCCCCTACTTGGCACTGTGTAAAATTGGCAGTGGTACTAAAGATATGGGTTGAAGTCAAGATAAAAAAGGGGGAGAAAGAGAATGACTTTGATGACACCAAAATTTATAGTAAATTTTGTGCCATTTGATGGGTATTTTTGTGTCATATTCATGCTCTTTTGCTCATTTTTTTTGCCTTATTTATCAAATATTGCGGAATCTATACCTTTTCTGGTTTTTGATCATTTTCAGGGAAAAAGGCACGATTTTTAGGCATTTTGAAGCAAATTCAGATAGATGAATTCCCACCATCAAGAGAAGATCACATGTCAAATTTCACGCAAATTGGAGCTTCAGACCAAAAATATGATAGGGTCGTAATCCAAATTATGGTACCGTAGTTTCACTACACCTATAGAACAAACCACGGCACTGCCGTAATTTCCGAGCGCTGCCGTATTTTGGGACGATTTTGTACAGAAAGTTTCACATAAATTATGGCCCTGCCGTAATGAAAATCACAGGCCGTAATTTGGGTTCAAATTCGTACAAAAAGTTTGGTGGATTTTACGGTGCTACCGTAATGAAAATTGCAGGCCATATTTCGAGTCAATTTTTCACCCGAGAGATTTGAAGAAAATACGGCACTGCCGTAATTAATATTATTGTATCGTAATTCTGGTTAATTTCTGTATCGAGAATTTCTGCTGAAATTATGGCACTGCCGTAATGGTTTTCATGACCGTAATTGTAACCCAGACCCGCGATTTTCATGGACTATTTGAAGCCCGATTCTTGCGCGGATGATTACGGACGATCCAAGCCATCAATTGGAGATCCGTAAAAAGGGAAATACTCATCAGATCGACAAGGGGGGACACACATGAAAAGCCCTAATTTTCATCCACGTTCGGGAGAGAAATCAGAGTTATCGCCGTCGCCATAGGATTCGCTACCGCGAAGTGTACAGTGCATCTCCGGCCGTGATACTTGAGGAGAAGTTTCGCTTGGAGGAGGAGAACATACCCCAGAAGTTTCAGAGTGAAAGGAGATCGAGCAGAGGAGAAATCAATAAAGAAATCGTCGCTTGCACTGTTCATCGAGCAAATGACGGCTGTAATTTCCATTACAGCCGTGGTGTGTTTAGTAATTTCTTCTTTCTTTTTGATTTTTAATCAATCTGAACCATGGATTATTGTAATTCTTCGACCATCCTAGCTTAGACATCTTATGGGACATGGGGGAGTAAATCCCCTTAATTTCTTAATGACTAGATGAATTTTTATTTATTTCGTCAGGATAATTTTACTGTGATAATTCTACTTATGTGACGATTGCTCTTTAATTTTCCATAGATTCATATTATCTGCATGTTTTAGAGTTTTTGAAAATATGGACCGAGAGGTGACTTGCGAGAACTTGGAACCCTAGAATTGAATGTTAGGAACTCATCGTAAGGAATTAGGTTTGTTCTTATTTCTTGATTTTAGAAGTATATTGCCATGTTGATAATTTGAATTTAGGATTGAGTTATTGAAATAAATATGATGATACTATGAGAAATCAAGTATCGAATAGTTGGAGAACCGTAAGTAGAACCTGAGAAAACTATAGTATGGAAGTATGTAGTTTTCACTTGAGATAATTGACTTAGGATTTGGATGCACGAAATGTGATCTTTGAGTTCTTTGTCAATGATTTACTTATCTTTAGCATTGAATAGATCCTGTGCGAAAGTAAGGATTGGTTCTTTGTAAATTATCTGCGCGAAAGCGAGATGATTTTTTTATTAAGTAAATTATATCTTTATCATAATAAAATTAGACTGACGACCTTTTATTTAGATCTAGTCATTGAAATTAAGGTGGATGAAACCCTAGTCCTAGTTTCTCTCTCTAACTTTTTTGTGTAGTTACGATCACTTGCCTTCGTTTTTTTCGATTGCGTAGCTAGTGAGAAATTGATTATTCGGTACTTGACAAACGAGATCTCTGTGGTTCGATATCTTTTTATTATTTTGAGTATTCGTGCACTTGCGGACACAACAGACTCCTCTACTTGGCACTACGTAAAATTGGCAATGGTACCAAAGATAAGAGTTGAAGTCCAAATAAAAAGTGTGTATCTATGAAGGTACATACCATGAAAAAAATCATTTGACATTAACTCCGCTGTCTTAGGGTAAGATTCTTTCTACCAAAGAGATATGAGTTCTATTATATCGGCTATGTGATTGATGTACTCTAAATTCATCACCATAAAAAAGGTGGTAATCGATTTAGAGAATGTCAAAGATGAAAAAGAGAGAAAAGAGATAATCTTGAGTGAAAAAAGATTTTGGAGATCCTATTCCTGTAAACAAAGGTATGATAGATTTAAATTAAAAACTTTAGTAAATTCATGAGACTGAGATTCTATTTATTATATAAGTTGTGAAATTTTATTTGATTGAGTTGTGAATCTTAAGGATTAATTTCAGAGGACAGTGTATTTATTTGAAATTTTATGTAGCAATTGGTGGAATTTTTCATAAGTGATTATATTCTAGAAATTTATTTTTCGTAAGAAAGTATATTCTCCGTATTCAGCATTGTTCCCTTTATTTGCTTGGGGACAAGCAAAGTTTGAGCCTTATGTATTTTGATGACTAAAAAATTTATAGTATATTTTATATTGATAGTTTAGTCTTTTTGAGTCATATTCATGCTCTTTTGCTTATTTTTAAGCCTTATTTGTCAAATATTTCAGAATCTACACCTCTTCTCATTTTTGATCAATTTCAGGTAGAAAAGGCTAAATTTTGATGGACTTTTGAATAATCTGAGTGCATGAACGAAATCCAACCATCAAGAGGGAAATACTTGTAAATTTTCAAGCAAGTTGGAGTTTTAGGTGAAATTACGGCAGGGCAGTAATTAATATTACGGCCGTGGTTTTATCGGAACCCATAGAATGAATCACGACACCACCGTGATTAATTTCTTCAACCGTGGTTTTTGGAGATTTTTGCAAAAGAAAGATTACGGCACTGCCATAAATTTTATTACGACCGTAATTTTATTAGGGAGAAACTGAAGCGATCATGGCACTACCGTGATTTTTATTACAGGTCGTAATTGTTCCAGGATTTTGCACAGAGAAGATTATGGTACTGTCGTAATTCTGAATTTTTGCCCGAGTCTTTTGCGAGTTATTGTAGCTAGATTTTGCGAAGCCTAATCTAGGAGATTTAGGACATGATTTCAAAATCGGAAAGAAGGGGAGTGATCTATAAGAGGAGGAGAAAGTTTCAAGACAGATATCCCTAATTTTAATCCACAACAGAAGGAGAAATTAGAGAAATCATCGCCGCCTGAGGGTTTTTCGCCGAAAGACATACAAATCATCTCGGATGATGAAATTTTCATGGAAGCTATGCTTAGTGAAGGAGAAGACATTCAGAAAGTCTTAGATCAGGAAGAGTTCGTGTTGGGAAACCCTAGGGATATGTACAAATAATTATACAAACAATGCAAGCACAGCGGAAGTATATCCCCGAAACAGGCTGATCCCAAAAACCCAATGAAAATCGTCTTGCGAGGGGGTCGAAACGATGAGAGGAGAAAGTACCTAGAGCAATTGGAGGCCGATGTCGAGGTAGGCGCCCAAGCGTGCGCTCTCTGTAGTCTCACATACACGGATGCCTCGAGTCCTCTTCTTCCACTCCCGGTGCTAGCCTCGGGAAGAAGATCCAAGCCTTAGACTCCTCCTTTGATCACTTGTGCCACCTTCTAGAGAAGTTGTGCCAAGAAGAAAGGAGAAAGAGGGAGATGCCGCCAAGCTCTTCAATCCTTGTGCCAAGGGTAAAGGGAGGAAGGTTGCTTGCGGCTATGAAGGAAGACTTGAGCTAATCACCTTTGCTCTTGTCTCTATTTTGTTGCTCACACCAATATCATTATTATCTTTTGCACTCGCATATCATAATATATATAGATGCATGAGGGCACGGCAAGAACATGGTGTGGGCGCAACTCATGAAGGGATAAGTGGCTAGAGTGAAAGGGAGTGGGCGGCTAGGGATTGACCTTTTCATATGGGTCGTGACATACCCAATAACAACCATTATTACCTCCCAACTACGGCGAGATGTTAGGTTGTATCAAAGCATGTCCTTAACCATACAGAATGGTCAATGACCTCAAGTCAAGGGATCAATGCATCTCATGTCACTTGTGAGGATAACTCATGACACCAAGTCACTGCCTCATAGTGGGTCGGTCCAGTATATCTACCACTGATATAGCCATATGTCTGCCTTAGCACCTCGTGCCTAACCAGCCCATATACCAGTCTCACAAGTACCATAGCTGTCCCATATCCACTAAGGTACATTGACTGGGGACAAGAGTTTGAGCACAGATCCAATATGTCTTCAGGGACATTATCATGTAGGAACATAATCATAGATGTAAACTAAGCATGATAATGACAATACCAAAATGATATATATAATAAATATCAGTATCAAGTAGTACAAAGATAGACCAAAACTAGGTCTCAGGGCATAAACACCAACAGTTCGATCGAAGGATAAATCAGCAAAAGAGTAGTGGTGGCTACTGTTCATTAACGAACGCTACTTCTGTTCTTCATCAGATTATGGGCTGTAAAATTTTTCACACCCCTGTGCAGAATGATATTATTTTCTTTTTCGAATTCTAAATTTTCTAAAATGACATATTATTGTACTACTTCCACCATGATAGCGTAAAACCTTTTTGAGATAGGGGGTGTAATCCCCTTAATTTTTGAATGACTAGATAACTTCTATTTTCATCAGTTTGTCTTTGATATAATAATTTTACTTTTGTGATTATTATCTTTAATCTTTCCTAATTTCAGAATATCAACATGTTTTAGAGTTTGTAACATGTACTGAAAGGTGACTTACAAAACTTGGAACCCATAAATTATGATTTTAGGAACTTAGGCTATGAGAATAGATTAGTTCTTAAATTATGATCTTTGAAGCATAAATTCTTGTTGATAATTTGATCTTGGAATTTTTATCGAGTTAGACATAAAAATATGGACCGAAAGATGATTTGGATTATTGGAAACTGATGACACGAAAATTCATAGTATATTTTGTGTCATTTGATTGGTCTTTTTGTGTCGTATTCATGCTCTTTTACTTGTTTTTAAGCCTTATTTGTGAAATATTGCGGAATCTACACCATATCTTGTTTTTCATCATTTTTAGGTAAAAAGTGCCATATTTTGATGGATTTTGAAAGATCTGAGTGCACCAATGGATTCGAGACGTCGATACGAAGCTGCCCGTCAATTTTTAAGCAAATCAGAGATAGTGTAAAAATTACACCCCTACCATAATTATTTTTATGGGTGTAATTTTCTGCCCAGATTACACCACTGCCGTGACAATTTTACAGGCCGTAATTTCCTGCCCAGATTACACAGAAGCAAATTATGACACTGCCGTAATATTTTTTACTAGCCGTAATTTAATGAAAATTTTTCACAGAGCAAAATACAGTAGTTCCGTAATAAAAATTACGGGCTGTAATTTTAAATCTGAACGAGTCTTCCACTGCTTCCAAAACTCAATTTTTACAAAGCCAATTTAGAAAGATCCGGGGCACAATTTCAAAATCTATAAAAAGGGGATCATTCTATAAGAGGAGGAGAGGATTTGAGGACAATCATCATCCAATTTCATCACCAATCGAGGGAGAAATCGAGGGAGGCATCCCTAGGGCTCGGCATACAGGCCACCTCAGGCCATGAAATTTACAGGAGAGCTGCCCCCAAGGGAGGAGAGGATACACCAAAAATTTCAGAGCGAACGGAGTTCAAACGAGGGAGAAATCAAAGGAAGAAGATTCAGCTGAGAGGGGAAAATCGCAAAACACTGTTCATGGGCACTGTAGTAGTACTGTTGCAGTTACTGTTCATCCTAGAAAAAATCATGGGGATGTGTAAATTTTTACACCCCCATGAAATTAGTAACTTTTCTATTCTCCCTCTGTCGAATTCTGATTTTTTAATGAATTTGTATTGTATTTTTAACTCTATGGTAGCGTAACTTTCTTTTGAGACAGAGGATGTAATTCCCTTAGTTTCATAATGACTAGATAATCTTTATTTCATCAGGGAACTTTTGTTATGATAATTCTACTTAAGTGACAAATTGTCTTTAATCTCTTCTAGTTTCATATTGTCAACATGTATTGGAGTTTTTGTGATATGGACCGAAAGTTGATTTGCAAAACTTGGAACCCTAGAATCATGATTTAGGAACTCATCATAAGAAATTAGGTTTGTTCTTGTTTCTAGATTTTAGAAGTTTAATGACTTGTTGATAATCTGATCTAGGAGACATTAATGAGTTAAACATGAAGATATTGTAAAAAATTAAGTATCGGATCGTTGAAGAACCTTAAGTAGAACCTGTGAAGCTAAAGTATGAAAGTATTTAGTTTTCACTTGAGATGATTGACATAGAGATTGGATGCATGAAAGTGATCTTTGATTTCTTTATCAATGATTTACTTATCTTTAACATTGAATAAATCTTGTGCGAAAGTGACGATTGGTTCTTTGTAAATTGTCTGCGTGAAAGCGAGATGATTTCTTTATAAAGTAAAATATATCTTTATCATAATAAGAGTGGACTGACGATGCGCTTATTTTCCTCTAGTCATAGAAATTAAGATGGATGAAACCCTAGTCCTAGGTTTTCTCTCTGACTCTTCGTATACTTTCTGATCGTTCGCTTACATCATATTCGATTGCTTAGCTAGTGAGAAAATAACTATTCGATACTTAACATGTAGGTCTCTGTGGTTCGATATCTTTTTATTACTTCGAGTATCCATGCACTTGTGGACACAATAGAAACCCTTAAGTAAAACTTGTAAAATTAAGATATGAGAATATTTAATTTTGCTTTAGATGTTGACATTGAGAGTTAAGCCACGAGGGTGATTTTAACTTTCCTTTTCAGATTTACTTATTTTTAACATTGAATAGTAAGTCACGAGAGTGAAGGTTGTTCGGTGTAAATTGTTCATCCGAGAGGAGGCAATTTCTTTATAAATAAAAATTCATCTTTATCATGATAAGAACAAGCTGACGAACACTTATTTTTTTGTCTAGTCATAGAACTTAAGGAGGATGAAACCCTAGGCCCAATTTTCTCTCTTTGATAATCCGTAATAGTTTCTAATCGTTTGCTTTCGACCGATTCCATTGACTATTAACCGCTTAACTAGTGAGAACACAATTATTCGGTACTTAACATGTAGGTCCCTGTGGGTTCGATATCTTTTATTACTTCGAGTATCTGTGCACTTGCAGACACAACAACTTCATAGCTTAGCTGTTAAGCCGTCGATCACGCCCATGATAGAGTCTGCTGATCACGATTCCTCACATTTTTAGGGCGAATCTGATCGAATTGCGGTCCAATTTGAAGGGGAAGACGAAAGGATGGCCTCAGGGAACAAAAACTAAAGACAAAGAGACGCTTTGAGGGGGAGATCTAGGGTAGAAATCGGTAGAGGTGGGTGAACGGTGACGAAGGCGGCGGATGGATGGAAAAAGGTGTTTTTCTGCGAGATTTTTAGATGAAACTCCTCCAATCGGTGGATCTAGTTTGTTCTTCTTGTTTAGAACATTTTTCCTTCTATTTGTCTTGTCTTTGGATGATCTAACTGAGGATTTGTGCTAAACTCTTTGTAATGGCTGCTTAAGCCCTAATTCAGGGTTTTGGGTGTAGTTTCATATCTAGATTTCTATGTTGTTTCTTGACATAGTTTGCGTAATGAATCATGTTCGTATATCAAGTCTTGACTAAATTGTTTGCTTGTATTTACATTGGCCAAGTTTGTACATGTTTTAGTCGTGAGAAGTACCAAAAGGTGAAACATGACGTTGGATCTACTGGACGGACACACATAATTCTATCACAAAAGTAGGTAGAACTTATGTGAGCACATTGTTTACCCTAGTGTTCATTGGATTAACCTAGATCAGTAAACAACGAAAGTAGGAGATCGATTTAGGTTGGTACCGGGTTATACCACTACAAGGGGATAACCTGTACTTTCGGGTAAGTCCTTATATATTTGGTTGGTTTATGTTACTATTTTAAGTTCAGATATTGATTCAACATGAAATAAACCCAAAATCCTGAATCTTCTCACAATTGCATCCCCCGTGACTTTGATTTGCAACTAGGACCAACCTTCCTGCTTAGTTATGTTAAATTCTCTTTGATTTCAAACCATCTTTAGTTTGTTTAGCTATCGATCACATCTTCAATAGGTAATTGTGACTCGTCCCTATGGGATCGACATCTAAAGTACTACATTGATAAACCATGCGCTTGCGGTGTGCGTATCAGATGCTAAGTTATGGTGGAGAACATCTATTGTTCCTAGGCTTGAGGTAGATGAACTAGATTTTATTTTGTGGACAGACTTGAAGGCAGAAGTTAGAGCTCAATTTGGCCCTACGAATACAGTTTGACTGGCTAAAATGGGATTAAGAGATCTCAGACACACTGATACTATCAAAGATTATATCAGACAATTCTTATTACTAGCTCTTAAGGTAACTAATATGGGTGAGGATGAGAAATTCTTCAACTTCATGGCAAGATTATAGACTTGGGCTCAGTTGGAATTGAGGCACCAAGAAGTGACTTTATACATAGATGCACTCATAGCAACAGATGCTTTAGTAGATCTCGGAAGCTCAGTGAAGTCACCAGCACCATCTTCTATTCCACGTACCCAGAAGGATAAGGGTAAGAAGAAGGTGAAGTTTACTACCAAGGCCAAGGGTAAGGCACCAATTGTTTAGAGTAAGCAACCTCAGAACAGTGATGGGGCGCAGAAGAAACCATTTTCATGTTTCCTATGTAGTGGGCCTCACATGATGCATGAGTGCCCTACTTGGCAGAAGATCTCCTCCATCATTGCTGAGAGAGAAGATGTTGAAGGTAAAGGGTGTGGCTCCATCAACCCTTGAACCATTGCTACCATTTCATCATCGACTTGTGGTCTTATGTATGTTAGAATTTATATAAATGATGAAAGTGTTGTAGCTATGATTGATACTGGAGCTACCCACTTATTTGTGTCAAATCAATTGAGGGATCGATTGCATTGGAGGTTGTCTCCTAGTAAATTTTCTGTGAAGACATTGAATTCTTCCGCACAGAAGGCTATTGGTGTCTCTGATGATGTCCCTGTTAAGTTAGGAGATTGGGTGGGAAAACACCATGTGACTGTAGTTCCTCTGGATGGCTTTGATGTAAACATTAGACTAGAGTTACTAAGGAAGATGAGAGCAGTTCCATTCCCCCATCTGAATGGATTGCAGATCATGGTTGAGAAGACTCATTGCTTTGTTCAATGTGTGGATAAGAGTGGAGGAGCAACAACTATAGAGAGCTCTAGGGCAATGTCAAGCACTTTGTCAGCTTTGGCCCTAGAGAAAGTTTTAAAGAAAGGGAATTCTACTTGGTTGGCGCATCTGATGCCAGTAGAGTCCCTAGTTTCAATGTTGACCTCATCAATTCAGTAGGTTTCTCTTGGGAAGAAACTGGTCATTTTAGCTCCTTAGACCTTCAGAAAGGGTAGGAAGACACAATACATTATGAAAGCAAGCTTTGAAGTTGTGTTTTTAGATATGCTACTAGCTATATCTGATTTACTAAGGGAGTTTTTAGATGTATTACCACCAAAGATGCCAAAGGTTCTACCACAGAGGAGGGATATCGGCCATGCTATTAATTTAGTCCCAAGTGTAGTGCCTCCAGCACAACCTCCATACCGTATGTCTCCATCATAATTAGCTAAACTCAGGAAGCAATTGGATGATCTATTGGAGTCTAAATATATTCAGCCATCTAAGGCACCTTATTGCGCCCCTATTCTTTTCTAGAAAAAGAAAGATGTTGCTTTGAGGATTGTGTTGATTACAGAGGTACTCGACAAGGTGATTGTGAGGACAGTTATCCTATCCCATTAATGTAGGATCTGTTGGACAGATTGGTCAATGTCAGCATCTTTAGTAAGCTTGATTTGAGATCCGGATATTGGTAGGTCAGAATTGTGGAGGTACATGACCCTAAGACTACTTGTGTCACTAGGTATGTCCCATTTGAGTTCTTGGTGATGCCATTTGGCTCATTGATGCACAAGCTACTTTTTGTAATTTGATGAGTAATATCCTACATCAATTTTTGGATGACTTTGTGGTTGGTTATCTTGATGACATTGTGGTCTATTCATCTACTATGCGAGATCATGTTCAGCATTTGAGACAAGTACTTGAAGTGTTGAGGAAACATTAGCTATATCTCAAACTAGAGAAGTGTGACTTTGCTAGGGATGAGATTCAGTTTCTTGGACATGTGGTCACTCACGACACAGTGAAGATGGATGTGGAGAAAGTCAAGGCTATTTAGGAGTGGCCTACACCATCTTCAGTGGCTACACTCAAATCGTTTTTGGGTCTGGCAAATTACTACAGGCATTTCATTAAGGGGTATTTTAAGATTGCTACCTCCTTATCTGATCTTTTGAAGAAGGATAAGAAATGGTTGTGGGATTCAGTCCATCAAGTTTCCTTTGAAAAACTGAAAGACAAAGTATCTTCAGAGCCTATTCGGAAGTTACTAGACTTTTCTCTGCCTTTTGAGGTACACACAGATGCTTCTGGCAGAGCAATTGCGGGTGTACTTGTGAAGAGTGTCCAGCCAGTAGCTTACGAGAGCCAAAAATTGAAGCAAGCAGAGTTGAATTATTCGGCCCATAAGAAGGAAATGCTAGTTGTTGTGCATTGTCTTAAGACTTGGAGAGTGTACTTGTTGGGAAATAGGTTTGTGGTGAGAACAAACAATGTAGCTGACACCTTTTCTTTATTCAGAAGATGCTATCCTCCAGACAAGCTAGGTGGCAAGAGTTGTTAGTTGAATATGATTTCACATGGGAGCACAAGCCAGGAAGGTTTCATCAGGTACCAGATACATTGAGTAGGATATCGTTCATTACTTACTGTTGTAATCTTACTCAGGTTCAGGGTGATTTGATCCATATGATTAGAGAGGCAGCTCTTTCAAATAACTTGTATGCCAAGTTGGTGGCACAAGTCAAAGATGGTATAGTGCACTGATACTATGTTGATGATGAGGGTTTGCTGATGGTAAGTGGGCAGAAGATTTATGTTCCAGCTATTGCTACCATTAGTTAGAGGCTTCTACATGAATACCATAATGTCGAGTGGTCAGGTCATCCAGGTCAACAAAGGATGGGTATGCACTGATTAACAAAAGTTGGTATTGGCTAGGTATGCGCAGTGACATTGAGCATTATGTCAAAGCCTGTTTGATATGTCAACAGGGCAAGATAGAAAGGAAAGTAGAGGTAGGACTTCTTCAGTCCTTGCCTATCCTAGAGAGACCTTGGGTTTCGGTCTCTATGAATTTTATTGTGGGATTGCCTAGAGTGGATGGTCTGATTACTATCTTTGTTGTAGTTGACAGATTTTCAAAGTATGTTGTTTTCATTCCTGCACCAGATGGTTGTTCAATTGAGGTTACAACTAATCTCTTCATGGCACATGTGGTAAAATATTTTGGAATTCCTCTTGATATTGTCAGCGACAGGGATGACAGGTTCACTAGTAAATTTTGGAGGTCTTTATATAAGAGAATGGGACCATCTTTGAAATTTTCTATTGCAAATCATCCATAGACAGATGATCAGACTGAGTGCATAAATGCCCTATTGGAAGAGTATCTGAGACACTTTGTCACAACTTCTCAGAGAAATTGGGTAACCTTACTTGACACAGCTTAGTTTTCATATAATTCTCACAAATCTTCTTATAAAAGAAAGAGTCAATTTGAGATTGTGTTAGGGCAACAACCTTTGTTGCCCATGGAAGCTATCTCATAGAATGCGAGGGCACTTGTCCTATCAGTAACAAGTTTGCGCAAGAGAGAGAGAGAAAAAAAATTTGGAGTGAAGCTCAGGATAGCTTAAGGAATGCTATCGGAAGGATGGATAAGTATGCCAACCAACGAAAGAGGCATGTGAAGTTCCAGGTTAGTGAGTTAGTGTTGTTGAACTTAACCCCATAAATGTGGAAGAAAATATATCTAAAGGCCATCCTACTTTTCATATCAGTTTATTGAAGAAATATCATCAAGATGATGGGAATGCTCAGAGGATGCAGAGACAGAGAGCACCACCTCAGGTCATAAAAGAATTTGAGAAGAGGGTTCACAAAATTCTTGATCACAAGGTGTATGACACCAATGTGAGAGGCCAGAGTGTTGGTGTATATGCCCTGCAGACCAATGTATGGACATGGTCAGACATTGTTTGAATGTACTTTGATAGAACTATTATTCTTTATAAAGGCATGGTCGTTATTATGCGGACTTTTCTACATGTGTTGATGTATAGAGTTGCATAAATAATGTCCCAGGAGTTTGGTTGGATCCATTCTCATAAGCTATCCCCAGACAAGGTACCTTAGCAGATATGGGACAGCTTTGGTACATGTGAGACTGGTGTATGGGCTGGTTAGGTGCGGGGCACAGTAACGCAGACATATAGGTGCATTGGATGCACTGGAGCGACCCACCGTGAGGATTGACTTGTCTAGTCAACAAGTCAATCTCACATGCAAGAGGTTTGCATTGATCCTTAGACTTGAGGTATTCATGTCTAGATTTGATGATGGATATGCTTTGATGCAGTCTTACGTCTCTCCGTAATTGGGAGACTAAAACAACTGTCATTTGGCATGTCATAAGTCATGTAAAGACATGGATGACCAATAGTAGGATTTGCCCTTTCCTTCAGAGGAAGCATGATATCCACTCGGGGCGCCCCACCTCATTGGTGCATGATAGGAATGTGTGGCCATACTGATTGAGTCATGACCAATAGATTGGATTGATAAACATGAGACTAATCCAATGGCAGGATATCAGTTTAGGCAAAGGGATATATATAATGCATGGGAATCCTCGTTGTTTGTTTAGGAGTTGTTGCCATATGACTTAAGTCATATGACATGGGTAGTAGTGATGTGTTGCTAGATACCCCTCACTACTTATGATGTTTACATCATTGCCATCATCATATGGATCCTACGGGGTCATACGCAATAGACTCTTGACGTTGCTTTAGTCAGAAGCCTTAGGATCAAGTTATTGGATAACTTGGATCAGTTTGAAAGATTTCATCAGCGCCAATGGGCCTGATGAGATGGAATAAACTTATTAGGGTCAACTTCCATTTTTGGCATATGGACCAAATAAATCATGGTTAGCCTCTTTTGACCTTGGGTTAAATTGGATTGGATCCAGTTACATGGTTAGCATGCCTAATGGACCTTAGGCCAAGCCCATTGCTTAATGGGGCTTGCTAATAAGTTGTAATGTGAAGCCAAGAGGCTAAAAGGGTATAATGGGGATGAAATAATGGGATAGGCACTTATAGAGTCCTAGTTGGACTAGGATTTGCGCTAATGCCATATTTAGTATCTCCTAAGTGATTGATTCAAATTGGATTTGAATTTAATCACTTAAAATAATTAGAACCCTATATTTGGGCACATATGGCGGTCCTTTGCATGGCATTGCTTGACACATATGTAATTAAGGATTTATTGATTATGATTGAGAATTCAATCAAGATAATTAATTATTCAAATTCCTTGACTTATGCCCAAATCACATTGACCTTCTAATTAACCCTAATCGCCCTTAATCTCTATAAAATATGCCCTTGTCGCTTCCTCTAATATAGACTTATCTCTTGGAGGCGTGAAGGCATAAGGGGCGACAACTTGAGAGCTTGGAGCTCTCCTTCTTCCATCATAGGCGCAAGCAAGTTCCTCTTCCTCTCTCTTTCTTCTTAGCACAAAGGGTGCTTGTGCTTGGTGGCATTCTCTTCTATTTCCGCAAGCCTTCTCCCTCCCTTTGCCATAGGCGCACCTTGTTTGAAGGTGGCGCAAGCATAGAAGAAGAAGGAAGTGCTTGGCGCATCTTCTTCCTCCTCATCTCTTCCTGGCGCTTATACCTTGGAGGTGGCACAAGATTTGAAGAGAGTGACAAAGGCTAGATTCTCTTCCTGAGGCTAGCACCAAGCGTGGAAGGGAGCAATGTTGAGATGGTCGATGCGTGGATACTTGTAGAGGGCGAAAACTTGGGCGCCTTCAACATGACTTCAACGAGTAAGCAAGCAAAAGAGGTATTTCTCTAATGCATCCTTATGTCTTCTCTCTCACATGGATCCTTGGGAAAGGAATATGTTTTAGGTGTAATGACTCTTCCGCTGTGTCCTGAGACTGCAAAATTTTAAATTACACCCAGTATTCCCTAATAGTGGTATTAGAGCTACTTGCGAGATACACAAGGTGTACTATTGCTTGTGTGAAAAATTTTTTGGAAAATTTTTCCTTCATCCATGTGCGTTTCACGTAGAAAGTGTTTTCATCCAATCTTCTCTTTTCAATTTTATGACCAAAATTTGATTGTGTTTTATGATTGATTTAAGGCCAAAGGCGCACATGGTTTTGTCAAGTAAGACGGGCATTGTGTCTTTGGACTGGCCGGGTCTCTTGATTTGACAATAACTGCCAGCCGATAGGGTCTATGAAATCATCATGGAACTTGGTCTAAATTTTAGCATAAATTTGGTTAAGAGAGTGCTTTGGATGATGATGGCGCATGAGGGGCTAAAATTTGATTTTTCCCGGCTTTTAAAATTTTACATGCGCTACTTGATTGTTAGGAAATACCGGGTGTAATTTAAAATTTTGTAGTCCCAGGACGCAGCGGAAGAATCATTACACCCGAAACATATTCCGGTCCCAAGGATCCATGCGAGAGAGAAGACACAAGGATGTGTTAGAGATGTACCTCTTTTGCTTGTCTAGTTGTCAAAGCCATGTTGAAGGCGCCCAAGTGTTCGCCCTCTACAAGTATCCACGCGTCGACTCCTTGATCGTTGCTCCCTTCCACGCTTGGTGCTAGCCTCGGGAAGAGAATCAAGCCTTAGGGTTCCTTCACTTCTCTTGCGCCACCTCCAAGGATCATGCGCCAAGTGCAAGGAAGATGCCGCCAACTCCTTATCTTCTTCACTCCAAGAGAAGAGGGAGAAGAAGAGTTTTGGCCCTTAGGAAGAGTAAGAGGAAGTGGCGTCACCAAGTCCTTCTCCAAGTCACGCCAAGAGGAGAGGAAGGAGAAGACTTGCGGCCACTAGTAGGAAGAAGGGTTGCGCCAGCTTGATGTTGTCGCCCTTTGCCCTTGCTCTCGCCCCTCTATGTGTGTTCACGTCTCCAAGCATTCGAACCATTGAGAGGGGGCAGCTAGGGTCCCTTTTATAAGCCAAGAGGTGGTTTAGGGAGGGCCAAGATCATGCCAAGTGGGCGGCTAGGATGTGAGGGGTTTGTGGTAAGGAAAGTCTCCAAGACTTTGCCATAAACCTCATTCAACCTATCCTTATTTGCCCAATAGCCATATCAGCCCAAGACATGCCTTAGAGGCATTCTATCCATCCAAGGAGAAGGGCTAGGCGCAACATGTAGGAGGTATTCGGCTAGGGTAAGGGTTTGGGTGCATGTAGGGTTTATGAGATAAGGAAAGTCTCCAAGACTTTACCATAAACATCGTCCTACTTCTCATTTGCGCCCAAGCTCTTTCCAAAAGAGTCCTCAAGCCATATCAGCCCGCACACTTACCATAGAGGTAAGATACCATCAAAGGATGAAGGGGGAGGTGCCACTTCCTTCCAAAGGAAGCAATTTATGCCACCCACACCCCATTATGCCCCTAGGCGCCAATGGGGTTGGGTTTCTCCCCATTATACCCTTTTAAGCTAATTCCCTCTTCATGACAACTTATAATTGGGCCTCATTGGATAATGAGCTAGCCCAAACTTCATGGCATGGGTTGATTAAGCCATTGGATCCAATCCAATGCAACCCTAATCCAAATGTGACCAATTAAGGTCAATTTCAGGTCAACCTACCAAAAATGAAGTTTGGCTCCAATAACTTTCTTCCAACTCATCAGGCCCATTGGCGCTGATGAAATCTTCCAAATTGATCCAAGTTATCCAATAACTTGATCATAAGGCTTCTGATTAAAGCAACGTCAAGAGTCTATTGCGTGTGACCCTGTAGGATCCATATGAAGATGGTAATGATGTAAACATTATAAGTAGTGAGGGGTATCTAGCAACACATGACTACTACCCATGTCATAGGACTTAAGTCATTATGGCAACAACTCCTAACAAGCAACGAGGATTCCCATTGCATTATAGATCCCTTTGCCTAAACTGATATCCTGCCATTGGATTAGTCTCAAGTTTATCAATCCAATGCATTGGTCATGACTTAACAAGTGTGGCCACACATTCCTGTCATGCACCAATAAGGTGGGGGTACCCCCGAGTGGATATCATGCTTCCAATAAGGAAGGGGCAAATCCTACTATTGGTCATCCATGTCTCTACATGACTTATGACATGCCCAATGTCAGTCATTTTTGTCTTCCAATTACGGAGAGACGTAAGACTGTATCAAAGCATATCCATCATCAAATCTAGACATGAATACCTCAAGTCTAAGGATCAATGCAAACCTCTTGCATGTGAGATTGACTTGTTGACTAGACAAGTCAATCCTCACGGTGGATCACTCCAGTGCATCCAATGCACTTGTATGTCTCCGTTACTGTGCCCTGCACCTAACCAGCCCATACACCAGTCTCACATGTACCAAAGCTGTCCCATATCTGCTAAGGTACCTTGTTTGGGGATAGCTTATGAGAATGGATCCAATCCAAACTCCAGGGACACTATTTATGCAACTCAATATATCAACGCAGGTAGAGAAGTCTGCTTAATAATGACCATGCCTATATAAAGAGTAATAGTTCTATCAAAGTACATTCAAACAATGCCTAACCATGTCCATACATTGGTCTTCAGGGCATATACACCAACAATCTCCCACTTGCACTAAGACCAAGGGTAACTGATGTTTAGTTAGTTCCAATGTCTCTAGTATGACCCATTTAGCTTCCGCTGCGCCAGAGGCTATGTCAGTGGGTTTTTCCAAATTGCTATCTGTGTTTATTTTAACAAATTTTATCATCATCCTTATCCATGTTCTCTAAGATCAGATGATATGCTGCAGTACATACTTGAGCACTAAGTTCCTTCACTTATGCTATGGCCCCAGTAAGAACTATACTGGACCATCAAGCACCATGAACTAAATAAAGTTCAAATAAATGAAGCTGCTTCCTTGGCTGCCACAAGAAGCTGCAATGTACTCAGCCTTAATTGTAGAATTTTGCCACTATGGTTTGCATAATGCTCTTTCAGCACACAACACCACAACAAGGCAAAGCGCAAATCCTAGCTGTGATCAATAGTCATTAGACTGGAACGAAGTGTCAGTGTACCCCTGTACACAAAATTCTTTCCTGTCCATCATAGACTAGACTTCAATCCTTTATACTTCCCAAGTATATATATAAGGATTGCTTTCACAGCTATCTAGTGTTAAACACTAAGATCTGATTGAAACTTGCTGGCTATGCTCCAAGCATTTGCCACAAATGGTCTTGTGTATATTACTCAAAACATGATCCATCCTATACACCATGTATCAGGATTTTAGACCTATGTTATTACTCTCCAGCTGTGTCATAGGACACAACATTCTTGAGAGAGTCAGACCATATCTTCCTGGAAGGTATCAATATTTGGAATCATCCAATATAAACCTCTCCAGAAACTCTTGGATGAACATAGATTGACTAAAGGGCAATGACTTTCTTGGATCTCTATCTATAGATCCTCATGCCTAGGATGTAGGCATCATTCCCTAGATCATTCTTCTCGAAATACATCTCAAGCCTTTTCTTCACCATGTGAAGAGCTGAGATGTCATTCCATGTGAGGAGAATATCATCAATCATCTAGAACAAGAAATACTATTAAGGTGCTCCCACTGATCTTCTTGTAAACACAGGCTCTTTTAAACATGCTTGCATAATACCATGCATATTTTTATAGCCTTGATATGAAAACCTTCTGGCTATTTCCTTATAGATATCTTTTCAGACGTCCATGCTGTAAGCAACCCTAGGTCACATGCGCATGAAATTTCTTTCTGAACTAGGTCCAAAATCGAATGGCTTAAACATATGATCAACATTTGAAGGCTTGTAAAACAAGTAAGGATGTTACCATAGCCATGATTTGAGTGGCGGCTTGGAAGAAGGAAAGGGGCGAGTGCCTCTTCTCCAAAGGAATCGCACACAAGGTGAGATAGGCTTCCTTCCTTGCGATCCTTGTGCTAGCAAGTCGCCAAGGATCCTTTGATCGAGTCTTGGAGAAGAGATGTGTACTCCCTTAGCCGGTCTTCCCCTTTTCTTTTCTTCGTCAAGAAAGTCTACACCACGCACCACACCAAGACGAAGAGGGGAGAGAGTTACAATCGAAACCATGAAAGAAGAAGCCCAAAAAGGAAGGTTCGGTTACCATGTCTCATGGCAAAACCGATATGTAACTTCCTCTCATTAACTCCCCTTTTAAGATTCGAAACTCTCCTCTTAATTGAACCATGCGTTCACCCTAAGTGAACCGGTCCAATTCATTTGGTTCAAGGACCAAATCGAACCAGCCATGGTTTGGATCTCTTTGAACCAAATGGCTCAAGATCTAACCACACATCTCTTGACCCTCTTGATCTCTTCGATCAAGCATCAATTCTCCCGATCGAAGCTTACCGATCATATGCCCTAATCAATCAAACATGATCAGACTAGATCTCACTTCCAATCAGAGTTTAAATTGCTTTAAACAGAACTAGAATAATTCCAGTCCACACGATCTGACATAAGTAAGCCATATCATCAAATTGTGCGACCCTAAGGGTTTCCTTCATTGTCGGTAACGATAACTTATGTTATCACGATCAGAGAGGGGTATCTAGCAACACATCACTGTCTCCCGATATGAAGGAAAGAGTCTTCCAAGACTACTCCCAAACCATAGCACAAGTGTGAATCCAATTCACTCAGTATACATGTTCCCTTTGCCACTGGATGTTCTCGTTGGACAAGCCTGTCAAGCCTGTAATTCCAACACGATGTGAATGGTTAGATCAGATGAACATAGTCATCTGGGTATGGCCATACACTTTCTCAACCATCTCATCCAGGGGGCCCCTTTAGAACATCACACTCCAACTAGAAGAGGCAATCCTATATCTATCACTAGTGTCCTAACATGACTCATGCTCATTATCCAAGATAATCCTTAACCATTATCTTTCAAATGATATTGAACTATCTCAAGACAATGTCAATCATCACTTAGAAACACAAGTGATCTCAAGTCAGAGGGAATATACCACTTGCTTGCTTACAAGGATTTATTCACATTGTGACAAACAATTGAATATCCTAAGAAGGATCAGTCCAGTACATCCAATGCACCTATGTGTCTAAATCTTATTCCATGCTCGAAGCATCCTATAAGATCAGAACACATATTAGTCTGAATCACATCAAGGCTGTCTCATGTTCACCAAGATATCTCGACTAAGGACAACTCTGAATGTCAGCTAAGCTGAACATCATTGAGACATTACTCAGAGGTATACATGCAACAGCAGACAATGTAACAATCTGAATAACAACAATTGCCTTTATAAACATATACAAAGTTTATACATGATACTGATAATAACCCAAGGCCTCAAACATTAGCCTTAAGGGCATACCCCAACAATCTCCCACTTGCACTTAAACTAATGGTTGAGAAATCTCAAACCCATATTATTACAGTGCTTTGCATGCTTCTGCTGCGCCAGAGGCTTTGTAAGCGGGTCAGCTAGATTGTCATCTGTATGAACCTTGCAGATCTTGATCTCTCCTCGATCTATGATCTCACGGATCAAATGAAACCTTCTCTGTATGTGCTTGGATTTCTGGTGTGACCGTGGTTCCTTTGCTTGTGCAATCGCTCCAGTGTTATCACAAAAGATAACCAATGGATCTGCACTTGAAGGAACAACACCAAGTTCTTGAATGAACTTACGAATCCATACTGCCTCCTTTGATGCTTCTGAGGCTGCAACATACTCGGCTTCTGTTGTGGAATCAGCAACAATTGATTGTTTGAAACTCTTCCACACCACTGCTCCTCCATTCAAGCTAAAAACATAGCCTGATTGCGATCGGAAATCATCTTGGTCAGATTGGAACGAAGCGTCAGTATATCCTTCAATACTGAGTTCTTCCTGACCTCCATAAATCAAGAACATATCTTTGGTTCTCCGAAGATATTTCAACATGTTCTTGACTGCAATCCAGTGTGCCTTCCCTGGATTACTTTGGAAACGACTGGTCATGCTTAACCCGTAAGCGACGTCTGGGCGAGTACATAACATCGCATACATGATAGACCCAATAGCCGAAGCATAAGGCGTATTGTCCATCTCATCTTTCTCAGACTGTGTTTGAGGACACAGGCTCTTTGAAAGATTCAGACCATGTCTGACTGGAAGATATCCTCTTTTAGAATTTTCTAAATGGAATCTCTCCAGGACTTTATCGATGTAAGTACTTTGGCATAGCCCAAGAAGCCTATTAGATCTATCTCTATAGATCTGCACACCTAATACATAGGCTGCTTCTCCCAAATCTTTCATCTGGAAACATTTTCTTAACCATGCTTTGACTGCATGCAGTTCAGGAATATCGTTTCCAATGATTAAGATATCATCGACGTAGAGGACTAGGAAAGTAATCACGCTCCCACTAAACCTCTTATATACACACGGGTCATCTTCATTTTTGATGAAACCAAATTCACAAACTGATTCATCAAAACGAATATTCCAGCTCCTCGATGCTTGTTTTAGTCCATAAATGGACTTCTTTAATTTGCATATTTTATGACGTTCTGATGGATTGATGAAACCTTCAGGCTGTGTCATATACACATCCTCTTCTAGTTTTCCATTAAGGAAAGCGGTCTTCACATCCATTTGCCAGATCTCATAATCATAATATGCTGCTATCGCGAGAATAATTCGAATGGACTTGAACATGGCTACAGGAGAGAAAGTTTCATCATAATCTATCCCGTAGATTTGTTTAAAACCTTTCGCAACTAGCATGCCCTTATAGGTAAGTATGTTACCATCCATGTCTGTCTTCTTTTTGAAGATCCACTTACAGCCTATAGGGATTACTCCCGGAGGCGGATCAACCAAATCCCAGACTTGGTTGTCGGACATGGAGTCCATCTCGGCTCGCATAGCTTCAAGCCATCTTGCTGATTCCGGTCCACTGACCGCATCCGCATAAGTGAGGGGTTCATCATTAATGATGTAGATTCCGTCATAGCGCTCAGGCTGACGATGAATCCTTCCCGATCTACGCGGTTCCCGTGATATCTGAGCATCAGGTTGAACATTAACCTGATCTATTGGCTCAGGCTCATCCAACTGTGCTTGACTACTTTGTCCCTCTTCTGGAATTTCATCCAGCTCCATTTCTCTCCCACTGGCCTCTTGCAGAAGAAATTCCTTCTCAAGAAAAATAGCCGTTCGAGCAACAAATACTTTGTTCTCTTTGGGATAGTAGAAATAATAACCCTTAGTTTCTTTAGGGTAACCGACAAAGATACATTTATCTGATCTGCTCTCCAGTTTCCCAGAGGCGAGCTTTTTGACATAAGCCTCGCAACCCCAGATTTTGATAAATGTCAAGCTCGGCTGTTTCCCATACCATAACTCATATGGTGTCTTTGAAACGGCCTTGGATGGCACTCGGTTTAGCACCTTTGCAGCTGTTTCCAGTGCAAATCCCCAAAAGGAGTAAGGTAGAGTAGCCTGACTCATCATAGAACGAACCATATCCAATAAGGTTCTATTTTTCCTCTCGGACACACCATTCCATTGCGGTGTTCCTGGCGGAGTGAGCTGTGAGATAATCCCACACTCCTTCAGATAGTTAGTAAACTCACGACTCAAGTATTCCCCACCTCGATCTGAACGAAGTGCCTTGATATTTCGGCCTAACTGATTTTGTACTTCATTTTTGAATTCTTTGAACTTGTCAAAAGATTCACTCTTATGTCTCATTAGATAGACATAACCATACCTACTGAAATCATCAGTAAAAGTAATGAAGTATAAATAGCCACCTCTAGCATGTTTACTAAACGGCCCACACACATCACTGTGAATAAGGTCAAGTAAACCTGAAGCCCTTTTACCTTTATTAGAAAAAGGAGTCTTCGTCATTTTACCCATTAAACAAGCTTTGCATGTATCAAGCTCCTCATAGGAGAATGATCCCAGCAGTCCATGATCATGCAACCGCTTAATGCGCTTCTTGTTAATATGGCCTAAACGACTATGCCATAACAAGGTGCTGTCATCAGCATACTTGGCTTTCTTGTTATCAATTTGTTGTACAGAACATTCCATGTCCAACATGTATAACCCATTGTTAATCGACCCAGTTGCATAAACAATATTATCATATGAAATACAACACTGTGAAGTTTTGCATTCAAAAGAAAAACCTTTCCTGACAAGAGCAGGAATAGAGATAATATTCTTAGTTATGCTTGGTACGAAATAACAATTGTCAAGTTCTAATACAAAACCAGATGGTAAAGAGATGTTATATTCTCCTACAGCAACAGCAGCAACCCATGCCCCGTTTCCAACTCGTAGGTCCACCTCATGCTGTCCCACCTGTCTTCTTCTTTTGAGTTCCTGCACATTTGAACAAATGTGAACTCCACATGCAGTGTCCAACACCCATGAAATAGAAGAAGCTAGCATGACTTCAGTCACGTAAATACCTGAGCCAGAAGTGAAAGGCTTGCTTCCCTTCTTCTCTCCTTGGAGCGCTCTACAGTCCTTCTTCCAGTGACCCAGCTGGCCACAATGGAAGCATCTGTTGTCCTTTGACCGCTTTATCTTTTGTTTCAAAGCCTTGTTGTAGCTCTTGATAGGGGTTTTGCCCTTCTTCCCCTTCTTCTTATTCCTCGAAGGAACTACCAAGATAGAGGATGAAGGCTTTCCCTTCTCAAGAGTCTGTTCTGCAGTGCAGAGCATATTCAATAATTCTGCCGGAGTACAGTCGATTTTGTTCATATTAAAATTAATGATGAACGCATCGAAAGAAACCGGTAGAGACTGCAAGCAACAAGTTCTTGATTGATGGTATGTCCCAGTTTCTCTAGGGCCTCTTTGTACCCAATCATCTTGAGCACATGAGCTCCCACTGGACTCCCTTCAGTCAGTTTGCTATGAAAGAAAAGTTTTGTCAAGTTATAGCGTTCTGTCCTTGCCTGTGCAGCATACAGCATTTTGAGATTTGCTATAATATCAATAGCAGACAAATCCTCATGTTGACGCTGTAGCTCGGGCGTCATTGACGCAAGCATAAGGCAAGCAACATCAGTACTATCACTGACGTGCTTTTCATAAGCATCTCGAACCGCCCTTGCGGCGTTCGCAGCGGGTTGAGCCGGTATTGCCGACTCAAGGACATACAGCTTCCTCTCAGCTTTAAGCACAATCTTAAGCTGTCTGTACCAGTCTGAGAAGTTTGGCCCAGCAAACTTCTCCTTTTCCAATATGGATCGCAAATTGAGCCCTGTGGTGTTCGTTGCTGCAGGAATCTACAACATGGCAAGAACAACAAGGTCAGTATCCATGTTAGAATCATTCTAGGACTTAAGAGTGATTCTTTTCTCACTATTTTGTCTGACTGAAAAATCCAATAAAACAGCCCGAAAGAGTGAAACTCTTTTAGTGAGATGGGATCCAGATTTCACACTTGATCTCCGCGTCCCGCTCAGGCGAGATAAGATGCACAGAGAGTTCAAGCACTAGTCACTGGTAGGCTATCCATGCCAATCGCCAACCCGTGCGATTCCCCTTCATCTAGGCAATCCAGAAGACCGTGCCAACTGAGTTGGTACAACACAGTTTCTGATTCCTTAGATGGCTGCCTCCATATAGCTATCATATGCTCAATATGTAGCCTATATGGTCAAGCTGATCTGACCTATTTCCTGGACCACCACGTGCTATGCTGAGCAATGAGAAGCGATAAATCCCTTCTCTGTAGCATGTAGGTGTAATCCTGCACTGTCTGAAGATAGCTGGGCGTGCCCACTGAGTGGGTACAACACGGCCCCAACGATAGTCAGAACAGTGAGGTTTCGCGTCAGAAGGCAATCGAGCTTGATATTAACGTTGGATTTTATCGGTCTTTTATCTTCTTACTATCATGCAAATTCTATGGTGATAGCAGAAGAATAAATATGCTTTTGCTAAAACAATAAGTAGAAAGCACAATTATCTTATGTGGTAAACGCCCATAAAAGCCTAAGTAAAACCCTAGTTTGACATGAGTCTTCACTTGAGCTCTTTATGGGTCTTTTGCACTTCATCTGGCCCAGCCAGGGCCAAAGCGCCCTCCAGGCAGTATGCGCCTGTTCTAGAGTCGAACTCTAGACCTCCCACCTGGTGAAGCCACTGACTGCAAGCGCCTCTGCCATGTGTGCTCTGTGCTCATGTCTGATCAAATTACATTTTAATCTATCTAGACATGGTTTGACTCGCAGGTCAATATACATTTTCATAAATTAAAGTGTGATTCGCAGATCACAGCAAAATTTATATTAACTTCCAGGCACGCAGGCCCCAGCACAGCACACCAAAAATAAGGGCAGCCCACATAAGATTAAATAAACACCCATTCAATAAATCAAACAAACATATATGTGATCCAATCAGAAATAAAATTTTAGAAAACCCCATGGCATCAATTTTACTTCCTTATGTGTCCTACTACCTTACAACGGTCCATTAACAGGTATCCACTCGTTAGACCAAATCAGACCCACTGCCCTTGCATGCACCCAGTCATAACTGACTTGCGTCGACCTGATGGTCAACTATGCATGCCTTAAGGGCTGAACGTCCCACATGATTTCTGGCAAGCGGGTGTGACCCCGGGCCTAAATCATGATCGTTCACTAGGTGCCTCAATCATACATCGCTACACACCCTTCTGCAGTCGACCTATAGCCACCTGTATAGCTTGCGCACAGGTGCTATCCAGCCGACCCATCTAGGCTGTCAGATGGTCTGATTAGGCTATTGGGTCCAGATTTGACTAACGACTTCAACCCTATTAACCCGTCTAAGTATTTCAAGTAGGCGCTTAGATAGATCTAGTGAGGGTCGCGCATGATGATAGGTTTTGATTGAAAACTTTTATTATAAGCGCAAACAAACATCACACATGCGCAAGCTTAGTTGAAAACAAAATGCATGTAAGATTTGACATGTATTTTCGCATGATAACAAGAGGATGCGCATGATGTAGATCACACCAAATCATAAACAATCATGGATCACAAGGTAGCAATCATATGTATCAAGCCAAAACCCATGCTCTGATACCAATTGTAAGCAACCCTAGGTCACATGCGCATGAAATTTCTTTCTGAACTAGGTCCAAAATCGAATGGCTTAAACATATGATCAACATTTGAAGGCTTGTAAAACAAGTAAGGATGTTACCATAGCCATGATTTGAGTGGCGGCTTGGAAGAAGGAAAGGGGCGAGTGCCTCTTCTCCAAAGGAATCGCACACAAGGTGAGATAGGCTTCCTTCCTTGCGATCCTTGTGCTAGCAAGTCGCCAAGGATCCTTTGATCGAGTCTTGGAGAAGAGATGTGTACTCCCTTAGCCGGTCTTCCCCTTTTCTTTTCTTCGTCAAGAAAGTCTACACCACGCACCACACCAAGACGAAGAGGGGAGAGAGTTACAATCGAAACCATGAAAGAAGAAGCCCAAAAAGGAAGGTTCGGTTACCATGTCTCATGGCAAAACCGATATGTAACTTCCTCTCATTAACTCCCCTTTTAAGATTCGAAACTCTCCTCTTAATTGAACCATGCGTTCACCCTAAGTGAACCGGTCCAATTCATTTGGTTCAAGGACCAAATCGAACCAGCCATGGTTTGGATCTCTTTGAACCAAATGGCTCAAGATCTAACCACACATCTCTTGACCCTCTTGATCTCTTCGATCAAGCATCAATTCTCCCGATCGAAGCTTACCGATCATATGCCCTAATCAATCAAACATGATCAGACTAGATCTCACTTCCAATCAGAGTTTAAATTGCTTTAAACAGAACTAGAATAATTCCAGTCCACACGATCTGACATAAGTAAGCCATATCATCAAATTGTGCGACCCTAAGGGTTTCCTTCATTGTCGGTAACGATAACTTATGTTATCACGATCAGAGAGGGGTATCTAGCAACACATCACTGTCTCCCGATATGAAGGAAAGAGTCTTCCAAGACTACTCCCAAACCATAGCACAAGTGTGAATCCAATTCACTCAGTATACATGTTCCCTTTGCCACTGGATGTTCTCGTTGGACAAGCCTGTCAAGCCTGTAATTCCAACACAATGTGAATGGTTAGATCAGATGAACATAGTCATCTGGGTATGGCCATACACTTTCTCAACCATCTCATCCAGGGGGCCCCTTTAGAACATCACACTCCAACTAGGAGAGGCAATCATATATCTATCACTAGTGTCCTAACATGACTCATGCTCATTATCCAAGATAATCCTTAACCATTATCTTTCAAATGATATTGAACTATCTCAAGACAATGTCAATCATCACTTAGAAACACAAGTGATCTCAAGTCAGAGGGAATATACCACTTGCTTGCTTACAAGGATTTATTCACATTGTGACAAACAATTGAATATCCTAAGAAGGGTCAGTCCAGTACATCCAATGCACCTATGTGTCTAAATCTTATTCCATGCTCGAAGCATCCTATAAGATCAGAACACATATTAGTCTGAATCACATCAAGGCTGTCTCATGTTCACCAAGATATCTCGACTAAGGACAACTCTGAATGTCAGCTAAGCTGAACATCATTGAGACATTACTCAGAGGTATACATGCAACAGCAGACAATGTAACAATCTGAATAACAACAATTGCCTTTATAAACATATACAAAGTTTATACATGATACTGATAATAACCCAAGGCCTCAAACATTAGCCTTAAGGGCATACCCCAACACATGCAAGAAAGGCAGTTTTCATAACAACACGCCATAACTGATCATGCAATTATAACATGCAGATTCCTAATGGACTTAAAACTCAGCTATTGGTGAAAACTTTCATCATTATCCACCCACTGGATTTGCCTGAAATTTCTGTTCACTAGTTTGCCTTTCAAGGTAACAATGTTACCTTCCATGTCTATCTTCCTAGAAGATTTATTTACAGCCTGTGGGAATTACCCCTTTGGCAGCTCATCCAAGTCCCAGACTTGATTAGCAGACATGGAGTCCATTATGGTTCTCATGGCCCTTAGCCATTTCTTGGAATCTGGTCCACCGACCGCTTCCATTTCATCATAAGTCTTAGGTTTATCCCAGATAAAAATTCGTCATGCCCAGCATTTCGAATCCATCCAGACTTATATGGTTCCTGTGTTACTTGAACTACAGGTTGACTTTCAACCTATATGTGAGATTCTACTCTCCATTTGTGTCTAATTGTATTGTGGTTGATTCTGGACCTTATCCAAATCAAATCTACTCCCACTAGCTTCTTTCAAAAGAAATATCTTCTTAAGAGAGACAGCAGTTTGAGCAACAAATAGTTTGTTCTCTTCGGGATAGAATAAGCACTCTACAGTGCTCCACAAACACATACTTTTGAATCACTGCACATTACATTCCCAATTCCATATTTGCAGTTCGCAACTCAAAAGCTAACTTAGACACTTTCTTATGGAGTGGCAGTACATCTGTTTACATGGCATCAAAGTAGTAACTTTGCATGACTATTCAAAGATGGAACCACATCCAATGTGTTCCTCTTTCTTTCTTTGAAATTCACCACACAGTGGTGTTCTAAGTAAGCTGTGAGATAACCCCACACTCCTTAGGACAGTCATCAAATTCTCCACTAATCACCTTGATCCAATCAAAGTGCTTTAATAGATCCTCCAATTTGACTCAATACTTCATTTGTGAACTTCTTGGATTTCTCCAAAGTTCTTAGGTTGGATAAGGCATACCCACACCTGATGAAGTATATAACACCTCTTAGTGCTAGTTTACATGGCTCCACACACATTGCTATGTAATAGATCCAACAAGCCACTAACCCTTCCACCCTTTATGGTGAAGGCAGCATCTGTCACATTATTCCTTTGAACTAGGCTCACATGTATCATAATCCTGAAAGGATAATGATCCCAATAGTCCATGGACCTTTGGATGTGACCATTGTTCTATGGTTCAAGAGAGAATGATATAAGAGGGTGTTTATTGAATCATTGGATCTGATCTTGTGTTACATATAGAACCACAAACTATTATCAACTGTATCACTTCAATAGAACATCTCAGATTTAAAGAAAATATCATTTATTATTTCAAACTGAAAACCTTTCCAAAAGGAATGATGTTCTAATACATAAGCTGATACATAATAGCAAAGTTCTAGATAAAGTCTTTAAGGCAGTGTGGTGATATTAACAGCAGCATCCAATGCTCCGTCCCTGACCCGAGAATCGATCCCACCAAGCCTAATCGTCCTACTTCTTTTGAGCTCCTACACATGTAAAACATATGTGAGCCTCACATGCGGTACCCAGTACCCATGAATAAGTAGACATAAAGACCTTGGTAACACAATACCTGAAGCGGATGGATTATATCCCTTCTTCTTTGCCATGCTCTTCTTGGCCATTAATCCTCTTCGAAATACCCATGCATTCCCAGTCTTCCGAAGTATTAGTTTTGAAGATACGGAACCATGGTCATTTTCAGATTTAGGCATACACTCTGAAGATCCAACAGAACTCTCCTGATCATTGTCTATAGAGCATGGTGTGAAGAGACCTTTGAGATGTATGATAAGATCATAAATCCCCATCTCATCACACTCAACCTTGACCTCTGGGGTCATGCACTCTAAGACAAGAGCAGTGTACTGTTCGTTATCTTCACAATGTTCAAGATAGACATTCCACTCCCACTCAGTAGTGAAATACACACTAGGCTGGGATGGAGGTCTTTCAAGAAGATGCACCTTATTCTCTTGTTCCAGTATCTTGGACAAAATCTTGAACCAATTTGTCCAATTTGTCCCATCCAATTTATTTTTATAAAGTTTCAATCTTAGATCAGGAGATGTCATCTACAATAAGCAAATAAGTAAAATAAGTACTATGATAAAGCATTTAACAAGGACTTTAAATTTAAATGCTATGCTCCCACTACTTCCAAAACAAGTTGAGAACTCTCAAACTCAACATGGAAATAAGTGAGTAGGATCCTAATTTCACATGAGGTCTCCGCGACTCACTAGGGTGAGTTAGGATGCACAGAGAGTCTCATGCTTCCTTAGGTAGGCATGCCAGCCAATTGTGCCATGCACAATTCCTCTTAGTTAAGACAGACTAGGCGCCCTGTGTCCAGCAAGGGCTGTATACAACACAAAACCCTATCCTCTCAACAGCTGCCTCCAGTAATTCATCATGTCAGTGACATATGAAAAACTAGTCAAGTCTGGTACTAACCGTTATGCCCAGGGCCAACAAATTTCCTTGCGAAGGCACGCCCAGGTTAAAACTGGACTGGGGAAATCATTGTCACCACACATCTCCTAAAGATAAGTGGGTGTGTCCCACGAGGGTGGGAAACAGTTCACAACACCACCGATCAATAGTTTGATGAGAGTTACGCGTTAGAAGGCTATCGACTTGATATTGTATTGAGAGTTTTTGCATGTTTGTTTTATTCTTTTCTAGCATGCAGTTTTCCTATAGTTATGGCAGCAAAAGGAAAAACATCACAGGCATGCTATGGACAGAATAATAAACCATCACAGGCATGCTAGTTTGGTCGATATGGTCATAGCCCTTTTCATACACATAACTTGTCACGAGCCATGTGACATGTTATCGTGCATCCAAGGGTTGCGAGTCCCTGAAGCAAATCAGCCCATGCCAGAAGCCGAAAGCAAGTGTCCTTCCTTCAGCTACAAGTCCATCACCACGCTTCCAAAGCTGGCGCCACTCTGATATCGGTTGAAGAAGACACCTTGTTGTCTTTGATGAACCTTAACCTATCTTATGTAAACAATTCTACATCTATTCTAAGGAAAGATAAAAATTTTACATCAAGAAGGGGGAGAACCACACGCAGGTGGTAGAAAGATTTTACAAGCATTCATCACAGGTGGAAACATGCTTCCACATCACAACACAGGAGGGCACTCGCTATGACCATATCAACCCATGGAAGAGACAAGTGGCGCATATATAAAATTTGAAAAACCGTAATAATCAAATTTTATCCCCTTATGCGCCAACTCCATCCAAAGCACTCTCTCAATCAAATTTATGCTAAAATTAGGATCAAGTTTCATGATGATTTCATGGACCCTATCGGCTAGCAATTTTGTCAGATCAAGAGACCCGGCCAGTCCGAAGACACAATGCCCATCCTACTAGACAAAACTACGTGCGCCTTTGGTCTTAAATCCATCATAAACACAATCCAAATTTCGGCCATAAAAATGATAAAAGAAGTTTGGATGAAAGACGCTTTCTATGTGAAACGCGCATGGATAGAAGAAAAATTTTTCAAAAAATTTTCACATAAGCAAACGTACACCTTGTGTTTCTTGCAAGTAGCTTTGATACCACTGTTACGGAATACCGGGTGTAATTTAAAATTTTGTAGTCCTAGGACGCAGCGGAAGAATCATTACACCCGAAACATATTCCGGTCCCAAGGATCCATGCGAGAGAGAAGACACAAGGATGTGTTAGAGATGTACCTCTTTTGCTTGTCTAGTTGTCGAAGCCATGTGGAAGGCGCCCAAGTGTTCGCCCTCTACAAGTATCCACGCGTCAACTCCTTGATCATTGCTCCCTTCCATGCTTGGTGCTAGCCTCGGGAAGAGAATCAAGCCTTAGGGTTCCTTCACTTCTCTTGCGCCACCTCCAAGGATCATGCGCCAAGTGCAAGGAAGATGCCGCCAACTCCTTATCCTCTACACTCCAAGAGAAGAGGGAGAAGAAGAGTTTCGGCTCTTAGGAAGAGTAAGAGGAAGTGGCGTCACCAAGTCCTTCTCCAAGTCACGCCAAGAGGAGAGGAAGGAGAAGACTTGCGGCCACTAGTAGGAAGAAGGGTTGCGCCAGCTTGATGTTGTCGCCCTTTGCCCTTGCTCTCGCCCCTCTATGTGTGTTCATGTCTCCAAGCATTCGAACCATTGAGAGGGGGCAGCTAGGGTCCCTTTTATAAGCCAAGAGGTAGTTTAGGGAGGGCCAAGATCATGCCAAGTGGGCGGCTAGGATGAGAGGGGTTTGTGGTAAGGAAAGTCTCCAAGACTTTGCCATAAACCTCATTCAACCTATCCTTATTTGCCCAATAGCCATATCAGCCCAAGACATGCCTTAGAGGCATTCTATCCATCCAAGGAGAAGGGCTAGGCGCAACATGTAGGAGGTATTCGGCTAGGGTAAGGGTTTGGGTGCATGTAGGGTTTATGAGATAAGGAAAGTCTCCAAGACTTTACCATAAACATCGTCCTACTTCTCATTTGCGCCCAAGCTCTTTCCAAAAGAGTCCTCAAGCCATATCAGCCCGCACACTTACCATAGAGGTAAGATACCATCAAAGGATGAAGGGGGAGGTGCCACTTCCTTCCAAAGGAAGCAATTTATGCCACCCACACCCCATTATGCCCCTAGGCGCCAATGGGGTTGGGTTTCTCCCCATTATACCCTTTTAAGCTAATTCCCTCTTCATGACAACTTATAATTGGGCCTCATTGGATAATGAGCTAGCCCAAACTTCATGGCATGGGTTGATTAAGCCATTGGATCCAATCCAATGCAACCCTAATCCAAATGTGACCAATTAAGGTCAATTTCAGGTCAACCTACCAAAAATGAAGTTTGGCTCCAATAACTTTCTTCCAACTCATCAGGCCCATTGGCGCTGATGAAATCTTCCAAATTGATCCAAGTTATCCAATAACTTGATCATAAGGCTTCTGATTAAAGCAACGTCAAGAGTCTATTGCGTGTGACCCTGTAGGATCCATATGAAGATGGTAATGATGTAAACATTATAAGTAGTGAGGGGTATCTAGCAACACATGACTACTACCCATGTCATAGGACTTAAGTCATTATGGCAACAACTCCTAACAAGCAACGAGGATTCCCATTGCATTATAGATCCCTTTGCCTAAACTGATATCCTGCCATTGGATTAGTCTCAAGTTTATCAATCCAATGCATTGGTCATGACTTAACAAGTGTGGCCACACATTCCTATCATGCACCAATAAGGTGGGGCGCCCCCGAGTGGATATCATGCTTCCAATAAGGAAGGGGCAAATCCTACTATTGGTCATCCATGTCTCTACATGACTTATGACATGCCCAATGTCAGTCATTTTTGTCTCCCAATTACGGAGAGACGTAAGACTGTATCAAAGCATATCCATCATCAAATCTAGACATGAATACCTCAAGTCTAAGGATCAATGCAAACCTCTTGCATGTGAGATTGACTTGTTGACTAGACAAGTCAATCCTCACGGTGGATCACTCCAGTGCATCCAATGCACCTGTATGTCTTCGTTACTGTGCCCCGCACCTAACTAGCCCATACACCAGTCTCACATGTACCAAAGCTGTCCCATATCTGCTAAGGTACCTTGTCTGGGGATAGCTTATGAGAATGGATCCAATCCAAACTCCTGGGACATTATTTATGCAACTCAATACATCAACGCAGGTAGAGAAGTCTGCATAATAACGACCATGCCTATATAAAGAGTAATAGTTCTATCAAAGTACATTCAAACAATGTCTGACCATATCCATACATTGGTCTTCAGGGCATATACACCAACATTGATTAGGTTGATATGGTCATAGCGAGTACCCTCCTGTGTTGTGATGTGGAAGCATGTTTCCACTTGTGATGAATGCTTGTAAAATCTCTTTCCACCTGCGTGTGGTTATATCCCTATCTTGATGTAAAGTTTTTCATCTTGTTTGAGAATAGATTAGAAGATAGGTTAAAGTTTCATCTTGACAACAAGGAGTCTTCTTCAATTGAAGTTAGTAGTGGTGCCAGCTTTGGAAGCATGGTGATGGACTTGCGGCCGAAGGAAGGACACATGCTTTCAGCTTCTGGCATGAGCTGATCTGCTAAAGAGACTTGCAACCCTTGGATGCACCATAACATGTCACATGGCTCGTGACAAGTTATGTGTATGAAAAGGGTTATGACCATATCGACCATATTAGCATGCCTATGATGGTTTATTATTCTATCCATAGCATGCCTGTGATGTTTTTCCTTTGCTGCCATAACCATAGGAAAATTGCATGCTAGAAAAGAATAAAATAAACATGCAAAACTCTCATTGAAATATCAATTCGGTAGCCTTCTAACGCGTAGCCCTCATCAAACTATCAATCAGTGGTGCTGTGAACTGTTTCCCACCCTCGTGGGACACACACACTTATCTTTAGGAGGTGTGTGGTGGCAATGGTTTCCCCAGTCCGTTTTAACCGGGCGAGCCTTCGCAAGGAAACTCGTTGACCCTGGGCATAACGGTTGGGATCAGACTTGACTAGTTTTTCATATGTCACTAACATGATGAATCACTAGAGACAGCTATTGAGAGGAAAGGGTTCTATGTTGTATCCAGCCCTCGCTGGACACAGGGTGCCTAGTCTATCTTAACTAAGAGGAGTTGTGCATGACACAATTAGCTGGCATACCTACCTAAAGAAGCATGAGATCACTCTGTGCATCCCAACTCACCCTCGTGAGTCGCGGGGACGTCATGTGAAATTAGGATCCTACTCACTTCTTTCCATGTTGAGTTTGAGAGTTCTCAACTTGTTTTGGAAATAGTGGGAGCATAGCATTTGATTAAAGTCCCGGTTAAGTGCTTTATCATTGTACTTATCTTACTTATTTGTTTATTGTAGATGATGGCATCTCCTAATCTAAGATTGAAACTCTATAAGAACAAATTGGATGGGACAAATTGGACAAAGTGGTTCAAGATTTTGTCCAAGATACTCGAATAAGAAAATAAGGTGCATCTTCTTGAAAGACCTCCATCCCAGCCCAATATGTATTTCACTACTGAGTAGGAGTGGAATGTCTATCTTGAACATTGTGAAGATTACAAACAGTACATTGCTCTGGTCTTAAAGTGCATGACCCCAGAGGTCAAGGTTGAGTGTGATGAGATGGGGATTTATGATCTTATCATACATCTCAAAGGTCTCTTCACACCATGCTCTATAGACAAAGATCAGGAGAGTTCAGTTGGATCTTCAGAATATTTGCCTGAATCTGAGAATGACCATCGTTCTGTATCTTCGAAGCTAATACTTCGGAAGACTGGGAATGCATGGGTATTTCGAAGAGGATTGAGTCCCACGAAGAGCATGGCAAAGAAGAAGGGATGTAATCCATCTGCTTTAGGTATTGTGTTACCAAGGTCTTTATGTCTACTTCTTACTCATGGGTACTGGGTACCGCATGTGAGGCTCACATATGTTTTACGTATGCAGGAGCTCAAAAGAAGTAGGACGATGAGGCTTGGTGGGATCGACTCTCGGGTCAAGGATGGAGCATTGGATGTTGCTGATATCATCTCACTGCCTTGAAGACTTTATCTAGAACTTTGCTATTATGTATCAGCTTATGCATTAGAACATCATTCTTTTTGGAAAGGACTTCAGTTTAAAATAATAAATGATATTTTTCTTTAAATCTGAGATGTTCTATTAAAGTGATATAGATGATAATAGTTTTTTTTTGGTTCTATATGTAACATGAGATCAGATCCAATGATTCAATCAACACCCCCTTATAGCATTGTCTCTTGAGCCATAGAATAATGGTCACATCCAAAGGTCCATGGACTGTTGGGATCATTATCCTTTCAGGATTATGATACATGTGAGCCTTGTTCAAAGGAACAAAGTGACAGATGCTGGCTTCACCATAAAGGGTGGAAGGGTTTGTGGCTTGTTGGATCTATTACACAGCAATGTGTGTGGACCCATGTAAACAAGCACGAAGAGGTGTTATATACTTCATTAGGTGTGGGTATGCCTTATCCAACCTAAGAACTTTAGAGAAATCCAAGAAGTTCAAAATGAAGTACAGAATCAAATTGGAGGATCTATTAAAGCACCTTGATTGGATCAAGGTGATTAGTGGAAAATTTGATGACTGTCCTAAGGAGTGTGGGGGTTATCTCACAGCTTACTTGGAACACCACAACTGTGTAGTGAATTTCAAAGAAAGAAAGAGGAACACATTGGATGTGGTTCCATTTTTGAATAGTCATGCAAATTTACTACTTTTGACGCCATGCAATTAGATGTACTGTCACTCCATTGAAAAGTGTGTCTAAGATAGCTTTTGAGTTGGAAACTGCAAATATCCCATTTTCTCAAAGGATTTAGGAATGTAATATGCAGTGATTCAAAAGTATGTGTTTGTGGAGCACTGTAGAGTGCTTATTCTATCTCGAAGAGAACAAACTATTTATTGCTCAAACTGCTGTCTCTCTT
This sequence comes from Costus lasius, assembly GCA_027563935.2. Classification (NCBI taxonomy): domain Eukaryota; kingdom Viridiplantae; phylum Streptophyta; class Magnoliopsida; order Zingiberales; family Costaceae; genus Costus; species Costus lasius. The sequence goes on from CM050450.1 coordinate 105,731,828, forward strand.
GAGAAGATGTTTCTTTTGAAAGAAGCTAGTGGGAGTATAATTGATTGAGACAAGGTCCAGAATTAACCACAATACAATTAGACACAAATGGAGAGTAGAATCTCACATACAGGTTCAAAGTAACTTGTAGTTCAAGTAACACAGGAACCACATAAGTCTGGATGGATTCGAAATGCTGGGCATGATGAATTTTTCATCTAGGATGAACTTGAGACTTATGAGGAAATGGAAGCGGTCAATGGACTACATTCCAAGAAATGGCTAAGCGCCATGAGAACCATAATGGACTCCATGTTTGCTAATCAAGTCTGAGACTTGGATGAGCCGCCAAAAGGGTAATACCCATAGGCTGTAAATAGATCTTCAAGGAAGATAGACATGGAAGGTAACATTGTTACCTTGAAAGGCAAGCTTATGAACAGAAATTTTAGGCAAATCCACTGGGTGGATAATGATGAAATTTTTCACCAATAGCTGTGTTTTAAGTCCATTAGGAATCTACTTGTTATAATTGCATGATCAGTTATGGTGTGTTGTTATGAGAACTGCTTTTCTTAAATGGACATCTAGAATAGGATGTCTACAAGGAAATAGTTGAAAGGTTTTTATATCAAGGCCATAAAGATATGAATGGTCTTATGCAAGCATGTTGAAAGAGCTTATGTTTACAAGAAGATCAGTGGGAGCATCATAATATTTCTTGTTCTACATAATTGACAATATTCTCTGCATATGAAATGACATCCCAACTCTTCACATGGTGAAGACAAGGCTTGGGAAGTATTTCGAGAAGAATGATCTAGGGAATGATGCCTACATACTAGGCATGAGGATCTATAGATAGAGATCCAAGAAAGTCATTGCCCTTTGGTCAATCTATGTTCGTCTAGGAATTTCTGGAGAGGTTCATATTGGGTGAAACCAAATAATAATACCTTCTAGGAAGATATGGCCTGAATCTCACAAAATTCTATGTCCTATGACAAAGTTGGAGAGTGGTAACATAGGTCTAAAATCCTGATACATTGGGTATAGGATAGATCATGTTTTGTGTAATATGCACAAGACCATTTGTGGCAGATGCTTGGAGCATAGCCGGCAAGTTTCAATCAGATCCCAGTGTTTGACACTAAATAGCTATGAAAGCAATACTTATATATACTTGGGAAGTAAAAAGGATTGAGCTGCAGTCTATGATAGACAGGAAGAATTTTGTGTACAGGGGTACACTAACACTTCGTTCAAGTCCAATGACTATTGATCACAGCCAGGATTTACGTTTTGCCATGTTGTGGTGTTGTGTGCTAGAAGAGCATTAGACAAACCATAGTGGCAAATTCTACAATTAAGGTTGAGTACATTGCAGCTTCTTGTGGCAGCCAAGGAAGCAGCTTCAGTTACTTGAACTTGATTTAGTTCCTGGTGCTCGACAGTCCAATATAATTCTTATTGGGGCCATAGCATGGAACTTAGCACTCAAGTATGTACTGCAGCAATATCATCTGATCTTAGAGATCATGGATAAAGATGATGATTCAAATTAGTTAAAATAAAGACATATAGCAATTTAGAAAAACCCACTGACATAGCCTCTGGCGCAGTGGAAGCTAAGTCATACTAGAGACATAGGAACTGATTAAACATCAGTTGCCCTTGGTCTTAGTGCAAGTGGGAGATTGTTGGTGTATATGCTCTGCAGACCAATGTATGGACATGGTCAGACATTGTTTGAATGTACTTTGATAGAACTATTATTCTTTATAAAGGCATGGTCGTTATTATGCGGACTCTTCTACCTGTGTTGATGTATAGAGTTGCATAAATAATGTCCCAGGAGTTTGGTTGGATCCATTCTCATAAGCTATCCCCAGACAAGGTACCTTAGCAGATATGGGACAGCTTTGGTACATGTGAGACTGGTGTATGGGCTAGTTAGGTGTGGGGCACAGTAACGCAAACATACAGGTGCATTGGATGCACTAGAGTGACGCACCGTGAGGATTGACTTGTCTAGTCAACAAGTCAATCTCACATGCAAGAGGTTTGCATTGATCCTTAGACTTGAGGTATTCATGTCTAGATTTGATGATGGATATGCTTTGATGCAGTCTTACGTCTCTCCATAATTGGGATACTAAAATGACTATCATTGGGCATGTCATAAGTCATGTAAAGACATGGATGACCAATAGTAGGATTTGCCCCTTCCTTCAGAGGAAGCATGATATCCACTCGGGGCGCCCCACCTCATTGGTGCATGACAGGAATGTGTGGCCACACTGATTGAGTCATGACCAATAGATTGGATTGATAAACATGAGACTAATCCAATGGCAGCATATTAGTTCAGGCAAAGGGATATATATAATGCTGGGAATCCTCGTTGCTTGTTTAGGAGTTGTTGCCATATGACTTAAGTCCTATGACATGGGTAGTAGTGATGTGTTGCTAGATACCCCTCACTACTTATGATGTTTACATCATTGCCATCATCATATGGATCCTACGGGGTCACACGCAATAGACTCTTGACGTTGCTTTAGTCAGAAGCCTTAGGATCAAGTTATTGGATAACTTGGATCAGTTTGGAAGATTTCATCAGCACCAATGGGCCTGATGAGATGGAAGAAACTTATTAGGGTCAACTTTCATTTTTGGCATATGGACCAAATTAACCATGGTTAGCCTCTTTTGACCTTGGGTTAAATTGGATTGGATCCAGTTACATGGTTAGCATGCCTAATGGACCTTAGGCCAAGCCCATTGCTTAATGGGGCTTGCTAATAAGTTGTAATGTGAAGCCAAGAGGCTAAAAAGGTATAATGGGGATGAAATAATGGGATAGGCGCTTATAGATTCTTAATTTGACTAGGATTTGAGCTAATGCCATATTTAGTATCTCCTAAGTGATTGATTCAAATTGGATTTGAATTTAATCACTTAAAATAATTAGAACCCTATATTTGGGCGCATATGGCGGTCCTTTGCATGGCATTGCTTGACACATATGTAATCAAGGATTTATTGATTATGATTGAGAATTCAATCAAGATAATTAATTATTCAAATTCCTTGATTTATGCCCAAATCACATTGACCTTCTAATTAACCCTAACCGCCCTTAATCTCTATAAAATATGCCCTTGTCGCTTCCTCTGATATAGACTTATCTCTTGGAGGCGTGAAGGCATAAGGGGCGACAACTTGAGAGCTTGGAGCTCTCCTTCTTCCATCATAGGCACAAGCAAGTTCCTCTTCCTCTCTCTTTCTTCTTGGCACAAAGGGTGCTTGTGCTTGGTGGCATTCTCTTCTATTGCTGCAAGCCTTCTCCCTCCCTTTGCCATAGGCGCACCTTGTTTGAAGGTGGTGCAAGCATAGAAGAAGAAGGAAGTGCCTGGCGCATCTTCTTCCTCATCTCTTCCTGGCGCCTATACCTTGGAGGTGGCACAAGATTTGAAGAGAGTGACAAAGGCTAGATTCTCTTCCTAAGGCTAGCACCAAGCGTGGAAGGGAGCAACGTTGAGACGATCGACGCGTGGATACTTGTAGAGGGCGAACACTTGGGCGCCTTCAACATGACTTCAACGACTAAGCAAGAAAAAGAGGTATATCTCTAACACATCCTTGTGTCTTCTCTCTCGCATGGATCCTTGGGAAAGGAATATGTTTCGGGTGTAATGACTCTTCTGCTGCGTCCTGGGACTGCAAAATTTTAAATTACACCCGGTATTCCCTAACACAGAGGACTAAGTTTCTTGTACAGTGGGTAGGAGAATTGTAGCATATTACAAAGAGTGATCATCGAGGATGATGTCATGTTCTCCTAGACTCAAACTCGAGACCCAGAGACGTACCATAGACCTATATGTGTTGGGACACCAACCGAGCATGCAGGTATTGCTGTTTACTAGAGGAGAGGCACACATGCTGAACTTCTATGTCATGGAGCTTATTGGAGCAGGTCTAGGAATTGATCAACCCTAGATCCATTACCCCAAGCACACACTTGGTCATGGAAGTGTAACATGGAGCTAAAAATAGTAAACACAAAAGAATTGGCATGAAGGCTTGTTGCTTGTTGCGGTGCAAGACAATCACATGAGACTTCTTCCTTCCACTTTAGTGAGAGTTATTTGATGACAAGAGATCTTCCTTTGGCGGCAAGAGTGTCAATCATTATTCCTCATCTTCTTCATCTCCGACGACTACTTCATCTTCGGTGAGCTCTTGTGAGGGACAAGACGTTGAAGACATTAGCTAGAGGATAGCCAATCTTTGAAGACTAGCATTATCTTAGCGAGGGGTGAAAACATCTTCGGCGATCTTCTTCATCTCCGATGAAGATCATCAACTCCAATAATCTAGAGTTTATTCCTAAATTCTTAGGTACACTCTTTAGTTGTATTGAGGCTTGTACTAAACAAATGCTAGAAGTTGGCGTGTGGCCAACAAGAGGTTTTTGTATCATCTTATTTGTTGATTAGTTGATTGGTTTTTGTATCATTTTCATGATTTGTGCTTTTGCGATCGCTAGAAATATCATGCTTAGGATTTGTACATATGTCTAGTGCGCCTAGAATTGTGTAGAACATGTATGTTTGTTGTGTACCGTGCATAAGTATAGTACGAGGGCTGTTTTTGTTCAGGGTGCCACAACTTGAGTGTGCAAAGAGGTTGGGGGCATGTGCCAAACCCAATCCGTCACTCAGGGCATATTGCATAAGTCGACATTATGACTTGGTGATTTCCATGTACCCAGGTGACGGGGGACGGGAAAACACTAGTCGGCAGCAAGAGGGGCACAAATTACATCAGACATAGAAAAGCGTGCGCACTTGACATAGTGGGCATATAGTGGTATTGAGGCACGAGTATATTAAGCAAATGGATTGAGAAAGACATTGTGTTTCTGCAGTGCACATTGGTGTTTTGAGGGCACGCGTGACTTCATGCCTGAAGTCACGATCTGATCATGATCAAAAAGTCTAAAATCCATAGAAGACTTCACAGCCCAGTTGTGATCTGATTCACAGCCATGAAGTGAAGACCTCTTTTCCACCGATGATATCATGGCTTGACCGTAACCTTCATCACCGCCATGATTATTATCGACGAAACTCACAGAAGACTTCACAGCTCACCCGTGAAGTCATTCACAACCATGGCAATTTTTGCTTGGTTTGAAGTAGAATGTGAAGGGACAAGCACAAGGGAACAAAATTGAAGAGGAAGAGTAATTTATGGCGGGATTTGTACTCAGGAAAGATGATTTTCTGGCGGGATTTGTAGGGGAAACTTTACCAATCAATGGATATAGTTCATACTTTCCATCTGGGATGTTCTTCCTTGTATTTTCCCCCTTTTTGAATAATTATTTGAGAGTTTGTGCTGAATTTACACATATGGCTACTTAAGCCCAAATTTCAGGATTTTGAGTGTAGTTTCACATCCTAATCTTATTTCATTTCTTAAACCTATATGTGTAATAAAACTATCTTGTTTATTCTATCTTGACTGAGTTGTTTGTTTATAATTGCATTGGACAAGTTCTTACAAATCTCAAACAACAAAAGAAGTACCAAAAGGAGAAACACGACGTTGGATTTGCCTGATTGGACACGCTTAGTTCTATCATGAAAGTAGATAGAACTCACGTGAGGGCATATATTATTCTTGTGGTCATTGGATTAACCTAGATCAGTAGGCCATGAAAGTAGGAGATTGATCTAGGTTAGTACTAGGATATATCACTAAAAGGGGGTAATCCGTACTTTTGGATAACTCCTTAATCTTGTAGATGACTTACAATGCCACTTTAAGTTCGAATCTTAATTTAGCGTGAAATGAACCCAAGATCCTAAATCCCCTCATATTTGCATTGATCTTGTGATTCACGTTTGGTGACCAAAATCAACCAATTTGTTCAGTTCTATTAGGATGATCTTGCTTCCAGACCTTGCTTGGTTTGTCTAGCTATCGATTACACGATCAATCGATACTTGCGACTCATCCCTGTGGGAACGATAACCTTATATTGTACGGTAAGTCATGCGCTTGCAGATTGTGCCTAACAAGTTTTTGGCACCATTGCCAGGGATGACGGTCAATATCAAAGTGATTTCATTATTGATAAACCAGACTTTGCTTACTTTGTTCTTATTTTTGTCGCTTTCGTAGGTTACTTTGTTTTTCATTTAGTTGAAATAACTTTGCTTTTTTGCTTAGACTTCTTGAAACTCTTGCTGATCTTGTTTATGCATAGGAGTCTTAGATTAAGTGACCTCTACGACATCGACCTGGAAATAGAGCGAACTTTCAAGAGAAGACGCCGACTTAAGGAATTGAAAAACTCTTGCTGATCGCTGTCTGCACTAAATATGCTAAAAACAAGACAACTTTAGCATCTACTTTAGCATCTACTAAAGGGTCGATTTTGCTGCACTAAATCCGTACACTTACGGACGCATCAAGTTTTTGGATTTAACGAAGTAATAAAATAAGATATCGTTCCCAACGAGGATCAGGTGGTCAAGTACCGATTACACGGTCGATCTATATCTAGACGAATCAAATCGTGAATTTTGTTTGGAAACTTCTAAGTACAAATTAAAAGAAATAGAGGTAGTGTTTTTGGTAAAAATTAATTTGGATAAATTTAGGATTCGAGGTTTCACCACGCTAATGATTATGAATTTAATAAAAATAAATCTTTGAATAAAAAATTATAGTATTGAAAGGAATTTTTCCTAAGGTACAGATTACCTTCTCCCGAAGCGTAATCCGGTACCTAGTTACACTAATCCCCTACTCTCATGACAATTAGTGTAACTAAGCCAATTAAGTTCTATGAAAAACCATGGTAATCTTTCAAATGAATCCAAACTACTCTCGTGACTGGATTCGTAGGTTTGAAAAGAATAGTTCCGACGTTGCGATTCACCTCCCGGTTCTTCTCGCAACGTCTAAGACGTAAACTTACTTGATAAGAGTAAATTACGGAATAACACAATTCTAATCAAATCAACTCTATAAAATTCTTAACAAAGATTTATACAAAAGATTTAATTCATAAATCAATCAACAGGCTACTCCCCAAATCCAGAAAATAGGTTTAAGCAAACATGTTCTTTGAATACAGCATGTTTAGTGATGAATTCAACATGTAATCTCTAAAAAATAATGCAAAAAAATACTAGGAAAGTAATTATAACTCTTCCCCTCGATCTGGAGATGAAGATGAAGCATTCAAATCCCTCCTTTGCGTGATCTCTCGCCAGAATTCTGCACAGAAATTGATTTTCGCTGTTGTATTTTCGCGGGCTATAATTTCGTTTAATTTTGAACCAGCAAGAATTACAGCAGTGCCGTAATGAAAATTACGGCCGTAATTATGTCGGCCCTACACGATTCTGATGTCATATTTCTAGGTTTTTTAGCCTTGCTTTAGGGTTTCTCTCCCATATTTTCACTCGACGCCACGCCGCCTCTTGGATTTCAGTTCAACCTTGCCTTCCAAACCCTCCAGTGACCTTTCCCATCCATCTTCAAGCTTCAATCTGGTGTTTTTTTGGCTTGATCTAGGTCTTTCTAGCGTTCGCACGGCGAGTTTTGCCCCTTTTCGTTTTTCCGAGAAACAAGCTTTCTTTCATTCAATTTCAGCTTGTTTTTGTTTCCCAAAACCTCCGGCGACCTTCTCCAGCAACTTTTGAATGATATCCGACCATTTTTCTAGCCGACATTCTAGAGATTAAAGCTCGATCAAGCTCTGCTCGCCGCCCATCTGTCGAGTTTCCGCTTGTTTTGATTTTTAGAGATTGAACTTCGTTCAAGCTGATTTTTGCTTCCAGGTAGTTTCGTGTAGAGGGGACACACATTCTAGAAGAAACTGGAGAGTTGATTTCAGCTCAGAAGTTCAGATTTGATGGCTACATTCAGAGTCTGCTCGACACCTAGTTTATTTGGTAATGCCCTTGTTCTTTCTAGATTTTCTGCTTAGTTTCCATCTTTTCCTCTGAAATGGCACCGAAGACCAAGCAAGTGGTTTCAAAGATGAGGGGCAAGGGTCCAGCTGAGTCATCTACACCAGCTTCACCTCTCAACCCATATGGGATCATATTCAGAGATGAAATTCAGGAGGCGTGGTATAATCAGCTGCTTACCCGATGAGTGGTCAACACCAAATACACTGACAAGCATACCTTAGAAATTTTAGGGATCTAGGAGGACGTGTTTTGGATGTTTGACCAGATAAGGGCAAAGAAATTTTCCCAGATAACACCGCAAACCTATCTTCCATTGGTTTTAGAGTTCCTTAGCAGTTTGGACATGGAGTTCCATGAGTTTACTGATCAGCATGCTGAAGGTGAGATCACCTTTTGCATGGATAACATTGAGAGGAGCCTTTGTTGTACTCCGCAAGTGCACGGATACTCGAAGTAATAAAATAGATATCGAACCACAGAGAGCTTGTTGTCAAGTACTGAATAATCGATTTCTCGCTAGCTAGGCAATCGAAAAATTGTGAATCAAACTATCGAAAAGAACACGGAGAAAATATCAGAGAAGGAATCAGGACTAGGGGTTCATCTACTTTAATTTCTAATGACTAGATTAAGATAAGTGTCTGTTAATCCAATTTTTATCATGATAAGGGTATAGTTTACCTCATAAATAAATTGTTTCGCTCTTGCGTAAACAATCCCAGAAAGAACCGATCTTCACTCTCGTTCAAGATTTATTCAATGCTGAAAATAAGTAAACTATCAACTAGGAACTCAAGGATTACTCTCGTGCATCCGAATTACAAATTGATAACCCCAAGTAGAAACTCAAAGATCACTCTCGTGCATCCGAGTCTCAACACAGGTTTTACTCAAGGTTTTCTGACGACTCGATACTCAATCTCTTGTAGCATCAAATCAAGTCTAAAATATTAACTCAATCCAAAGAATCCAAAAATCAACAAGGCATTAAAATTCTCTAAGTGAAGAACAACCTAATCTCTTACGATAGTTCCAAACTCGATAGTTCTTAGGGTTCCGAATTTCAAGCAATCAACTTCTCAGTTTATTTTACAAAATTCTAAATCATGCTGATATTAAGATGCAAAGGAGAATTAAAGAACGATCAATCACAAAAGTAAAATTATCACAATAAAATTAATTTGACACAAGTAGGTTTTTCTAGTCATTAAGAAACAAAGAGATTAGACCCCCATGTTCCAAAGAAAGATTAAGCTACCATTATGAAGGAGTAACAATAAAACATGTTTCAGTATGAATAGAAATCGAAAAGAGTGAATGAGAGTTACAAAACGGGGCTATAATCAAATTACGGCTCCGTATTTGCCTAGAACAGCGCTGTCACCACTGTTTCGTTGATTCCTCCCTCGATCGGACTCCAAACGCTCTGAAACTTCAGATGCACATTCTCCTTCACCAAGCAAAGCTCTCTGTTAAACATCGTGGCCGGAGATGGTCTATAGGTGGAGAACCGTCGAGCCCTAGCGCCGCCACCCTTCTCTGCAATTCTCTAAAATTGTCCCCCAATCGTGGATCAAAAATTGTTCCTTTCGCTTCGTAAACCTCCGCCTACTTATTCTGAGTCTTCCCTTTTTTATGGATCTTCAATTAGTCTCCTAACTCTCCAGAAATCATGTTTTTAATGGGGCGGCGAAAAAATCAGAATTCTGGGGGTTAAATCACGGCACCGTGGAAGATTCTACGGCACTGCCGTGATTGCCTCTGAAAGTTTCTGTGGAAAAATGTTCAAAACCACGGTACCGTGGTAAATTTACTCCAAAATACGGTAGTGCCGTGTTTCTCCTGAATGATCCTAAAAGTTTCTGTATGATTTCTTCCGAAAATACGGCACCGTGGAAGTTTCCACGGCAGTGCCGTATTGTTGCTGAAACTTCTGAAAAATTCTTTGGAAAATAAGGTACCGCCGTAGTTGGGACAGAAAATACAGTAGTGCCGTATTTTTGCTGGAAGGGTTGTTTTGACTTGAAATTTTGTGAATAAGCTCCCCTTGATGATTAGAACTTGTTCATGCATTGATAATGCTTGAAAACCGGTGATAATGATACCTTTTTGCCTAAAATTTATTAAAAAGAAAGAATGGTGTAGATTCCGAAGCATTTGGCAAAAAAGGTATAAAAACAAAGCAAAAGAGTAAGATTATGGTTCAAAAGACTACCGAATAAGTATGAAAAACATTATGAAATTTAGAGTCATCAAACATATAAGACTCAAACTTTGCTTGTCTTCAAGCAAATAAAGAAATCAATACTGAGTATTGGAACATAGATTTTCATATGACGAATAAATTTCTAGAATATAATCATCCATAGAGAATTTCATCAATCTCACACAAAATTTCCAAGTAAATACATCATCTTTTGAAATTTATCTTTAAGACTCAAAAGTTCAATCGAATAAAATTTTGCAATATGCATAGTAATAGAATTTCAACCTCATGAGTTAATCTTGTTTTTAAGATTGTCATCCAATATGTTTTTATTTACAGGAATAGGATCTCCAAATCTTTTTCCACTCATTTTTTTTATTTGTCCTTGACATTCTCTAAATCGATTACCACCCTTTTTCCGGTGATGTATTTAGAGTATGTTGGTCACATAACCACACATAATAGAACTCATGTCCCATAGGTAGAAAGAATTTTCTTGAGACAGAGGAGTCAATGTCAAAGGAACTCTCTCTTAGCATGCATCTACATAGATACACACTTTTGCAATGAACTTCAACTCTTGTCTTAGGTACCATTGTGAACACAATGCCAAGAAGAGGAGTTATTCTTTTTCTTTTTGTGGACTTCAACCCATGTCTTTAGGTCCCACTGTTAATTTTATACAATACCAAGTAGGGGAGTCATTCTTTCTCATGGATTTGGATCTCTTTTTCCCAACAAATAACATAAAAGATTATAAAGATCAACTAGATTAATCACTTGATATCAACTCAATAACATGTGCAAATATGCTCGTTTTATTCAAAAGAATTATTTCACTTCAAGATTGCATTCACTAAACAATGCATTTATCTAGAATTTCATGCATCAGTTACTGAAAAATTTCCAACAAATAGATTATATCAGAGAAATAAATTCAACATATTAAATCTATTTCCAATTTTCAGAAATTGATATGCATGATAATTCATTAAAATTTTTGGCATGGCGGTTGTTGTATTTTCAGAAAAATCCTTCTACACATCATCATCATATTATGTCAACACAACCAAATCGAAATATCTATCAATAAAATCAAAAGGTGAGGATCCGTGGCATGTGAGCACAAGAAGTTTGAAGTATACATCTTCCATTTGAACACATGGATTATTAGAATAATATAAAGGATGTAATGCAAATGAGTAGGAAGAAAATACTCACAGAGGTCTATTAATCTGTGTTAGATCCAATCATCCTCTGTGTCTTCGAATTCGAACCACCAGAGAGTTTTTTTTTTAGGAGAAAAATTAATTTTCACCTACAAGAAGAAAAGAAAAAAAAATGCTAAGTAAAAAAAACAAAAATAAAGTAAAAAAACAAAAATAAGCTAGAGTAAAAGTGTTTGGGTTGCCTCCCAAGAAGCGCTAATTTTCGGTCATTAGCTTGACCGTTCAACACTCAGATTGGATCGTGCTTGTGTGTTTGGTCGCCATCCTGATTTCTCTATGTCTCATTCAGGGTTTTCAAGAACATAAGGCTCAGACTTAAAACAGTGTCTAAATTTACTTATGAGCCTTTTTTCCTTTCTCAAGCAACTTTGATTTTCCTCTCCTCCTTCGTCTCTTCCTCTTCTTCTTTGCCACTCTTTCCTGAAATTCTTTATTAGCACACTCAGAAAATGTATCAGTTTTAAATTCAGAAGGTTCATCAAATAAACTATGCATGTCACAAACAACCTCATCATCAATTATTTCTATGCTACAACATGTCCCTGAGTGTGATGCCTTTTTTAAAGAATCAATTAAATCAAATTCAATTTTTTCACCACAAATATCAAAAGTCAATTTTCCTTTTCTAACATCAATTAGTGCTCCAGATGTGGCCAAGAAAGGTCTACCAAGTATAATAGGGTTTTTCAAATTTCCTTCCATCTCTAAAACTATAAAATCAGCAGGTATGAAAAACTTACCAATTTGTACAAGAACATTTTCTAATATACCAACCGGATGCTTTATTGATGAGTCAGCGAGTTGCAAAGTCATTGAGGTTGGTTTGAGCTCCCCAACATCTAGTTTCCTGTAAAGAGAATAAGGTATTAGACAAACACTTGCACCGAGGTCACATAAGGCCGGTCAAAAGCCATATCTCCAATAGAACAAGGTACAGAAAAACTACCTGGGTCCTTTAGCTTAGGTGGCAATTTATTCTGTATGATAGCACTACATTCCTCAGTAAGTGCTACAGTACCATGATCATCAATCTTTCTTTTGTTAGACAGAATTTCCTTCAAAAATTTTGCATAAGTTGGAATTTGAGTCAAAGCTTTAGTAAATGGAACATTAATATAAAGTTTTTTAAGAACATCAAGAAACATGCCAAATTGTTTGTCAAGTTTAGCTTGCACCAACCTCCGAGGAAAGGGTACAGGTGGCTGATGACACCAAAATTCATAGTATATTTTGTGTCATTTCATGTGTCTTTTTGTGTCATAATTATGCTATTTTGCTTATTTTTAAGCCTTACTTGTCAAATATTACAGAATCTATACTATTTCTTGTTTTTGATCATTTTCAGGTTAAAAGTGCCATATTTTGATGGATTTTGGAAGATTTAAGCACACCAATGGATTCCAGACGTCGAAACGAAGCTACCCATCAACTTTCATGAAATTCGGAGCCAATTTGCAAAAATACGGCAATACCGTATTTTTGGGAACAACTGTCACAGTACTGTATTTTTGGAGGATTTTAAATAGCAAGTTTCTGAATTTTTGAGCAAAATACGGCACTGCCATATTTAAAATACGGTACCGTATTTTAGACCCAGTTTTTCAGTTTTTCCGCCCGAATCTTGCGCCGCCCATATCCTTTGATCCAGAAGTCCAAACTGAGATCCAAAAGTTGCTACGAACTTGTCGTTAAGAGGAGAAGACATGCAAAGTGAAAGCCCTAATTTTTATCAAGAATTGAGAGAGTAATTAAAGTGAGGCGCTTAGGGTTCGGCCTCACACCGAGAGGCGTAGAGACCACCTCAGGCCATGAATTTTACATTAAAGCTTCGTCTAGAGTAGGAGAGGATACCCCAGAAGTTTTAGATTGAAAGGAGTCCAATCGACGGAGAAATCAACGAAACAGTGGGTGACGCCACTGTTCATCGCGTTTCCAGCATATTACGGTGCTGTAATTTCGATTACAACACCGTGTTCCATAATTTCTTCCCTTTTTCTTTGATTTCTGTTCATCTGAACTATGGTTTATTGTAATCTTACCTCCATGCTAGCTTAGACATATTATGGGACATGGGGAGTAATTTTCCTTGATTTTTAATGACTAGATGACTTTTATTTTGTCATAATAGTTTTGTTATGACAATTTTACTTATGTGATGATTGTCTTTAATTCTCCTTAGTTTTATAAATATTAGCATATTTTAGAATTTTGCGAAATAGACTGAGAAGTTGATTGTGAAATTCGGAACCCTAGAAATCATCGAGTTTGGAACTTATCGTAAGAGATTAAGTTTGTTCTTTGAATTCTGATTTTTAGTGATTTTATTGCCATGTTGATAATTTGAATCTAAGATGAGTTATTGTGTTAGACTTGATTTGATGCTACAAGAGATTGAGTATCGAGTCGTCAGAGAACCTTAAGTAAAACCTGTGTTGAGTTTCAGGATGCACGAGAGTGATCCTTGATATTCCACTTGAGATGATTGACTTAGAATTCGGATACACGAGAGTGATCCTTGACTTCTTTGTTCAATGATTTAGTTATTTTCAGCATTGGATAGATCTTGCACGAGAGTGAGGATTGGTCCTTTGTATGATTGTCTACGCGAGAGCGAGATGATCCTTTTATGAAGTAGATTAAATCTTTATCGTAATGTAATTTGACTGACAGCCTTTATTTCCTTCTAGTCATTAGAATCAAGATGGATGAACCCCTAGTCCCAGTTTTCTTTTCTGTTATTTTCCCGTGCACTTTTCGATCGTTTGCTACATCATATTCAGTTTGCTTAGCTAGTAAGAAAATAATTATTTGGTACTTAACACATAGGTCCCTGTGGTTCGATATTTTTATTACTTCGAAGTATCCATACACTTGCGGACACAACAAGTTTTTGGCGCCGTTGCCGGGGACCTTAGTTTTGTTAATATCAAAATAATTATTTGTATTGCTAGACTAAGTTTTATTTGTTTTAGATTTAACTTTGTTTTTTGTTTTTGTAGGTTTTGGATTTTCACAAATTGTGACAGAACTGTGATTTCTGAAATTTGTGAATTTACTTGTGTTTTATCTTTTTCTATTTTTTATATATTCTGAAAAAAAATAAAAAAATTAATTTGATTGATTGTTCTTAGATAATCTTTCTGTTTCTATTCTAATTGTCTATACACAGGACTCTTAGATCTTAATATATTTTATTTCCTATGAATTTTGAGATAACAATTTTTAGTTGTGTAGAAAGCTTTGAATTGAAGATATGTCTTTTAATGACAACTCATGGGCAAGAGGTGAGATATACATGCCACAAGGTAAGTATGAAAATGATTCATTGGGCACACTCCAAGATACGTTTAACTCTTTTATGCACTATGTTAAGAAATCTTCTTCTTCTATTAGATGTGATATTTGTGGATATTTTGATCATTATACCTCTGATTGCCAATTTTTAAATCCCAATATATCATGGAAAGAATCTTATCAATTGTATTCTAGATGGGAAAATCACCAAACTTCTTTTTATGATGATTGCTCAAACTATACTTCTGAACCATACTTTGAGGATACTGAAAAATCTAGCTTAGAGTTGATGTTTGAAAAATTCATGAAACAAAGTGAGGAGGCACATGAGACCCATAAACATAGAATGGATAATATGCATGCTCATTCTGAAATTCTAGAAACCCAATTAGCACAGCAAGCTTGTTTATTTGAGTTTGAAACTAAAGAACTTGATTTGGAAAAATCTCCCTCTGATTATGATTGTTTTGAGATTGAGCCTTATGTGAACATTAATGCATCTCACTTTGATTTTGATAATTGTGAATTAGATTCTTCTGATAATTTAATTGTGGAAAAGATTGAGGAAATTGAAATTGAAAAACCCTCTTTTGATGATATTGATTCTTTCGATAATATGTTATTTATGGTTAAATCTGATGAAGGATATGAGGGGACTAATTTAGAAAAATCTTATTCTAGTTTTGTTGAAAATTTTGAAATTGATGAATTACCTGATTGTGAGCATGAAGGACTTGAAGAAAATTTGGATATTGCAAATATTGATGAATCACACCATGATGATGTTTTGCCCATATTGTTGAGAAATCTAATTTGAGACAAAAAGTTTATTTTGAAGATCCAATGCTTGTATCTTTTGATCAAAGTCCTATTGCACTTGAAGATATAAATTTGAAGAAAGGACTTTATGATTTTACTTTCTGATAAATATAGAAAAATCATTGAATATCCTTTGATTGGAGTTAAAAATTTTGATTATGATTCCCGCATATTTGAGAAAGCCATGTCAATCTTGATTTACATGAAATTTTAGATATTTGGATTAGTGGCTAAACTTTTTGGACAGCGAAAAAGGAAAAAATTATTTGCTATATACTTTGGTACTGATTCACTTGCTCCACCATGAGATTTGATTTTTGGTCAAGCTAATGACCTAAAAATTAGCGCTTCTTGGGAGGCAACCCAAGCACTTTTGCTTAGCTTAGTTTCTTTTATCTTGGTTTATTTTTATAATTAATTTTTCTATTCTTTTTGAAAAAAAAAATTTGCACAAAATACGGCACTGCCGTAATCATCTTCACGGTACTGTATTTCTGCCGATTTCTAACCCGAGAGTTTTATGCATATTACGGCACTACCGTAAGGAAATGCATGGTACCATATTTGAAATTTGCAAATTTCTTATTTGAGTAGGTGTTTTCTCGCTGTGATTTTAAGAAACTAGGTCGGAAGAATTTTTGATCTTTGGCACCATCACAAAGTACTCATCTTTGTCTATCATCTGGATATTTTTGCGGAATTTTAAACACCTAGCAACTTTTCGATTCTGATTAATTTCTCCAGCAGTTTTCTTTTGACTAATCTGATTAGCACTTTTGCTGCAAGTTTTTAAGATGCTTAAATAACTTGAAACCCAGATTTTTCGCATGGAATATGAAGAACATGTGTCATTCTATCTTGTGGATTAATTATTTTCATGATTTTATTTTCTGATCATTTTAGGACACATGGCAACTTTTTGAATCTGATTAACTTTTGTGCAATTTTTGCAGTTTTGTAATCTGAGTAGCCTTCTTTCTGATGATACCCTAAATTCCTGACAGATTTTGATCCTTTAATTTTCATACGTCTGAAAAGAACATATCTTATTCTACAACTTGGTTCTGTCCATTTTCTATTTGGATCATTAAATTTTATTCTAGGGTATGGCTACTTTTCATAAAAAAATTCAAGAATTGCTTGGTTTGCTTTCTACTTGTTATTGCTTCTTTTGACTCCAGATTCAGAAATCTTCAAGAGCAATTGTCCTCCACCTCTTGCAGACCATCACCAGCGGCTTCTTGCTTCTTTTGCTGCCTCTTATTATATTGATTTTATTTATTTTTGCAGCATAATCTTCATTAGTGACTGATTTTCTATGCAGCATTATCTCTTGCGCCCACCGGCCGACGATCTCACCTTCAGGACTGTAGTCTCTAGTAGGCCACTAGAGATTACTCACTCTACTGTCGACATCACCATCATTGCTAGAGCTCTTCAGCTAGCCTCTGTTCACCCTCTGCTTCTCAGCTGCATTAGCTCTTTTCACTAGCACTCTTCTGGACCATCGATGATATCTCTGATTATTCTTTGAGAAAATCATTTCTATTATTATTATTTTAGAGACTATTTTTAAAACTGAGCCTTATGTATCTTAAATTATGCAGGTAAAATTTTCAAAAGTCACACCTTTGGACCTTGCAGCATTTGCCCCGACACTATTTTTGGTCTGAGCCTTATGTGTTTTTTGTCAGAGCTTGCTATATAGTTTTGTGAGTATCGTTTGCACTCTCTAGATTATTTCATATGGTTGCATCTTTGAATTGCTTTAGATGTATCATTCACTGAGATTTCTATTCTATGAAGTTGATTGAGTCTATCATGTCACACTTTTGACTATGATTGTTTGAGTTTCATGCTTCACACCTTTTGCATTGATGATGATATTTTTGAGGTTTAAAAATTTTATGACTTGAATCCATGTGATGAGAGATGAGAAGATTTTTCTATGATGATGAATGTTCATGCATGCATGCCTATGAATGGAGATATACCTATTATGTTGAATTTATTTCTTCAATATGTATCTACTTGTTGAAATTATTCATTGATTGATGCATAAGGTTTTGGGTAGGTATATTGTTTGATGGATGCAATCCAAGAGTGAAGCATCTTTCTTGAATAAAATGAGCATATGAGTGTAATTTTTGAATTAATGTCAATTGATTAACCTGGTTGTTGTTTAGTCTATTTTACTATTTGTTGGGAAGAAAGAATCCAAGATCCACAAATAAAGAGAGAGACTCCTCTACTTGGCACTGTGTAAAATTGACAGTGGTACCTAAGAGATGGGTTGAAGTCTGTAAAAAAAAAAGATTGAGAGACAAAGAAAATGAATCCTCTACTTGGCACTATGTAAAATTGACAGTGGTACCGAAGACAAGAGTTGAAGTCTAAAATAAAAAGTATGTATCTATGTGGGTATATACTATCTATGCAAAAATTAAAAAAATAAAAAAAAAGAGAGGGGCAAGAAAAGAAAGATTTTGTGTGGAAAAAGATATAGGAGACTTTATTCCTGTAAACAAAGGTTTGATAGATTTAAACTGAAACTTGGGTGAATTTATAAGAGTGAAATTCTTTTCATTATGCGAGTTGCGAAGTTTTATTTGATCAAAGTTGTAGATCTTAAAGATTAATTTTAGAGGACGATGTATTTATCTGAAATTTTGTGCAAAAAGTTAGTGGAATATTTCATGAGTGATTATATTTTAGAAATTTATTTTTCATAAAAGAGCACATTTTCCATACTTAGCATAGTTCTTATTTATTTGCTTGAGGACAAGCAAAGTTTGAGTCTTATGTGTTTGATGACACCAAAATTCATAGTATATTTTGTGTCATTTCATGTGTCTTTTTGTATCATAATTCTGCTCTTTTGCTAGTTTTTAAGCCTTAATTGTCAAATATTACAGAATCTACATCATTTCTTATTTTTGATCATTTTCAGGTTAAAAGTGTCATATTTTGATGGATTTTGGAAGATTTGAGTACACCAATGGATTCTAGACGTCGAAACAAAGCTACCCATCAATTTTCATGAAATTCGGAGCCAATTTGCAAAAATACAGCACTACTATATTTTTGGAGGATTTTAAACAGCAAGGCTCTGAATTTTTGGGCAAAATACGGCACTGCCGTATTTAAAATACGGTACCGTATTTTAGACCCAGTTTTCTGATTTTTTCGCTCGAATCTTCCACGGACCATATCATTTGATCCAGAAGTCCAAACTGAGATCCGAAAGTTGCGGCGAACTCATCGCTAAGAGGAGAAGACACACGATGTGAAAGCCCTAATTTTTATCAAGAATTGAGAGAGTAATTGAGGAGAGGCGCTTAGGGTTCGGCCTCATGCCGAGAGTGAAGGGACCCCTAGACAAGGGGGTCGAAACCCTAAGAGGTGGCGCAACAATGTCTCTAGCGGAATCTAGGGCTTCTAATAGATCTTTATATGTCATATAATCAACTTTAGTATGATTGAATAGAAGAAACAAATTCATACCATAGCCATTTCAAGATGGCGCCTTGGAAGCAAAAGTTGCAAGCGCCTCTTCTCCAAAGTCTCGCACACAAGATGAACAATGTGCTTCTTCCTTGGTGCTCCTTGTGCTAGCAAGGTTCCAAGGTTGTCTTGCCGAATGGAAAGGAAAGGAGATGATGATTTCTTCTCTTGGCCGAATCCTCCTCAACGTCAAAGCGTCGCCACACACGAAAAACGTTAAGAGGAATAATCCCGAGTGGCGAGAATAGAGAGCACTCTATTCGGTCGTGAACCATCTCCAAGTGGAGATCATGGTTACTAAAAATAGCAACCACGCATCGCCCCAACGTTCACGCCAAGTGAACATGTCGCCACACCTTGAACCATGCGCTCATTTCATGAGCCGGTTCAATTTTGGTTCGGTTTAAGAACCAATCAAGCCAAGCAATCAAGTCTAGATCTCAAATAAACCCTAAGGCTCCAGATCTAACCGTTCATCTCTTGATGCTTCTGATCTGACCAATCTAGCATTCATTCTCTCGATCGAAGCTTACCGATCTCAAGCCCTAATCAATCAAACATGATCAGACTAGATCTCACTTACAATCAGAGATAAAAACCTTTTAAACTGAACCTAACCAATTCAGTCCACTCGATCTGACTTAAGTAAGCCATATCATCAAATTGTGCGACCCTGAGGGTTTCCTTTAAATGTCGGTAACGATAACTCACGTTATCACGATCAGTGAGGGGTATCTAGCAACACATCACCGTCTCCCGATATAAAAGAAATAAGTCTTCCAAGACTACACCCAAAAACAACACAAGTGTGAATTAACTCACAAGGCATGCATACTTCCTTTGCCACTGGATTGTTCTTATTGGACAAGCGTGTCAAGCTTGTAATTCCAATATGATGAGCATGATTAGATCAGATGAACACTGTCATCTGGGTATGGCCATACTCTTTTCTCAATCATCTCATCCAGGGGGCCCCTTTAGAACATCACACTCCTTAAACAAGGAGACGGCAATCCTATGTCTATCACTAGTGCCCTAACCTGACTCAAGCTCATTATCCAAGATAGTCTATAATCATTATGTTTCAAATGACATTGAACTACCTCAAAACAATGACAATCATCATTTAGAAAACACAAGTGATCTCAAGTCAGAGGAAATGTGCCACTTGTCATATACAAGGAATATTCACATTGTGACAAGCAATTGAATATCCTAGTAGGGTCTGTCCAGCACATCCAATGTACCCATGAGTCTACATCTTATTCCATGCTCGAAGCATCCTATAAGATTAGAACACATATTAGTCTTAACCATATCAAGGCTGTCTCATGTTCACCAAGATACATCGACTAAGGACTTAACTGCATGTCAGCCCAGCTGAACAGCTTTGAGACATTATTCAGAAGAACATATATTGCAGCAGACAATGTAGCTAACTGAATAATAACCATGCCTTTATAAACATAAATGTTTATTACACGATACTGTTACAATCCCAAGGCCTCAAACAGTAGGCTTAAGGGCATACCCCAACAATCTCCCACTTGCACTTAATCTAATGGTTGAGAACTCTCAAACCCATATTATTACAGTGCTTCTCATGCTTCTGCTGCGCCAGAGGCTTAGTAAGCGGGTCTGCCAGATTGTCATCTGTATGAACCTTGCAGACTTTGATCTCGCCACGATCTATGATCTCCCTGATCAAATGAAACCGTCTCTGTATGTGCTTGGACTTCTGGTGCGACCGTGGTTCCTTTGCTTGTGCGATTGCTCCAGTGTTATCACAGAAGATAACCAAAGGATCTGCACTCGAAGGAACAACACCAAGTTCTCTCACGAACTTACGAATCCACACTGCCTCCTTGGATGCTTCCGAGGCTGCAACATACTCGGCTTCTGTTGTGGAATCAGCAACAGTTGACTGTTTGAAACTCTTCCACACCACTGCTCCTCCATTCAAGCTAAAAACATAGCCTGATTGCGATCGGAAATCATCCTGGTCAGACTGGAACGAAGCGTCAGTATATCCTTCTATACTGAGTTCTTCCTGACCACCATATATCAAGAACATATCTTTGGTCCTCCGCAGATATTTTAAGATGTTCTTGACTGCAATCCAGTGTGCCTGACCTGGATTACTTTGGAAACGACTGGTCACGCTTAACCCGTAAGCAACGTCTGGGCGAGTACACAACATCGCATACATAATGGATCCAATAGCCGAAGCATAAGGCGTATTGTCCATTTCATCTTTCTCAGTCTGTGTTTGTGGACACTGACTCTTCGAAAGACTCAGACCATGTCTGACTGGAAGATATCCTCGTTTAGAATTCTCTAAATGAAATCTCTCCAGGACTTTATCGATGTAAGTACTCCGGCACAGCCCGAGAAGCCTCTTAGATCTATCCCTGTAGATCTTCACACCTAACACATAGGCTGCTTCTCCTAGATCTTTCATTTGGAAACATTTCCTTAACCATGCCTTCACAGCATGCATTTCAGGAATGTCATTTCCAATGATCAAGATATCATCGACGTAGAGGACTAGGAAAGTAATTACGCTCCCACTAAACCTCTTATATACACACGGGTCATCTTCGTTCTTGATGAAACCAAATTCAGTGACTGATTCATCAAAACGAATATTCCAGCTTCTCGATGCTTGTTTAAGTCCATAAATAGACTTCTTTAACTTGCATATCTTATGACGATCTGATGGATTAGTGAAACCCTCTGGTTGTGTCATATACACATCCTCATCCAGATTTCCATTAAGGAAAGCTGTTTTCACATCCATTTACCAAATCTCATAATCGTAATATGCAGCTATCGCGAAAAGAATCCGAATAGACTTGAACATAGCTACAGGTGAGAAAGTTTCATCATAATCTATCCCGTAGATTTGTTTGAAACCTTTCGCAACTAGCCTGCCTTTATAGGTAACTACGTTACCATCCATGTCAATCTTCTTCTTGAAGATCCACTTACAGCCTATAGGGATAACTCCCGGAGGCGGATCAACCAAATCCCAAACTTGGTTATCTGACATGGAGTCCATCTCAGCGCGCATAGCTTCAAGCCATCTCGCTGACTCCGGTCCACTGACCGCATCCGCATAAGTGAGGGGTTCATCATTATCAATGATGTAGACTCCGTCATAGCGCTCAGGCTGTCGACGAATCCTTCCCGATCTTCGCGGTTCCCGTGATATCTGAGCCTCAGGTTGTTCAATAACCTGATCTACTGGCTCAGGCTCATCCAACTGTGCTTGAGCACTTTGTCCTTCCTCTGGATTCTCATCCAGTTTTATTTCTCTCCCACTGGCCTCTTGCAGAAGAAACTCCTTCTCAAGAAAAATGGCCGTCCGAGCAACAAATACCTTGTTCTCTTTGGGATCGTAGAAATAATAACCCTTAGTTTCTTTAGGGTAACCGACAAAGATGCATTTGTCAGATCTGCTCTCTAGTTTCCCAGAGGCGAGCTTTTTGACATAAGCCTCGCAGCCCCAGATCCTGATAAATGTCAAGCCTGGCTGTTTCCCATACCATAATTCATATGGCGTTTTTGAAACGGCCTTGGATGGCACTCGGTTTAGTACTTTTGCAGCTGTTTCCAGTGCAAAACCCCAAAAGGAGTATGGAAGAGTAGCCTGACTCATCATAGAACGAACCATATCAAGTAACGTTCTATTTCTCCTCTCGGACACACCATTCCATTGCGGTGTTCCTGGCGGAGTGAGCTGTGAGATAATCCCACACTCCTTCAGATAGTCAGTAAACGTATGACTCAAGTATTCTCCACCTCGATCTGAGTGAAGTGCCTTGATATTTCGGCCTAGCTGATTCTGTACTTCATTCTTGAACTCTTTGAACTTGTCAAAAGATTCACTCTTATGTCTCATCAGATAGACATAGCCATACCTACTGAAATCATCAGTAAAGGTAATGAAGTACTGATAGCCACCTCTGGCATGTTTACTAAATGGCCCACACACATCACTGTGTATAAGGTCAAGTAAACCTGAAGCCCTTTGACCTTTGTGAGGAAAAGGTGACTTCGTCATTTTACCCATCAAACAAGCTTTGCATGTATCAATCTCCATGTAGGAGAATGATCCCAGCAGTCCATGATCATGCAACCGCTTAATGCGTTTCTCGTTAATATGGCCTAAACGACTATGCCATAGCAAGGTGCTGTCATCAGCATACTTGGCTTTCTTATTATCAATTTTTGTATAGAACATTCCATGTCCAACATGTATAACCCATTGTTAATTGAACCAGTTGCATAAACAATATTATCATAAGATAAGACACACTTTGAAATATTGCATTCAAAGGAAAATCCCTTCCTGACAAGAGCAGGAATGGAGATAATATTTTTAGTAATACTGGGAACAAAATAACAATTGTCTAGTTCCAATACAATTCCAGATGGTAAAGAAATGAAATAGTCTCCTACAGCAACAGCAGCAACCCGTGCCCCGTTTCCAACTCGTAGGTCCACCTCATGCTGTCCCACCTGCCTTCTTCTCTTGAGTTCCTGTACATTTGAACAAATGTGAACTCCACATGCAGTGTCCAACACCCATGATATAGAAGAAGAAAACATGACCTCAGTCACATAGATACCTGAGCCAGAAGCGAAGCTTCCCCTCTTATCTCCTTGGAGCGCTTTACAGTCCTTTTTCTAGTGACCCAGCTGGCCACAGTGGAAACACCTGTATTCCTTGGACCGCTTCACCTTCTGCTTCAGAGCCTTGCTGTAGCTCTTGACAGGGGCTTTGCCCTTCTTCCCCTTCTTCTTGTTCCTGGAAGGAACCATTAAGACAGAGGTCGAAGGCTTTCCCTTCAGAGTCTCCTCTGTAGTGAGGAGCATATTCAGCAGCTCTGCCGGAGTACAATCGATTTTGTTCATATTAAAGTTAATAATGAACGCGTCGAATGAAGGCGGGAGAGACTGCAGAATAATATCCACAGCAAGCTCCTGGTTGATGGTATGCCCCAGTTTCTCTAGAGCCTCCTTGTGCCCAATCATCTTGAGCACGTGAGCTCCCACTGGGCTCCCTTCAGCCAGTTTGCTCTGAAAGAACAGCTTAGTCAAATTATAGCGTTCTGTCCTCGCCTGTGCAGCATACAGCATCTTGAGGTTCGCTATAATCTGTATAGCCGACATATCCTCATGCTGACGCTGCAGCGGTGGCGTCATAGACGCTAGCATCAGGCAAGCGACATCAATGCTATCATTGACGTGCTTTTCATAGGCTTCCCGAACCGCCCTTGCGGCGTTCGGAGCGGGCTGAGGCGGTATCGCCGTCTCGAGGACATACAGTTTCCTCTCTGCCTTAAGAACAATCTTAAGGTGTCCAAACCAGTCAGAGAAGTTCGGCCCAGCAAACTTCTCCCTTTCCAGTAGGGATCGCACATTGAAGTTCATGGTGTTCGTTGCTGCAGGTATCTACAACAATGCAAGAACAGCAAGGTCAGTATCAATGTTAAGAATCAATCAGGACTTAAGAAAGATTCTTTTTCTCACTATTTTATCTGACTGAAAAATCCATTAAACAGTCCGAAAGAGTAAACACTCTTTTAGTGAGATGGGATCCAGATTTCATACTTGGTCTCCGCGTCCCGCTCAGGCGAGATAAGATGCACAGAGAGTACAAGCACTAATCTCTGGTAGGCTGTCCCAGCCAATCGCCAACCCGTGCGATTCCCCTTCATCTGGGCAATCCAGCAGACTGTGCCAACTGAGTTGGTACAACACAGTCTCTGATCCCACAGATGGCTGCCTCCATGTGCTAGCCTACATGGTCAAGCTGACCCGACCTACTCCCTGGACCACCATGTGCTATGCTGAGCAACGAGAAGGGATAAATCCCTACTCTGTAACACACAGGTGTAATCCCACACCGTCTGAAGATAGATGGACGTGCCCACTGAGTGGGTACAACACGGCTCCAACGATAGTCAGAACAGTGAGGTTTCGCGTCAGAAGGCTTACGAGCTTGATATTTTAGCGTTGGATTTTAACGGTCTTTTATCTTCCTTACTATCAAGCAATTCCTATGGTGATAGCAGAAGATAAACTAATCATGCAATTCTAATATTTAAACAATAAATAAAAGAAAGCATGAATCTTATGTGGTAAAAGCCCATAGCCCTAAGTAAGACCTTAATTTAACTTAAGTCTTTACTTGCTTTTGCTTCATGGGGCTTTTGCTGCTCATCTGGCCCAAACCAGGGCCCAAGCGCCAACTGCAGTACAGGTGCGCCCACCAGGTAAACGCGCCTGGTCCCAGAGTCGAACCCTGGACCTCCCACCTGGTCTAGCCACTGCTGCATGCGCCTCTGCCAAGTGTGCTCTGTGCTCTTGTCTAATTAAATTACAAATTTAACTATCTAGACAAGATTGACACGCAGGTCAATTACACATTATAAATTAATTAAACTTTGATTCGCAGATCACAAAAATAAAAATTAATTTACAATTAATTCCCAGGCACGCAGGCCCCAGCACAGCACACATTAAGAACGGGCAGCCCACATAAGAATAAATAGACAAACACATGGCATCAATCAACATGTGATCCAGTCATTAAAATAAAATTTTCGAAAAACCCCATGGGCATCAATTTTATTTTGCTTATATGCCCTACAACCTTACAACGGTCCATTACTAGGGATCCACTCATCCAACCTAGTCAGATCCACTGCCCTTACATGCACCAAGTCCTAACTGACTTGAGTCGACCATAAGGTCAACCATGCATGCGCCAGGGCTGAACAACCACAATGAGGTCTGGCAAGCGGGTGTGACCCCGGGCCTAACTCATGTGCGTTCATGGGTTGCCTCAATCAGACATCGCTACACGCCTGTCTGCAGCCGACCTGTAGCCACCACGTGCTTGCGCACAGGTGCTACCTGGTCAACCCATCAAGGCTGTCAAATGGTCTGATCAGACTTTTGGATCCAACCTAGGGGGTGACTTCAACCCTAATAACCCGTCTAAGGGTTTACTGCAAGGCCTTAGATCTAAAAATGTCGCGCAAGTGAAATGGTTTTTAAAACATAACATCATGCGCCAACAACATGCGCCAAGGAAACATACATATAGTTTCGGATATGCAAACTTAACATGTAAGTTTTCGCATGGTGAAGATCTAAGCATACAAATGAATACATGGATCACACAGCAATCATATGATCATATAAAACTCAGCTCTGATACCAATTGAAGGGACCCCTAGACAAGGGGGTCGAAACCCTAAGAGGTGGCGCAACAATGTCTCTAGCGGAATCTAGGGCTTCTAATAGATCTTTATATGTCATATAATCAACTTTAGTATGATTGAATAGAAGAAACGAATTCATACCATAGCCATTTCAAGATGGCGCCTTGGAAGCAAAAGTTGCAAGCGCCTCTTCTCCAAAGTCTCGCACACAAGATGAACAATGTGCTTCTTCCTTGGTGCTCCTTGTGCTAGCAAGGTTCCAAGGTTGTCTTGCCGAATGGAAAGGAAAGGAGATGATGATTTCTTCTCTTGGCCGAATCCTCCTCAACGTCAAAGCGTCGCCACACACGAAAAACGTTAAGAGGAATAATCCCGAGTGGCGAGAATAGAGAGCACTCTATTCGGTCGTGAACCATCTCCAAGTGGAGATCATGGTTACTAAAAATAGCAACCACGCATCGCCCCAACGTTCACGCCAAGTGAACATGTCGCCACACCTTGAACCATGCGCTCATTTCATGAGCCGGTTCAATTTTGGTTCGGTTTAAGAACCAATCAATCCAAGCAATCAAGTCTAGATCTCAAATAAACCCTAAGGCTCCAGATCTAACCGTTCATCTCTTGATGCTTCTGATCTGACCAATCTAGCATCCATTCTCTCGATCGAAGCTTACCGATCTCAAGCCCTAATCAAT
Source organism: Costus lasius (assembly GCA_027563935.2). Taxonomy (NCBI): domain Eukaryota; kingdom Viridiplantae; phylum Streptophyta; class Magnoliopsida; order Zingiberales; family Costaceae; genus Costus; species Costus lasius. Next base: position 105,758,795 of record CM050450.1, read on the forward strand.
CAAACATGATCAGACTAGATCTCACTTACAATCAGAGATAAAAACCTTTTAAACTGAACCTAACCAATTCAGTCCACTCGATCTGACTTAAGTAAGCCATATCATCAAATTGTGCGACCCTGAGGGTTTCCTTTAAATGTCGGTAACGATAACTCACGTTATCACGATCAGTGAGGGGTATCTAGCAACACATCACCGTCTCCCGATATAAAAGAAATAAGTCTTCCAAGACTACACCCAAAAACAACACAAGTGTGAATTAACTCACAAGGCATGCATACTTCCTTTGCCACTGGATTGTTCTTATTGGACAAGCGTGTCAAGCTTGTAATTCCAATATGATGAGCATGATTAGATCAGATGAACACTGTCATCTGGGTATGGCCATACTCTTTTCTCAATCATCTCATCCAGGGGGCCCCTTTAGAACATCACACTCCTTAAACAAGGAGACGGCAATCCTATGTCTATCACTAGTGCCCTAACCTGACTCAAGCTCATTATCCAAGATAGTCTATAATCATTATGTTTCAAATGACATTGAACTACCTCAAAACAATGACAATCATCATTTAGAAAACACAAGTGATCTCAAGTCAGAGGAAATGTGCCACTTGTCATATACAAGGAATATTCACATTGTGACAAGCAATTGAATATCCTAGTAGGGTCTGTCCAGCACATCCAATGTACCCATGAGTCTACATCTTATTCCATGCTCGAAGCATCCTATAAGATTAGAACACATATTAGTCTTAACCATATCAAGGCTATCTCATGTTCACCAAGATACATCGACTAAGGACTTAACTGCATGTCAGCCCAGCTGAACAGCTTTGAGACATTATTCAGAAGAACATATATTGCAGCAGACAATGTAGCTAACTGAATAATAACCATGCCTTTATAAACATAAACGTTTATTACACGATACTGTTACAATCCCAAGGCCTCAAACAGTAGGCTTAAGGGCATACCCCAACAGAGAGGCGTAGAGACCACCTCAGGCCGTGATTTTTACACTGAAGCTTCGCCTGGAGTAGGAGAGGATACCCCAGAAGTTTCAGATTGAAAGGATTCCGATCGAGGGAGAAATCAATGAAACAGTAGGTGATGCCACTGTTCATCGCGTTTCCAGCATATTACGGTGCTGTAATTTTGATTACAACACTGTGTTCTGTAATTTCTTCCCTTTTTCTTTGATTTCTGTTCATCTAAACTATGGTTTATTGTAATCTTACCTCCATGCTAGCTTAGACATATTATGGGACATGAGGAGTAATTTTCCTTGATTTTTAATGACTAGATGACTTTTATTTTGTCATAATAGTTTTGTTATGATAATTTTACTTATGTGATGATTGTCTTTAATTCTTCTTAGTTTTATAAATATCTGCATGTTTTAGAATTTTGAGAAATAGATTAAGAGGTTGATTGTGAAATTCGGAACCCTAGTGATTTTTGATTTTGGAACTTATCGAGTTTGGAACTTATCGTAAGAGATTAGGTTTGTTCTTTGAATTCTGATTTTTAGTGATTTTATTGCCATGTTGATAATTTGAATCTAGGATGAGTTATTGTGTTAGACTTGATTTGATGCTACAAGAGATTGAGTATCGAGTCATCAGAGAACCTTAAGTAGAACCTGCGTTTAGTTTCAGGATGCACGAGAGTGATCCTTGAGTTCTTTGTTCAATGATTTACTTATTTTCAGCATTGGATAGATCTTGCACAAGAGTGAGGATTGGTCCTTTGTATGATTGTCTGCGCGAGAGCGAGATGATCCTTTTATGAAGTAGATTAAATCTTTATCGTAATGAAATTTGACTAACAGCCTTTATTTCGTTCTAGTCATTAGAATCAAGATGGATGAACCCCTAGTCCCAGTTTTCTTTTCTGATATTTTCCGTGCAGTTTTCGATCGTTTGCTACATCATATTCAGTTTGCTTAGCTAGTGAGAAAACAATTATTTGTTACTTAACACGTAGGTCCCTGTGGTTCGATATTTTTATTACTTCGAAGTATCCGTGCACTTGCGGACACAACAGTGGCTTATAGGGTGTTGATGAACTAGGTTTAGAATCATCAACCTTACATGGCAATTCACTTTTAGGTTCTTCACCTTTGTGAGGTGACAAACTAGTTTGTGATTTCTCATGTGCGGGTTGTGATTTCAGCACAGGTTCACTCCTAGTTTCAAGTCTTGGCTCTACCTTATCATCATCAAGAGATTCACTAGGATCTTCTAGTTGTTTCCCACTCCTAGTTATGATAGCATTGCAATATTCCCTAGGGTTAGGTTCAGGTTTGGCAGGTAATTTTCCTAGGGTTCTAGATGAAGTGCTAGCTTGCTGTGCAATTTGTGTTTCTAGCATCATACTGTGGGCAAGAATACCATCTAGTCTAGCATTAATCTATCTAAAATTCTCGTTGGCATCATCATTCTGTTTTTTCTGAAAACCCATGAATTGTGTAAACATCTCTTCTAGAGTGGATTTCTGGGGTTCGTCCTGGGTTTGAGATCTTTGTTGGAATCCCTTATTTTCATTCTGCCTATTATCATGATTATTGCTCCTCCATGAAAGGTTAGGGTAGTTCCTCCATCTCTTCTAGGTATTAGAGTAGGGGTCATTAGATCTACTTTGATTGTAATCCCCCACTGCATTCACTTGTTCCTCACCCCTATCAACAACAATCTTACACTCTTCAGCACAATGCCCATGATTTCCACAAATTTGGCACGTAACAGAGGAAATAACAGCAGTTTGCATTTGGAAAGTATCAAAACGATTGCATAAAGAGTCTACATTCTCAGCCAATGTGTGCCAGGTTTCACTATCAGTCTTACCATGTGGAGGGCGGTAAAGAACTCCTCTCTCTGTCGTCCATTGATTATGATTTAGAGCCATCTCTTCTATCAATGCATAGGCCTCTTCCATGGTCTTGTTCATCAAGGCACCACCTACAGCAGCATCAACAGTAAGTCGGGTATTATAAAGAAGTCAATAATAGAACGTTTGAATCAAAACCCATTTTTCTAAGCCATGATGAGGATACTTCCGTTGTAATTCATTAAATCGCTCCTATGCTTCACTCAAAGACTCTTCTTCCTTTTGTGCAAAGTTGGTAATTTGATTCCTCAACTGGATCATCTTACTGGGAGGAAAGTACTTAAGCAAGAAGGCATTTGACAACCGCTCCCATGTAGTAAATGTCCCAGTTGGATGTGAATGCAGCCAGGCCTTTGCTCTGTCCCCGAGAGAAAAAGGAAACAATCTCAATTTTAGTGCATCTTCAGAAACTCCATTAATTTTGATAGTATCGTATAATTCAAGAAAAAGAGAAAGATGGATATTAGGATCTTCAAGAGGTGCTCCTCCAAACTGGTTTTGTTGGATCATAGATAAGAAGGCTGGTTTGATCTCAAAGTTGTTTGCATCAACGGCTGGCCTAGTAACACTAGAATGAATTCCCTATGTATTTAGGGCTGCATAGTGTTGTAGTCCGCAAGTGCACGGATACTTTGAAGTAATAAAAATATCGAACCACAGAGACCTACGTGTTAAGTACCAAATAATCATTTTCTCGCTAGCTAAGCGAACCGAATATGATGAAAGTAAACGATCGAAAAGTGCACGAAAAAATATTAGAGAAGAAAACTGGGACTAGGGATTCATCCACCTTGATTCTAATGGCTTGAAGAAATAAAGACTGTCAATCACATGTCATTATAATAAAGATGTAATTTACTTCATAAAAGGATCAACTCGCTCTCGCGCAGTCAATCATACAAAGGACCAATCCTCACTCTCGTGCAAGATCTATTCAATGCTGAAAATAAATAAATCATTGAACAAAGAACTCAAGGATCACTCTCGTGCATCCGAATTCTAAGTCAAAAATCTCAAGTGGAAACTCAAAGATCACTCTCGTGCATCCAAATCTCAACACAAGTTCTACTTAAGGTTTTCCAACGTTCCGATCCTCACTCTCATGCAGGATCTTTACGTCTAACACATTAACTCAATCCAAACAATCAGAAACTCAACATGGCAATAAAATCACTAAAAATCAGAATTCGAAGAACTACCTAATCTGTTACGATAGTTCCGAACTCAACAATTCTTAGAGTTCCAAATTTCACAATCAACCTCTCGGTCTATTTCGCAAAATTCTAAAACATGCTGATATTTATAAAAGTAAGGAGAATCAAAGAACAATCAATCACAAAAGTAAAATTATCATAATAAAATTATCATGACAAAAATTAATGTTTTCTAGTCATTAACAAACCAAGGGGATTACACCCCATGTCCCATAAAAAGATCTAAGCTTGCATGGTGAAAGGATTACAATAAACCATAATTTCAGATGATTAGAAATTGAAAAAAAAGAAGAAAAGTTACAAAATAGGTACTGTAATGAAATTACAGCACCGTAATTGCCTTTGAACAGCGCTGTCATCGCTGTTTTGTTGATTTCTCCTCCGATCAGACTCCAAATGCTTTGAAACTTCTGATGTGTGCTCTCCTACTCTAGACGAAGTTTCGATGTAAATTTCACAGCCTGAGGTGGTCTCTACACCTCTCGGAGCGAGGCCAAACCCTAAGCGCCTCTCCATCAATTGCTCCCTCAATACTAGATAAATTTAGGGCTTTCACTTCGTGTGTCTTCTCCACTTAATGTCGAGTTCGCAGCAACTTTCAGATCTCAATTTGGAATTCTGGATCAAAAGTTATGGCCCACACAAATTTTGGGCCCGAAAGTGTCACGCGTTCAGTATAAAAATTCGGCTGTGTTATATTTTACGGCCGTGCCGTATTTTAGTTCTGTGAACCCTGAGCCAAAATTATGGCCCGTAAAATGCTTCTAGACCGTGCCATAAAATCGGATGAGTTTTCTGGTCTGAATCACCTAGGAAATATGGCACCGTGAAATAGTTTACGGTTGTGCCATAATTTCTGCAAAAGTCACTGGTCTGAAGCGCTCCAAAATACGACCCGTGGAATGGTTTATGGCAGTGCCGTATTTACACAAAATCTTATGTTCCAAAAATCCACCAAATTACGGCAGTGCTCTTGATTTTACGGTAGCATACGAAAATACGGTACTGTAAAATAGAATACAACACTACCGTATTTTGGTGAGTTGCTCCGATTTGCATGAAATTTACTAGGTGATCTCCTCTTGATGATGGTAACTCTTTCATGTCATTTATTTTCCTCAAAAAGTCCTCAAAATAGTGCCTTTTTACTTGAAAATCATGAAAAACCAAAATAGAAGTAGACTTTGCAATATTTGATGAATTCAGCATAAAAACAAGTAAAAGATCCTCAATTTAGCATGAAAAAATATCTAAAATGATACAAAATATACTATATATTTTGGTGTCATCAAAATACATAAGGCTCAAACTTTGCTTGTCCTCAAGCAAAAATCAAAACTTGATTAAAAGAATAACCTTTTCATGCTCAATAAATTTCTATCAATGAAAATTTTCATCAATTGTTTTACAAAACTTCAAATAAACATATCATTCTTAGAACTCAACCCTCTAGATCCACAACTCAATCAAATAAAACTTTGCAACTTGTATAATAAAGAGAATTTTCAATCTCATGATTTCACCCAGTTTTCAGTTCAAATCTATTATGCTTTTATTTACAGGAATTAGGTTTCCAAGATCTTTTTCCACACATTATTTTTTTTTTCTTTTTTTTATGCATTTTGTTTGTTTTTGTAAAGATGTCATGTACCCACTTAGATACACACTTTTTATTTTTGACTTCAACTCTTATCTTCGATACCACTATCAATTTTGCATAGTGCCAAGTAGATGAGTCTTATTCTTTTTATCTCTCATTATTTTTTATGCATAAACTTCAACCCATGTCTTTGGTACCACTATCAATTTTACATAGTGCCAAGTAGAGGAGTCTTATTCTTTTTGTGGATCTTGGATTCTTATTTCCCAACAAATAGCAAAATAGACTAAACATCTTCTAAGTTGATCAATTGATATCAATTCACAAATCATACTCATATGCTCATTTTATTTAAAGGAGTAGTTTCACCTTTAGATCTTATTCCTCAAATAACACATCTACCCAAAATTTCATGCATCAACCAATGTTAAATTTCAAAGATTGATATGCATTGAAGAAATAAATCTAACATGATAGGTTTCTCCCTAATCACAAGTATGAACACATTCATCATCATAGAAAAATTCATACACCCCTCATCACATGGACTCAAGTCATCAACAATATAAAACAAGAATATACTCATCATCATCATCAAATATCACAATATCATATCATAAAAATATATCATCATGTATACTACAACCATATCGAAGATAAATTATCAGAATATCGAAATATCATAATACAACCCCATCGAAATAGTAGAAATCAGTGTCATCATAATCATCATACAACCACATCGAAAAGAAAGATAAGCATGTGAAACAGAATAGTAGTGTCGGTGGTCGTAGAGGTGTAGTGTTGGGGTATGCCCTTAAGGCTAATGTTTGAGGCCTTGGGATTGTATCAGTCTCATGTAATAAACTCTTGTGTTTACAAAGGCATGGTTGTTATTCAGGTTGTTACCTTGTCTGCTGCAATTAGCGTACTTCTGAATAATGTCTCAAAGCTGTTCAGCTAGGCTGACATGCTATAAAGTCCTTAGTCGAGATATCTTGGTGAACATGAGACAGCCTTGATATGCTTGAGACTAATATGTGTTCTAATCTTATAGGATGCTTCGAGCATGGAATAAGATGTAGACTCATGGGTACATTGGATGTACTGGACAGACCCTATTAGGATATTCAATTGCTTGTCACAATGTGAATGATCCTTGATTGCAACAAGTGGCACATGTCCTCTGACTTGAGATCACTTGTGTTTCTAAATGATGATTGTCATTGTTTTGAGGTAGTTCAATATCATTTGAAACATGATGGTTATAGACTATCTTGGATAATGAGCTTGAGTCAGGTTAGGGCACTAGTGATAGATAAAGGATTGCCGTCTCCTTGTTTAAGGGGTGTGATGTTCTAGAGGGGCCCCCCTGAATGAGATGATTGAGAAAGTGTATGGCCATACCCAGGTGACTATGTTCATCTGGTCTAATCATACTCATCATATTGGAGCTACAGGCTTGACACGCTTGTCCAATAAGAACATCCAGTGGCAAAGGATACATGTACGCCTTGTGAATAGATTCACACTTGTGCTGTGGTTTGGGTGTAGTCTTGGAAGACTCTTTCCTTTATATCGGGAGACAGTGATGTGTTGCTAGATACCCCTCACTGATCGTGATAACGTGAGTTATCGTTACCGACATTTAAAGGAAACCCTCAGGGTCGCACAATTTGATGATATGGCTTACTTGAGTCAGATCGTGTGGACTGAATTGTTTGGGTTCAGTTTAAAGGGATTTAATCTCTAATTGTAAGTGAGATCTGGTCTGATCATGTTTGATTGATTAGGGCTTGAGATCGGTAAGCTTCGATCGAGAGAGATGATGCTAGATCGGTGAGATCAGGAGCATCAGGAGATGAACGGTTAGATCTTGAGCCTTAGGGTTCAATTTGGTCTAGACCAAGTGGCTTGAGCTATTTTGGTTTGGTTTATGAACCAAATTCGATTGGACGTTTTGGCTTGAACCGGTTCACAAAGGTGAACGCTTGGTTCAATGCCAATATGCGTTTTTGGGTTGGCATGAGCGCATGGCTTGATTATCTTCCATTTATGGAAAGTCATCAAGGCCGATTTCACTTTCAACGCCAAAACGCATATGCGTTGTGCACTTCACTTCAACGCCTTGAACTTTCGTTTGAAGGAGGTTGACGAAGTGGAGAGGTTTTGCAAGAGGAGCTCTCGGCCAAAAGGGAATCATCTCATCATCCCCTTCCATTCGACAAGAAAGATTGGGTGCCTTGCTAGCACAAGGGACGCCAAGGAAGTAAGCGTTCTTCATCTTGTGTGTGAACTTTTGGAGGAGATCTAAGTTGCTCTCTTCTTCCAAGCCGACCTCCAAGCCAATGGCGTTGGTATGAATCTCCCTCTTGATCTAATCCATCTATCAAAGTTGATTATATGAGCATATAAGCGATTGTATTGATGAAATCCTAGCAAACTTGCATGCGCCCCCCTAAATTAGGGTTTCATCTGCTTGCGCTCCCCCTCGAAGGGGACTCTTCAATTGGTATCAGAGCTAGGATCTTATATGGTTGATATGATTGCTTAAGGTGATCCTTGTTTGCGCTTATGATCTAAGTTTTCTCATCATGCGATAATACTAGTTGAAAGTATTTTGATGGCGCATATATGAGATTGTTTTTGATGGCGCATGTGTAAGGTTGATTTTGTTGATGCATGTATATTGCTTACATTATTGCGCATGTTACATGTTGTTGTTTTGACAAAACTTTACTTGCGCGCCTTTGACTAGATCTAAGTTGAGCCTACTGTAAACCCTTAGACGGGTTGATGGGGTTGAAAGCATCATCTAGTTTAGATCAACCTAGTCTGATCAGACCATCTGACAGCCTAGATGGATCGACCAGATGGCACCTGTGCGCAAGCACAAGGTGGCTATAGGTCGATTGCATCACAGGCGTGTAGCGAGGTCTGGTTGAGACAACCTGTGAACACACATAAGTTAGGCCCGGGGTCACACCCGCTTGCCAGAACTCATGTTGGTTGTTCAACCCTTGGCGCATGCATGGTTGACCATTAGGTCAACTCGAGTCAGTTAGGACTTGGTGCATGCAAGGGTATGGATCTAACTAGATTGTTGAGTGGATCCCTATCAATGGACCGTTGTAAGGTTGTAGGGCACATAAGGAAATTAAAATTTGATGCCAATGGGGTTTTCAAAATTTTATTTTCTTTGTAAGGGATCACATGATGATTGATTGATGCCATATGCTTGTTTATTTATTCTTATGTGGGTTGCCCATGTTAAATGTGTGCTGTGCTGGGGCCTGCGTGCCTGGAATTAAACCTGTAAATTAATATTATTGTGATCTGCGAATCACTTTTTAATTAATTTATTGTATAATTGACCTGCGAGTCAATCTTGTCTAGATAGATCAAAATGTATTTTGATTAGACAAGAGCACAAAGGCACACATCCCAGAGGGGCATTCAGCTGGTGGTGCACCTGAGGTGCTCTTGGCGCAAGGGCCCTGGGTTGGACCAGATGATGCTAAAGACCCAAGAAGAGCAAGTGAAGACTTAAGTATCTTAAGGTCTTACTTAGGCTATGGGCTTTTACCACATAAGATCCATGCTTTCTGTTATTGTTTATATAAGTAGAACAGCATGATTTATTTATCTTCTGCTATAGCCATAGGATTTGCCTGATAGTAAGAAGATAAAAGACCGTTAAAATCCAAACGCTAAAATATCAAGCACGTAATGCCTTCTGACGCGAAACCTCACCTTTCTGATTATCGTTGGAGCCGTGTTGTACCCACTCAGTGGGCACGTCCATCTATCTTCAGACGGTGCGTGATTTCACCTGCGTGTTACAGAGAAGCGATTTATCACTTCTCGTTGCTCAGCATAGCACGTGGTGGTCCAGGGAGTAGGTCGGGTCAGCTTGACCATGTAGGCTACATATGTGGCGCATATGGTAGCGCATGGAGGCAGCCATCTATGGGATCAGAGACTATGTTGTACCAACTCAGTTGGCACAGTCTGCTGGATTGCCCAGGTGAAGGGGAATCGCACGGGTTGGCGATTGGCTGGGACAGCCTACCAGAAATTAGTGCTTGTCATCTCTGTGCATCTTATCTCGCCTGAGCGGGACGCGGAGACCAAGTATGAAATCTGGATCCCATCTCACTAAAAGAGTATTACTCTTTCGGACTGTTTAATGGATTTTTCAGTCAGATAAAATAGTGAGAAAAAGAATCTTTCTTAAGTCCTGGATTGATTCTAAACATTGATACTGACCTTGCTGTTCTTGCATTGTTGTAGATTACTGCAGCAACGAACACCATGAGCTTCAATGTGCGATCCCTACTGGAAAGGGAGAAGTTTGCTGGGCCAAACTTCTCAGACTGGTTCGGACACCTTAAGATCGTTCTTAAGGCAGAGAGGAAACTGTATGTCCTCGAGACGGCTGTGCCGCCTCAACCCGCTGCGAACGCCGCAAGGGCGGTTCGTGATGCTTATGAAAAGCACGTCAATGATAGCATTGATGTCGCTTGCCTGATGCTAGCGTCTATGACGCCACCGCTGCAGCGTCAGCATGAGGATATGTCGGCTATAGAAATTATAGCGAACCTCAAGATGCTGTATGCTGCACAGGCGAGGACAGAACGCTATAATCTGACAAAGCTTTTCTTTCAGAGCAAACTGGCTAAAGGGAGCCCAGTGGGAGCTCACGTGCTCAAGATGATTGGGCACAAGGAGGCTCTGGAGAAACTGGGGCATACCATCAACCAGGAGCTTGCTGTAGACATTATTCTGCAGTCTCTCCCGCCCTCTTTCGATGCGTTCATTATTAATTTTAATATGAACAAGATCGATTGTACCCCGGCAGAGCTGCTGAATATGCTCTTGACAACTGAGGAGACTCTGAAGGGAAAGCCTTCAACCTCTGTCTTAATGGTTCCTTCTAGGAACAAGAAGAAGGGGAAGAAGGGCAAAGCCCCTGTCAAGAACTACAGTAAGGCTTTGAAACAAAAGGTTAAGCGGTCGAAGGACAACAGGTGTTTCCACTATGGCCAGCTGGGTCACTGGAAAAAGGACTGTAAAGCGCTCCAAGGAGATAAGAGGGGAAGCATCGCTTCTGGCTCAGGTATATATGTGACTGAGGTCATGTTATCTTCTTCTTCTATTTCATGGGTGTTGGACACTGCATGTGGAGTTCACATTTGTTCAAATGTGCAGGAACTCAAGAGAAGAAGGCAGGTGGGACAGCATGAGGTAGACCTACGCGTTGGAAACGGGGCACGGGTTGCTGCTGTTGCTGTAGGAGACTATTTCATTTCTTTACCATCTGACATTGTATTGGAATTAAACAATTGTTATTTTGTACCCAGTATAACCAAGAATATTATCTCTATTCCTGCTCTTGTCAGGAAAGGATTTGCCTTTGAATGCAATATTTCAAAGTGTGTACTTTCTCTTGATAATATTGTTTATGCTACTGGTTCAATTAACAATGTGTTATTCATGTTGGACATGGAATATTCTATACAAAACATTGATAATAAGAAAGCCAAGTATGCTGAAGACAGCACCTTGTTATGGCATAGTCGTTTAGGCCATATTAACAAGAAGCGCATTAAGCGGTTGCATGATCATGGACTGCTGGGATCATTCTCCTATGAGGAGATTGATACATGCAAAGCTTGTTTGATGGGTAAAATGACGAAGTCACCTTTTCCTAACAAAGGTCAAAGGGCTTCAGGTTTACTTAACCTTATACACAGTGATGTGTGTGGGCCGTTTAGTAAACATGCCAGAGGTGGCTATCAGTACTTCATTACATTTACTGATGATTTCAGTAGATATGGTTATGTCTATCTAATGAGACATAAGAGTGAATCCTTTGACAAGTTCAAAGAGTTCAAGAATGAAGTACAGAATCAGCTAGGCCGAAATATCAAGGCACTTCGTTCTGATCGAGGTGGAGAATACCTGAGTCATGCGTTTACTGACTATCTGAAGGAGTGTGGGATTATCTCACAGCTCACTCCGCCAGGAACACCGCAATGGAATGGTGTGTCCGAGAGGAGAAATAGAACGTTACTTGATATGGTTCGTTCTATGATGAGTCAGGCTACTCTTCCATATTCCTTTTGGGGATTTGCACTGGAGACAGCTGCAAAGGTACTAAACCGAGTGCCATCCAAGGCAGTTTCAAAGACGCCATATGAATTATGGTATGGGAAACAGCCGAGCTTGACATTTATCAGGATCTGGGGTTGCGAGGCTTATGTCAAAAAACTCGCCTCTGGGAAACTGGAGAGCAGATCTGAGAAATGCATCTTTGTCGGTTACCCTAAGGAAACTAAGGGTTATTATTTCTACGATCCCAAAGAGAACAAAGTATTTGTTGCTCGGACGGCCATATTTCTTGAGAAGGAGTTTCTTCTGCAAGAAGCCAGTGGGAGAGAAATAAAGCTGGATGAGAATCCAGAGGATGGACAAAGTAGTCAAGCACAGATGGATGTGCCTGAGCCGGTAGAACAGGTTATTGAACAACCTGAGGCTCAAATATCACGGGAACCGCATAGATCGGGAAGGATCCGTCGTCAGCCTGAGCGCTATGACGGAGTCTACATCATTGATAATGATGAACCCCTTACTTATGCGGATGCGGTCAGTGGACCGGAGTCAGCTAGATGGCTTGAAGCTATGCGAGCCGAGATGGACTCCATGTCAGATAACCAAGTCTGGGATTTGGTTGATCCGCCTCCGGGAGTAATCCCTATAGGCTGTAAATGGATCTTCAAGAAGAAGATTGACATGGATGGTAACGTGGTTACCTATAAAGGCAGGCTAGTAGCGAAAGGTTTCAAACAAATCTACGGGATAGATTATGATGAAACTTTCTCTCCTGTAGCCATGTTTAAGTCTATTCGGATTCTTTTCGCGATAGCAGCATATTACGATTATGAGATCTGGCAGATGGATGTGAAAACTGCTTTCCTTAATGGAAAACTGGATGAGGATGTGTACATGACACAACCTGAAGGTTTCACTCATCCAGTAGATCGTCATAAAATATGCAAGTTAAAGAAGTCCATTTATGGACTTAAACAAGCATCTAGAAGCTGGAATATTCGTTTTGATGAATCAATCTCTGAGTTTGGTTTCATCAAGAACGAGGACGACCCGTGTGTATATAAGAGGTTTAGTGGGAGCGTGATTACATTCCTAGTCCTCTACGTCGATGACATCTTGATCATTGGAAATGATATTCCTGAAATGCATGCGGTTAAGGCATGGTTAAGGAAATGTTTCCAGATGAAAGATCTAGGAGAAGAAACCTATGTGTTAGGTGTGAAGATCTACAGGGATAGATCTAAGAGGCTTCTCGGGCTGTGCCAAAGTACTTACATCGATAAAGTCCTGGAGAGATTTCATTTAGAGAATTCTAAACGAGGATATCTTCCAGTCAGACATGGTCTGAATCTTTCGAAGAGTCAGTGTCCACAAACACAGACTGAGAAAGATGAAATGGACAATACGCCTTATGCTTCGGCTATTGGGTCCATAATGTATGCGATGTTGTATACTCGCCCTGACGTCGCTTACGGGTTAAGCGTGACCAGTCGGTTCCAAAGTAATCCAGGTATGGCGCACTGGATTGCAGTCAAGAACATTTTAAAATATCTGCGGAGGACCAAAGATATGTTCTTGATATATGGTGGTCAGGAAGAACTCAGTATAGAAGGATATACTGACGCTTCGTTCCAGTCGGACCAGGATGATTTCCGATCGCAATCAGGCTATGTTTTTAGCTTAAATGGTAGAGCAGTGGTGTGGAAGAGTTTCAAACAGTCAACTGTTGCTGATTCCACAACAGAAGCCGAGTATGTTGCAGCCTCGGAAGCATCCAAGGAGGCAGTGTGGATTCGTAAGTTCGTGAGAGAACTTGGTGTAGTTCCTTCGAGTGCAGATCCTTTGGTTATCTTTTGTGATAACACTGGAGCAATCGCACAAGCAAAGGAACCACGGTCGCACCAGAAGTCCAAGCACATACAGAGATGGTTTCACTTGATCCGGGAGATCATTGATCGGGGCGAGATCAAAATATGCAAGGTTCATACAGACGACAATCTGGCTGACCCGCTTACCAAGCCTCTGGCGCAGCAGAAGCATGAGAAGCACTGTAATAATATGGGTTTGAGATTTCTCAACCATTAGATTAAGTGCAAGTGGGAGATTGTTGGGGTATGCCCTTAAGGCTAATGTTTGAGGCCTTGGGATTGTATCAGTCTCATGTAATAAACTCTTGTGTTTACAAAGGCATGGTTGTTTTTCAGGTTGTTACCTTGTCTGCTGCAATTAGCGTACTTCTGAATAATGTCTCAAAGCTGTTCAGCTAGGCTGACATGCTATAAAGTCCTTAGTCGAGATATCTTGGTGAACATGAGACAGCCTTGATATGCTTGAGACTAATATGTGTTCTAATCTTATAGGATGCTTCGAGCATGGAATAAGATGTAGACTCATGGGTACATTGGATGTACTGGACAGACCCTATTAGGATATTCAATTGCTTGTCACAATGTGAATGATCCTTGATTGCAACAAGTGGCACATGTCCTCTGACTTGAGATCACTTGTGTTTCTAAATGATGATTGTCATTATTTTGAGGTAGTTCAATATCATTTGAAACATGATGGTTATAGACTATCTTGGATAATGAGCTTGAGTCAGGTTAGGGCACTAGTGATAGATAAAGGATTGCCGTCTCCTTGTTTAAGGGGTGTGATGTTCTAGAGGGGCCCCCCTGAATGAGATGATTAAGAAAGTGTATGGCCATACCCAGGTGACTATGTTCATCTGGTCTAATCATACTCATCATATTGGAGCTACAGGCTTGACACGCTTGTCCAATAAGAACATCCAGTGGCAAAGGATACATGTACGCCTTGTGAATAGATTCACACTTGTGCTGTGGTTTGGGTGTAGTCTTGGAAGACTCTTTCCTTTATATCGGGAGACAGTGATGTGTTGCTAGATACCCCTCACTGATCGTGATAACGTGAGTTATCGTTACCGACATTTAAAGGAAACCCTCAGGGTCGCACAATTTGATGATATGGCTTACTTGAGTCAGATCGTGTGGACTGAATTGTTTGGGTTCAGTTTAAAGGGATTTAATCTCTGATTGTAAGTGAGATCTGGTCTGATCATGTTTGATTGATTAGGGCTTGAGATCGGTAAGCTTCGATCGAGAGAGATGATGCTAGATCGGTGAGATCAGGAGCATCAGGAGATGAACGGTTAGATCTTGAGCCTTAGGGTTCAATTTGGTCTAGACCAAGTGGCTTGAGCTATTTTGGTTTGGTTTATGAACCAAATTCGATTGGACGTTTTGGCTTGAACCGGTTCACAAAGGTGAACGCTTGGTTCAATGCCAATATGCGTTTTTGGGTTGGCATGAGCGCATGGCTTGATTATCTTCCATTTATGGAAAGTCATCAAGGCCGATTTCACTTTCAACGCCAAAACGCATATGCGTTGTGCACTTCACTTCAACGCCTTGAACTTTCGTTTGAAGGAGGTTGACGAAGTGGAGAGGTTTTGCAAGAGGAGCTCTCGGCCAAAAGGGAATCATCTCATCATCCCCTTCCATTCGACAAGAAAGATTGGGTGCCTTGCTAGCACAAGGGACGCCAAGGAAGTAAGCGTTCTTCATCTTGTGTGTGAACTTTTGGAGGAGATCTAAGTTGCTCTCTTCTTCCAAGCCGACCTCCAAGCCAATGGCGTTGGTATGAATCTCCCTCTTGATCTAATCCATCTATCAAAGTTGATTATATGAGCATATAAGCGATTGTATTGATGAAATCCTAGCAAACTTGCATGCGCCCCCCTAAATTAGGGTTTCATCTGCTTGCGCTCCCCCTCGAAGGGGACTCTTCATGTAGAAGCATCAAACTCAACAATCATGAGATGTAAAGTGATATATCCGTAAAATCACATAAGGCTCAAACAATGCAAAGGGTGTAAAGTGATAGATCTAAGAGAAGAAAAGTGTAGATAATCATATCAAATAATCACAGGAAAGTGTAAACAATACTCACAAAACTATATAGCAAGCTCTGACTGAAAATACATAAGGCTCAGATAAAAAATAGTATCGGGGTAGATGCTGCAAGGTCCAAGGATGTGCCTTTTGAAAATTTTACCTGCACAATTTAAGATACATAAGGCTCAGTCTAAAAATAGTCTCTAAAAATAATAATGATAAAAATAATTTTCTCAAGAGAGAATCAGGGATGTCGCCGGAGGTCTGAAGAGGATGCCGGTGGAAAGAGTTGAGCAGGCAAGAAGCAGAGGTGTAACAGATGCTATCTGAAAAGCTGCTAGCAATGATGGTGATGGTGCCGACAGTAGAGTGAGTAATCTCTAGTGGCCTGCTAGAGAATATAGTCCTGGAGGTGAGATCGTCGGCCGGTGGGTGCCAGAAATAATGCTGCATAGATAAAAAAAATCAGTCACTAATTAAAGAGTCTGCTGCATAAATAAATAAAATCAATGGAAATAGAGGCAGTAGAAGAAGTAAGAATCTGCAGATGGTATAATCTAGTGTCGACGGCTGGAAACAGTGATGTTAGAGGCAGATGCAGTGGTGGTTAGAGGTGGAAGATAGTTGCTCTTGAAGATTTCTGGATTGTAAAACTAATTACTGCGGTGCCGTATTATGCGCCAAAACTTGTTTTCACCTACAAAAAGATATTAAAAATTAGTTGTCAGAATAAACTAAAATAAAAGAAACAAAGCTAAACAAGAGTGCTTGGGTTGCCTCCCAAGAAGCACTAATTTTAGGTCCATAGCTTGACCAAATCTCAAATCTCATAGTGAAGTAGGTGGATCGGTACCAAAGTAAATAGCATGTAATTTTCTGCATTTCCTTTGTCCAAAAAGTTTAGCCACTAATCCAAATATCCAAAATTGCATATAAATCACATTCAAAGTGGCTTTCTTAAATATGTAGAAATCAAAATCAAAATTTTCAATGATTTTCCTATGTTTGTCAAAGAGCAAAATCATAAGTCCTTTCTTCAAATTTTTATCTTCAATTGCAATAGGACTCTTATCAAAATATTCAAGCATTGGATCATCAAAATAATGTTTATGTCTTTCATTAGATTCCTCAACAAAATATAATTTTTCAAATAAATCACAAGAGTTAAGAATAGATATGGGCAAAGTATCATCATGGTGAGATTCATCAATTTTTGCAACATTCAAATCCTTACCAAGTTCCTCATGCACATCATCAAATAATTTGTCTATTTCAAAATTATCATCAAGATCAAAGTGAGACTTTTCTAAATCAATTCCCTCATGCTTTTCCACAAATAATTCATCATCAGAATTAGAGTCAAATTCATCAAATTTCACAAAAGGATTAATTTGAGAATCAATTTCCTCATATCTATCAATAAATAGCTCATCATCAATTTCAAAATTTTCCCCCAAATCAGATTGAGGTACATGAATATCACAATTTTCAAACTCATCAGAATTAACCATGAATAATGTATCATCAAAAGAATCAATATCATCAAAAGAGGTTTTTTCAATTTCAATTTCCTCAACCTTTTCCTCAAATAAATTATCACATGAATCAATTTTACAATCATCAAAATTAGAGTGAGATGCATTAATATTCACACAAGGCTGAATCTCAAAACAATCATAATCAGAAGGGAAATTTTCTAAATCAATTTTCTCAGTTTTCAAATCAAACTCAAATAAACAATCTTGTTGTCCTATCTGGGTTTCTAGCATTTCATTGTGTGCAACGATGTCATCCAACCTAGAATTGATTTGTTTGAAGGTCTCATTCAAATCTTCATTTTGTTTCGCTTGGGTACTCATGAACTTTTCAAACATTATCTCTAAGCTAGATTTTTCAGTATCCTCAAAGCATGGTTCAGAAATATAGTTTGAGCAATCATCATAAAAAGATCTAGAATCATATTGATCATCTTGATGCCATGGTGAATTGGAATATGGAGAAATTAAAATTGGGCAATGAAAGGAACAATGATCAAAATATCCACAAATATCACATCTAACAGGAGAAGAAAGAGAGTGCATATAAGAGTTAAACGTATCTTCAAGTGTGCTCAATGCATTATTTTCATACTTACCTTTTCGCATGTATATCTCACCTCTTGCCCATGAGTTGTGATTAAAAGACATATCTTCAAATCTATCAAGAACAGAAAAATTATCCAACACCAATCAATATGAAAATTTTTTTATATATAAAAAAAACAAAACAATAAACACAAGTAAATTCAAAAATTTCAGAAATCACAGTCCTGTCACAACTAGTGAAATCCAAAACCTGCAAAAACAGAAAACAAAGTTAAATCTAAAAACAAATAAAACCTATTCTAGCAATACTAACAATTATTTTGATATTAACAAAACTAAGGTCCCCGGCAACGGCGCCAAAAACTTGTTGTAGTCCGCAAGTGCACGGATACTTCGAAGTAATGAAAATATCGAACCATAGAGACCTACGTGTTAAGTACCAAATAATCATTTTCTTGCTAGCTAAGCGAACCAAATATGATGAAAGTAAATGATCGAAAAGTGCACGGGAAAATATCAGAGAAGAAAACTGGGACTAGGAGTTCATCCACCTTGATTCTAATGACTAGAAAGAAATAGACACTGTCAATCAAATTTCATTATAACAAAGATGTAATTTACTTCATAAAAGGATCAACTCGCTTTCGCGCAGTCAATCATACAAAGGACCAATCCTCACTCTCGTGCAAGATCTATCCAATGCTAAAAATAATTAAATCATTGAACAAAGAACTCAAGAATCACTCTCGTGCATCCGAATTCTAAGTCAAAAATCTCAAGTGGAAACTCAAGGATCACTCTTGTGCATCCGAATCTCAACACAGGTTCTACTTACGGTTTTCCAACGTTCTGATCCTCACTCTTGTGCAGGATCTTCACGTCTAACACATTAACTCAATCCAAACAATCATAAACTCAACATGGCAATAAAATCACTAAAAATCAGAATTCGAAGAACTACCTAATCTCTTACGATAGTTCCGAACTCAACAATTCTTAGGGTTCCAAATTTCACAATCAACCTCTCGGTCTATTTCACAAAATTCTAAAACATGCTGATATTTATAAAAGTAAGGAGAATCAAAGAACAATCAATCACAAAAGTAAAATTATCATAATAAAATTATCATGACAAAAATTAATGTTTTCTAGTCATTAACAAACTAAGGGGATTACACCCCATGTCCCATAAAAAGATCTAAGCTTGCATGGTGAAAGGATTACAATAAACCATAATTTCAGAGGATTAAAAATTGAAAAAAAAGAAGAAAAGTTACAAAATAGGTGCTGTAATGAAATTACAGCACCGTAATTGCCTTTGAACAGCGCTGTCACCGCTGTTTTGTTGATTTCTCCTCCGATCAGACTCCAAACACTCTGAAACTTCAGATTTGTGCTCTCCTACTCCAGACAAAGCTTCAATGAAAACTTCACGGCCTAAGGTGGTCTCTACGCCTCTCGGTGTGAGGCTGAACCCTAAGTGCCTCTCTATTAATTGCTCCCTCAATACTCGATAAAAATTAGGGCTTTCACTTCGTGTGTCTTCTCCTCTTAACGATGCGTTCGCAGCAACTTTCAGATCTCAAATTGGAGTTCTGGATCAAACGTTATGGCCGCACAAGTTTCGGGCCCGAAAGTGTCGCGCGTCCAGGATAAAAATACAGCCGTGTTATATTTTACGGCAGTGCCGTATTTTCGTTCTGTGAACCCTGAGTCAAAATTATGACCTGTAAAATGCTTCTAGGCCATGCCATAAAATCGGATGAGTTCTCTGATCTGAATCGCTTGGGAAATACGGCACCGTGAAATAGTTTACGGCTGTGCCGTAATTTCTACAAAAGTCTCTGGTCTGAAGCACTCCAAAATACGGCCCGTGGAATGGTTTACAGCAGTGTCGTATTTTACACAAAATCTTCTGTTCCGAAAATCCACCAAATTACGGCAGTGCTCTTGATTTTTCGGTAGCGTACGAAAATACGGTACCGTAAAATAGAATACGACACTACCGTATTTTGGTGAATTGCTCGGATTTGCATCAAATTTGTTATGTGATCTCCTCTTGATGATGGTAACTCTTTCATGTCTTTGATTTTGCTCGAAAAGTCCTCAAAATAGTGCCTTTTTACCTGAAAATTATGAAAAACCAAAATAGAAGTAGACTTTGCAATATTTGATGAATTCAGCATAAAAACAAGTAAAAGATCCTCAATTTAGCATGAAACAATATCTAAAATGATACAAAATATACTATATATTTTGGTGTCATCACAGTAAATTACGGAATAACACAATTCTAATCAAATCAACTCTATAAAATTCTTAACAAAGATTTATACAAAAGATTTAATTCATAAATCAATCAACAAGCTACTTCCCAAATCTAGAAAATAGTTTTCAGCAAACATGTTCTTTGAATACAGCATGTTTAGCGATGAATTCAACATGTAATCTCTAAAAAATAACGCAAAAAGACACTAGGAAAGTATTTAGAACTCTTGCCCTCGATCTAGAGATGAAGATGAAGCATTCAAATCTCTCCTTTGCGTGATCTCTCGCTAGAATTCTGCCCAGAAATTGATTTTCGCTGTTGTATTTTTCACGGGCTATAATTTCGTTTAATTTTGAACCAGCAAGAGTTACGGTAGTGCCGTAATAAAAATTACGGCCGTAATTATGTCGGCCCTACACGATTCTGATGCCGTATTTCTAGGGTTTTTTTGCCTTGTTTTAGGGTTTCTCTCCCGTATTTTCACTCGACGCCACGCCGCCTCTTGGATTTCAGTTCAACCTTGCCTTCCAAACCCTCCAGGGACCTTTCCCGTCCATCTTCAAGCTTCAATCTGGTGTTTTCTGGCCTGATCTAGGTCTTTCTAGCGTTCGCACGGTGAGTTATGCCCCTTTTCGTTTTTCCAAGAAGCAAGCTTTCTTTCATTCAATTTCAGCTTGTTTTTGTTTCCCAGAACCTCCGGCGACCTTCTCCAGCAACTTCTGAATGATATCCGGCCATTTTTCTAGCCGACATTCTAGAGATTAAAGCTCAATCGAGCTTTGCTCGCTGCCCATCTGTCGAGTTTCCGCTTGTTTTGATTTTTAGCGATTGAACTTTGTTCGAGCTGGTTTTTGCTTCCAGGTAGTCTCATGTAGAGGGGACACACATTCCAGAAGAAATTGGAGAGTTGATTTCAGCTCAGAAGTTCAGATTTGATGGCTACATTCAGAGTCTACTCGACACCTAGTTTATTTGGTAACGCCCTTGTTCTTTCTAGATTTTCTGCTTAGTTTCTATCTTTTCTTCTAAAATGGCACCGAAGACCAAGCAAGTGGTTTCAAAGATGAGGGGCAAGGGTCCAGCTGAGTCATCTACACCAGCTTCACCTCTTAACCCATATGGGATCATATTCAGAGATGAAATTCAGGAGGCGCGGTATAATCAGCTGCTTACCCGATGAGTGGTCAACACCAAATACGCTGACAAGCATACCTTAGAAATTTTAGGGATCTAGGAGGATGTGTTTTGGATGTTTGACCAGATAAGGGCAAAGAAATTTTTCCAGATAACACCGTAGACCTATCTTCCATTGGTTTTAGAGTTCCTTAGCAGTTTGGACATGAAGCTCCATGAGTTTACTGATCAGCACATTGAAGGTGAGATCACCTTTCGCATGGATAACATTGAGAGGAGCCATTGTTGTACTCCGCAAGTGCACGGATACTCGAAGTAATAAAATAGATATCGAACTACAGAGACTTTGTTGTCAAGTACTGAATAATCGATTTCTCGCTAGCTAGGCAATCGGAAAATAGTGAATCAAACTATCGAAAAGAACACGGAGAAAATATCAGAGAAGGAATCGGTACTAGGGGTTCATATACTTTAATTTCTAATGACTAGATTAAGATAAGTGTCTGTCAATCCAATTTTTATCATGATAAGGGTATAGTTTACCTCATAAATAAATTGTTTTGCTCTTGCGCAAACAATCACACAAAGAACCGATCTTCACTCTCGTGCATCCGAATTCTAAATTGATAACCCCAAGTAGAAACTCAAAGATCACTCTCGTGCATCCGAGTCTCAAAACAGGTTTTACTCAAGGTTTTCTGACGACTCGATACTCAATCTCTTGCAGCATCAAATCAAGTCTAAAATATTAACTCAATCCAAAGAATTATAAAATCAACAAAGCATTAAAATTCTCTAAGAATTAGAATTTGAAGAACAACCTAATCTCTTACGATAGTTCCAAACTCGATAGTTCTTAGGGTTCCGAATTTCAAGCAATCAACTTCTTAGTCTATTTTGCAAAATTCTAAATCATGCTGATATTAAGATGCAAAGGAGAATTAAAGAACGATTAATCACAAAAGTAAAATTATCACAATAAAATTAATTTGACACAAGTAGGTTTTTCTAGTCATTAAGAAACAAAGAGATTACACCCCCATGTCCCAAAGAAAGATTAAGCTACCATGATGAAGGAGTAACAATAAAACATGTTTCAGTATGAATAGAAATGGAAAATAGGGAAGGAGAGTTACAAAACGGGGCTATAATGAAATTACGGCACCGTATTTGCCTAGAACAGCGCTGTCACTGCTGTTTCGTTGATTTCTCCCTCGATCGGACTCCAAACGCTCTGAAACTTCAGATGCACGTTCTCCTTCACCAGGCGAAGCTCTCTGTTAAAAATCATGGCCGAAGATGGTCTGTAGGTGGAGTATCGTCGAGCCCTAGTGCCGCCGCCCTTCTCTGCAATTCTCTGAAATTCTCCCCCAATCGTGGATCAAAAATTGTTCCTTTTGCTTCGTAAACCTCTGCCTACTTATCCTGGGTCTTCCCTTTTTCACAAATCTTCAATTAGTCTCCTAAGTCTCCGAAAATTGCGTTTTTAATGGGGCGGTGAAAAAATCAGAATTCTGGGCATTAAATCACAGCACCGTGGAAGATTCTACGGCACTGTCATGATTGCCTCTGAACGTTTCTGTGGAAAAATGTTCAAAACCACAGTACCGTGGTAAATTTACTCCAAAATACGGTAGTGCCGTGTTTCTCCTGAATGATCCTGAAAGTTTCTGTATGATGTATTCCGAAAATACGGCACCGTGGAAGTTTCCACGGCAGTGCCGTATTATTGCTGAAACTTCTGAAAAATTCTTTGGAAAATATGGTACCGCCGTAGTTGGGACAGAAAATACGGTAGTGCCGTATTTTTGCTGGAAGGGTTGTTTTGACTTGAAATTTTGTGTATAAGCTCCCCTTGATGATTAGAACTTGTTCTTGCATTGATAGTGCTTGAAAATCGGTGATAATGATACCTTTTTGCCTGAAATTGATCAAAAACAAAGAATGGTGTAGATTCCGAAGCATTTGGCAAAAAAGGTATAAAAACAAAGCAAAAGAGTAAGATTATGGTTCAAAAGACTACCAAATAAGTATGAAAAGCATTATGAAATTTAGAGTCATCACCTTACACTTAGAGATATCAGATCCATTTTCCACTTATTGGGAGGAGGGCATACTCATGTACCACTTGGTTTTATTGAGCATGTGTTTTGGAACCAAATTACATCAGAGTCTAGTTTGTTAGCATTGTTAGCCAGGGCTACCAAGATTTCGAACCCCTGCATCAAATATATGCACCGTGTTTTGGCTCATACAGTTTTCAAATGGGGGATAGTGATGGTATGGTCCGTCAGTCCGAGCTTTACTTTTTATAGTGTATGCTTCATGGGTTCCCTGTGTACTTGGCTTTCTTTTTCATCAAGCACTTGGACAAGGTTGCTAGGGAAAAGAAGGGTGCTATTGTGATAGGAGGTTTCCTTACTCCTATAGCCCTTTCTTTGAGTGTTGAGCCATATGGGATTGAAGTATCCAAGGGAAATGCAAGAATAGATATTGAGTCCTGTGTGGCTATGAGGATGATAGTGAGAGAGGGTGATAGCTACTATTTAGTTCTTGGACCAGGAGCACCCACACTACCACTGCCTAACAAAGAGAAAACGACGGTCCAAGATCTAGCAAATTGGATGCTCTCTCCAAACGCAACTGCTGAAGCTACCCCCACGCCCTTGGATTCTATGCCACCACCACCCACTTGGGATGGCAGAGATGACTCATTCGGTATGGGTATGGATTCACCATCACACAGAGCTATGGATTCGCCACCACACCAAACTGCAGGTTCCTCATGTAGAGCTGCTGAGAGAGGATGGCATAGTACCCATGACCCTAGTTTTCAGGGCCTTTTTGCAGAGGTGTACCATCAGGGATGCCTCATGGAGAAAATGCTTGACACCATCGGGCATTTGCATGAAGATGTTGAGGAACTTGGGAATTATATGGAAGAGATGGGAAACTTTCTCTATGATAGATTTGGGTATGGAGATGATGGTGAGGATGATGGAGATGGGGGTGATCGAGATGATCCCATGGATGCTGCCCCTGCCAATGAAGCAATAGAGGAGATAGATTCTGATGGAGACAATTAGAGCTTTGTGAGTATTCCTTCTCCTATTTATGTTTCATTAATATTTATACCCTATTGATGATTCATGTTTTAATAGGGAAGGATGACCCGGTCATACCTCTTGTGTCCGGTGCCTGTGGATCCTCGTTTTGATATTTTGTGTTAATTTGATCTGGTTGTAGTACGGTATCATGATACTTGTGTTTTTGCTACTGATTCGATATGGTTGTATTTTGATATTATGATTTGCGTTGATGATATTATTTGGCACTGTGTGTAGGTGCATTCTGGTGTTTGGCATTGTATAACTTGAATGATGAACTTGTTCTTGATATGAGCACTATTTTCCTATGATGATACCTGTGATGCTTAGACTTTGCAAAATCTTGATTGATATATATATTGCTGAAATGATAGGCCTATGATGTGAGGTCTATTTTTGTGAAATTCCTACTATCTCCATTGTGATTATTTTCTTGATGATGAATGTCTGTGTCAATGCCTGTGATTGGAGATAGATGTATTGTGTTGAACTTATTTCTTCAATATATATCCACCTAATGAAATTTTTCATTGATTGATGCATGAAGTTTTGGATCGGTATATTGTTTGATGAATGCAATCTAAGAGTGAAATTACTTTCTTGAATAAAATGAGTATATGAGTATGATTTTTTTTGAATTGATGTCAATTGATTAACCTAGTTGATGTTTAATTTATTTTGCTATTTGTTGGGAAAAAAGATTTCCAAGATCCAATAATGAGAGAGTGACTCCCCTAGTTGGCACTGCGTAAAATTGGCAGTGGTACCGAAGATATGGGTTGAAGTAAGGGGGAGAGAGAAAAGAAAAAGAGAATAACTCCTCTACTTGGCACTGTATTAATTTGCGGTGGTACCAAAGTTAAGAGTTGAAGTCCAAATAAAAAGTATGTATCAATGTAGCTACATGCCATGGAGAGAAATCGTTTGACATTAACTCCGCTGTCTCAGGTAAGATTCTTCCTACTAAAGAGATATGAGTTCTATTACATTAGTTATGTGACCAATGTACCCTAAATTCGTGACCAGAAAAGGGGTGATAATCGATTTAGAGAATGTCAAAAGAGAGAGAGAGAGAAAATTTGAGTGGAAAAATATTTTAGAGATCCTATTCCTGTAAACAAAAGTATTATGAATTTGAATTGAAACTAGGTGAACTCATGAGATTGAAATTCTGCTTATTATACAAGTTGCGAAATTTTATTTGACTAAGTTGTGGATCTTAAAGATTAAATTCGGAGGACGATATATCTGATTGAAATTTTATGTAGCATTTGGTGAAGTTTTTCATAGGTGATTATATTTTAGAAGTTTATTTTTCATGAGAAAGTTTATTCTTCATAATCAACATTGATTTCTTTGTTTGCTTGAGGACAAGCAAAGTTTGAGCCTTATGTATTTTGATGACTCAAAAATCTATAGTATATTTTGTATTAATTAATTAGTCTTTTTGAGTCATATTCATGCTCTTTTACTTATTTTTATGCCTTATTTGCCAAGTATTTCAGAATCTACACTTTTCCTAGTTTTTGATCAATTTTAGGTAAAAAGACATCATTTTAATGGATTTTTGAGCAATCTGAGTGCATAGACGAATCCTAATCATCAAGAGGAGATTACACGACAAATTTCAAGCCAATCAGAGTATTCCGCAAAATTACGGTAGGGCCGTAATTTTAATTATGGGCTGTGGTTTTACTGAACTTACAGAATAAACCACGGCACTACATGATTAATTTCCTCTGCCGTAATTTTTGAAGTTTTTTGTCTAGAGGTAATTACGGCACTACCATAATATTATTACGATCTTAATTCTATTAAGCCAGAATTTGAAGCATGACTGATGAAACATGGTACTACCATGGTTTTTATTACAGCCCGTAATTCTTCCAAATTTTTCCACAGAAGAAATTACGGCACTGCCGTAAGTTTCTTCACGGGCCGTAATTCTAACCCAGGCGGCCGTGTTTGCCCGATTCTTTCAGAGTTACTTTAGCCCGATTTTTGCGATGATGATTCCGGGCAATTTAGATGACTATTTAAAAAATCGAAAGAAGGGAAGTGATCTATAAGAAGAGGCGAAGATCTTAGAATAGGAAGCCCCAATTTTGATCCACGATTCGGAGAGAAATCGACAATTTCACCGCCGCGCTAGGGTTCGTCGCTGAGAAGCATTCAGACCGTCATCGGCTGTGAAATTTGCAAGGAAGCTACGCCTGAGGAAGGAGAACACACACCAGAAGTTTCAAAGCAAAAGGAAATCAAAAGAAGGAGAAATCAATAAAAATGTGGATGTCGCCACTGTTCATATCTCGGTTCTAGCAAAATTACGAGCTGTAATTTTATTACAGCCCTATATACAGTAACTCACATCTTCTTCTTGATTTCTGATTTTTCTAAAACAATGTCTTATTGTAATTCTCCTACAATGATAGCGTAACTTCTCCTTGGTACATGGGGAATTAATCTCCTTAATTTCTTAATGATTGGATAATCTTTATTTGATCAGAATAATCTTGATATGATAATTTTGCTTAAGTAATTATTGTCTTTGATATTTGCTAGTTTCAATTTTCAACATATTTTAGAGTTTTGTAATATGTACTGAAAAGTGATTTGCAAAACTCGGAACCCTAAAATTATGATCTAGGAACTTACGCTAAGAGATTAGGTTTGTTCTAAATTCTTGATTTTTGAAGTATAATTCTTGTTGATAAACTGATCTAGGAAATATTATTGAGATGGACATGAAAATATGCTAAGAGATTAGGTATTGGATTGTTGGAAACCCTTAAGTAAAACCTATGAAACTAAGATATAAGAATATTTAGTTTCACTTGAGATATTGACACTAAGAGTTATGCACGAGAGTGATTTTAAATCTCTTTGTCAAGGTTTACTTATTTTTAAACATTGAATAATCAGTCGCGAGAGCTAGTTGTTCTTTGTAAATTGTTGTCGCGAAAGTGAGACAATTTCTTTAAAAGTAGACTTCATCTTTATCATACTAAGAATAAATAGATGAACACTTATTCTGTCCAGTCATAGAAATTAAGGCGGATGAATCCCTAATCCCAACTATCTCTCTCTGATAATCCGTACACTTTCCAATCGTTTTCTTACGTCGTATTTGATTTGCTTAGCTAGTGAGAAAATAATTATTCGATACTTAACATGTAGGTCTCTGTGGATTCGATATCTTTTGTTACTTCGAGTATCCGTGCACTTGCGGATACAACACTAAGTCATCAAATCAATTACTCAAAATGTTTTCTAATTACAAAAATCAAAGATAGAACAAACTCATATATCCTTAAAAATCATAAACATTCAAGATACATATCTATAATGCTTGAATATAATCAAAATACACAAAGACACCCTAGACTTAAATTGTTGCATATACTCAATCATTTAATCAATACATAGCAATTTTCAGAACATTTTTTTTGCAAAAGTTCCCTTTAAAATATATAATGATTCCTTGTGCAATTATATCAACACATTAATCCAAATATCAGAAAAGACCAAAAGCTGTTCTACATTCTAAATATTATCATTTTACAATGCAATCAAGCTTCAGATACCAAATACAAACCATCACATAAGCATCAAATATACATGGTACCACATCAAATACATCATGTACCATATCCAGAATCAGAATACCGTGACATATACACAAAATCAGCATAGTGTAGCAAGGATCAAATCACAAATGTAAAATACAACGCACACACAGATATATGTATCAAATAATAAAAATAAATGTGTGTGCTACATCCAACATCAATCAACTAATAGCTCCTAATCAAAGAGAAGATGCAAGTCAGATACCACAAAGAAAAATAAGCATCATCCTCGATCTATAAGATAGAATAAAACATAAAATACTCAAAGAGGATCTGTCACTCTTGGTATCCTCAGAATCCTCCTCCTCATGTCTAGTCCGCTGTGCAGAAGGTCCCAAAAGATGTTGTCGCAAAAGATCCTCTATCACGCGTAGAGATAGAGGATCCTTCGCTGCTCCGCTCACATTTGATGTAATGTTGCCTCAATCGAGGCAGAAGTGGAAGGTCTAGCTGATGCAGATGGTCCAGTAGATATAGATGGTTTGACTGGAGGCGTGGTCTTTGAAGCTCTCAACGGTGATGATGGAGTGATGAAGCTCTAGTATAACTGACGTATGAGGTGCTGGTGATGTTGTCTCTGGAGATGGCTTTGAAGATGGTAATACTATCTCTAGAGAATTAGTTGGTGGCACTGATGCTGGTACAATCACCTCTAGTATGTCTATCGTCTTAGGTGCTAGAGGCCTTGACTCTAGCAAATCTAATGGTAAATCTACTAGTGGTGATGGTGGTGGAATCTCTGGTAAATCAGTAGGAACCTCTGTAAAGTCTGGTAAAACCTCAGAAGGTGCATCTATCGTAATCTTAGTTGGTCCCTCAATAACCTCTGGTAACTCTAGAGTGGTAACTTCAGAGTCCAGTAAATCTCCCTGAATCAATGAAGGAGAGGAAATCTCTAGGGTGTGAACTGGATCAAGTGGAATATCAGACGGAGGCTAAAATAATCCCTCAGCTGGGACCTCAGAAGTAGTGGCCTTATCCACCTCCATCATTGTCATGATTTCTCGAACAATTAACATAAAAATATATAATTAAACTTGATACCAGTGAATGAGTAGTACCCAGAAAAAGGAACTCATCCAAAAATCAGTAGAAACCCTAGCAAATCGGTGAAATCCGAGTTCAAACTATCACAAAAGCTAGCAAATTTGCTAAAGAATCCAATGTCTACAACTGGGTGAAGATTTCTCACAAATTTGGATGGATTTTGGTTGAATCGAGGGTCGGCAGAGAAACTGTGTTCTTGAGGTCGTCCAACGCTTCTTCATGAAATACGGCTGGAAGATCAACGGAAAGGGCTATCGGTGATGGAGGAAGGTCGAGAACAAGGATTCGTCGCTTGAGGTGGAAGGAATCGGCGAAAAATTGGGTTTTACGAGTGTAGGCGTGAACTCTATCTCTCGCCCGTTAAGTTCAAAAACTAGGTATTCACGGCTCGTGAGCCATTCATGGCTGTGGCTGTGAATGTTTCTTTGACTTAAGTCCCTTTGACAAAATAATACTGACGGTCTGTGATGGATTCACGGCCGTGACCATGAAACTTTATGTAAACTTTCGGCCTTCTCACAATTCCCTTCAGGCGCAGCTTTCACAACCCACGAATGTGATGCATTGCATTTACATCATATTTTTACCTGTATTTTATATGATATTTTGGGATTATTTTATGATTTTATACTAATTTTTAGTGTTTTTACTTCACTTGATACGGAATCTTCACTTTTCTTGGGTTTTATGAAAATATAGGTAAAATGGTATGAAAATGATGGATTTTGTGAGTTTTGAAGCCATAGCACGGTTCCCAAGGAAATTACGAGGACGCACGTCAAATTTGGAGCGAAAATAGTGTCAGACATGACATTCACGACGTTGGCCGTGAGTTTCGCGTGCAAAGGGGTGAAATCATGGCTAAGTAAAAAAAGTTCACAGAAACTTTCATGGGTGAGGCCGTGAATCCTTCATGGGCCGTGAATATTTCTGTGCACAGAGGTCTTAATTCACAGAAACTTTCACGGCCATAGCCGTGAACAGTTTACCGGCCGTGAATATTTCTGCCCCTTCTAATTTTTCACTTGATTCGACCCCAAATCAAGTCAGAATTGAAACAAACTCTCTAGAATTCTTCCTTGAAGGGCTCTGAACCAATTAAACTATAAAAACAAAAATTTTTGGAGGGCAAAGGGAGACTTTTTTAGGCGAACACAATCAGAGGTGGTGGCTAGGCCGAAACTCAGTTCCAGGGAAAAATTCTGGTGAGAATTCATGCGAAGAGAAGAATTAGGCACTTCATCTTCATCATTAGATCAAGGGGAAGCTTTTCTGATTACTTGTCTAGTGATTTTCTTGTATTTCATCAAGATTCAATGCAAGTTTCATCAATGAACATGTTGTTTTCTTCGAACATGAACGAGTAAACTTGATTCTCAGGATTACGGATGTAGCCCACTAACGTTTATGAATTAAATTTTGTATTCTTACTCTTTGTCATGATTATTATAGCATTGATTTGATTAGAATTGAGTTGTCTACGTGATTTACTCTGGCCAAGTATGTTTACATCATAGACATTGCGAGCAGGACCGGGAGGTAAATTGCAACATTGGAACTATTCTTTTCGAACCTATGAATATAATCACGAGAGTAGTTTGGATTCGTTTGAAGGATTTCATGGTTTTTCATAGAACTTAATGGGCTTAGTTATGTTAATTGTCACAAGAGTAGGGAGTTAGCATAGACAGGTACCGGATTACACTTCGGGAGGAGGTAATCTGTACTTTAGGAAAAATTCCCTTTCATACCTGTAATTATTTTGTTCAAAGATTTATTTTAATTAAAATTCATAATTGTTAGTGTGGTGAAACCCCGAGTCCCGACCTTCTAAAATCTGATTTTTACCCCAAAACGCTACCTCTGTTACTTTTCGTACTTAGAGCTCAAGCAAAAATCACAATTTGATTCACCTAGATATAAATGAGTTGTGTAACCGGTACTTGACTGCCAGATCCTCGTTGGGAATGATATCTTATTTTATTACTTTGATAAATCTGTGCACTTGCGGACACATTAGAGTGACTCACGGCCACGCCTATGAATGTCTTGTCTAACACCTATTCTTCATGTAAAAATTTTTCAAAAATTCCTGCATATAAAATAACTTATTTACAGATTTTCCATCAATAAAAATTCATCAAATCATGCTGCAAAAATTCCTAAATCTTTTTTTTTTGAAAAATCAAAAATCTAAACTTAAGACTATAAGAGTGAGAAATTTGGGTTGCCTCACAAAAAATGCTTTTTTAAGGTTGATAGCTCAACCATAGTTTCATGTTGGCGGAGTTGGTGAATTAGTGGAATAGTATAGAGCATATAATCTTCTGTCTTTCCTCTATCTCAAGAGTGTGCCCACCAAAGTATATTGATGGGTTGCATTTACATTATATTTTTGCCTGTATTTTATATGATATTTAGGCTCAATTGTATGATTTTATACCAATTTATAGTGTTTTTACTTCATTTGGTATGAAATCTTAACTTTTCTTAGTTTTTATGAAAATGCAGGTAAAATGGCACAAAAATGATGGATTTTGCGAGTTTTAAGGCCATAGCATGGTTTCCGAGGAAATTACGAAGTCGCATATCAAATTTAGAGCGAAAATAGTGTTAGACGCAACATTCACGGCCGTAGCTATGAGTTTTTTGGCTGGACGTGAGTTTCGCGTTCAGGGGGTGAAATCGCGGCTGAGTATAAAAGTTCAGAGAAACTTTCACGTGCGAGATCATGAGTCCTTCACGAGCCATGAGTTTTTCTGTGTACATAGTTTTTATTTACAGAAACTTTCATGGCCGCAACCGTGAACAGTTTACGGGCCATGAGTTTTTCTGCCTCTTACAGTTTTTCACTCGATTCAGCCTAGAATCGAGTCAGAATTGAACCAAAATCTCCAGAATTCTTCCTTGAAAGGTTCTAAACCGATTAAACTATAAAAGGAGATTTTTTTGGAGGGTTAAGAAGACTTTTTCAAGCAAAGATGAACAAGGGCGGCGGCTAGGGCGAAAATCACTTCCAGAGCAAAATTCGAGCAGGAAGATCACGTAAAGGAAGAATTAGACACTTCATCTTCATCTCCAGATCAAGGGGAAGAGTTTCTAATTACTTGTCTAGTGATTTCTTGTAATTTTATTTGGATTCAATGCTAAGTTCTTCAATATACATGCTGTTTTCTTCAAACATGAGCGAGTAAACTTAATTTCGGAATTTGGGATGTAGCCCACTGACGTTTATGAATTAAATTTTGTATTTTTATCTTTTTCATGATTATTATAGCATTGATTTAATCAGAATTGAGTTTATTTATGTGATTTACTCTGGCCAAGTATATTTACCTCTTAGACGTTGCGAGAAAGACCGAGAGGTGAATCGCAACGTCTGAACTATTCTTTTCAAACTTGTAAACTCGATCATGAGAGTAGTTCGAGTTTACTTGAAGGATTTAAAGATTTTTTATAGAACTTAATGGGCGTTGTTGCATTAATTGTCACGAGAGTAGGGAATTAGCGTAGCTAGGTACCAGATTACGCTTCAAGAGGAGGTAATCTGTACCTTAGGAAAAATCCCTTTCATTACTATAATATTCTATTGAAGGATAAATTTTTTATGAAATTCATAATTGTCAGTGTAGTGAAACCCTGAGTCCGACCTTCTAAAAATTGATTTCTACCCTAAAACGCTTCTTTTACTACTTTTCGTACTTAGAGTCCACACGAAACCACAAATTGATCCGTCTAGATATAAATGAGTCGTGTAATCAGTACTTGACCGCTAGATCCTCATTAGAAAAATCTTTATTTTATTACTTTGATACAACCGTGCACTTGCAGTCGCATTAAGTTTTTGGCGCTGTTGCCAGGGATCAGGCCAGTCAATATCGATTTGATCAATAAGTTTATAGACTAGATATTTTTCTTTTGTTTTTAGCATTTACTTAGTTTTTCTTTTGTAGTTATTTTCTGTTATTTTATTTATTTTATTTTTTATTTTACTTGATTAACATGTTGTATGCCCAAAGCCTAAAGACATGTACCTTATTTTTTGAAGACCTAGAGATTGAACGCACCTTCCACCTTCGAAGAAAACTATAGTTTCAAACTCAAAAAGTTGTGAAGGAAGTCGTGATGGCGAACAATCCGTCATTAAGGGATTTTATAGTACCTAACATACAGGGTTTTAATTCCAGCATTGTTCAACCTAATGTGAAGGCGAACAACTTCGAGCTTAAACCAACATTGATGACTATGGTTCAGCAGATCCAGTTTGAGGGTTCCCCAATACAAGATCCTAATCTTCATCTCGCTATTTTTCTTGAATATTGTGACACTGTTAAGGTAAACGGTGTATCTTCTGATGCAATAAGACAAAGATTGTTTCCATTTTCTCTCAGGGATTGTGCATGGGCTTGGTTATATTCTCTTCCCACTAGATCGATTACTACATGGGATGAGCTTTCACGCGTCTTTCTAACCAAGTACTTTCCACCGAGCAAGACAGTGCAGCTGAGGAATATGATTACATGCTTTGGATAAAAAGAAGGAGAATCACTTTATGATGCTTGGGATCGTTTCAAGGTGCTTCAGCACTTGTGTCCTCATCATGGGCTTGAGAAATGGGTCATAATTCATATTTTCTATAATGGATTGGACTATAGCACAAAGCTCATGGTGGATGCTGCGGCTGGGGGAGCTATTGTTGTATCCCAAGTTGTTTGGCATGTACCTTGGACTATTCCCCGGCAACGGCGCCAAAAACTTGTTGTGTCTCCGCAAGTTCACGGATACTCGAAGTAATAAAAATATCGAACCATAGAGACCTTGTTGCCAAGTACTGAATAATCGATTTCTCGCTAGCTAGGCAATCCGAAAATAGTGCATCAAACTATCGAAAAGAACACAAAGAAAATATCGGAGAAGAAATCGGGATTAGGGGTTCATCTACTTTAATTTATAATGTCTAGATTAAGATAAGTGTCTGTCAATCTAATTTTATCAAGATAAAGGTATAGTTTACCTCATAAATAAACTGCCTCGCTCTTGCGCAAACAATCGTACAAAGAACTGATCTTCACTCTGGTGCAAGATCTATTCAATGTTGAAAATAAGTAAACCATCAACTAAGAACTCAAGGATCACTCTCGTGCATCCGAATTATAAGTTGATAACCTCAAGTGGAAACTCAAAGATCACTCTCGTGCATCCGAGTCTCAACACAAGTTTTACTCAAGGTTGTCTGACGATCAGAAACTTAATCTCTTGCAATTTCTAATCAAGTCCAAAATATTAACTCGATCCAACGAATCATAGAATCAACAAGGCATTAAAATTCTATAAAAATTAGAATTCGAAGAACAACCTAATCTCTTACGATAGTTCCAAACTCGATAATTCCTAGGGTTCCAAATTTCACAATCAACTTCTCAGTCTATTCACAAAATTCTAAAACATGCTGATATTAAGAAACAAAAGAGAATTAAAGAACAATCAATCACAAGTAAAATTATCACAATAAAATTAATTTGACAAAATTAGGATTTTCTAGTCATTAAGAAATAAAGAGATTACACCCCCATGTCCCAAAGAATGATTAAGCTACCATGATGAAGGAATTACAATAAAACATGTTTCAGTGTTATAAGATATCGAAGAGAGGGAAGAAAAGTTACAAAACAGGGCTGTAATTGAATTACAGCCCGTAATTTCAAATCAACAGTGCTGTCACCACTATTCTACTAATTTCTCCCTCGATCGGACTCCAAACACTCTGAAAGTTCAGCTGTGTGTTCTCCTTCACTAGGAGAAGCTCTCTGTCAAAAATCGTGGCCGGAGGTGGTCTATAGGATGAGAACTGATGAACCCTAGTGCTGCCGCTCTTCTCTCAAATTTGCCATGGATTGGTGGTCAAAATTCTCTTTTTTGGTTGGGATCGATTCTCCTTTTAATCGTGAGTGCACTGCCTTTTTCAGATCTCAATTTGGTGCCCTAAATCTCGAGAAATCATGAAATCAATTTTCTGGCGAAAGAATCGGGCGTCTGGGCAGGAATTACGGTAGTACCATAATTTTCCACTAAACTTGTTCTATGAAGTGTGACCAAATTACGGCACCGTGAAGGATTTTACGGTAGTGCCATAATTTTCCTCTTAAGCCTCTGAAGTCTCGGGTCGAAATCAGCCTGAAATTACGGTACTGTAATGAAAATTACGGTAGTGCCGTAATTCTCAAAAAATTTCCCAGATGAAGCTGCCGTGAAAATCATTACAGTAGTCCCTTAATCCAAAATTACAGCCGTAAACATACTTACGACACTACCGTAATTGTGCCAGAAAGTTCGTTTTGGCCTGAAATATTATGCGTAGTCTACTCTTGATGTTAGGATCACGCCCATGTGTTGAATTTGCTTGAAAACCATTGAAAACGTTGCCTTTTTGCCTGAAAATGATCAAAATCCAAAAAGAGTGTCGATTCTAAAATATTTGATAAAAAAAGGCATAAAATAAGCAAAGAAGCATGAATATGACTAAAAAACATGATGGAATAAGCATGAAATTCACTATGAAATTTGTGGTCATCAGCTATCATGAGCAAGAATGTTGAAGATGCAATGACCTTGCTTGAGGACATGGCCATGAATCACAATCATTGGTCCAATGAGCAAGGTACTACATCAACAGGTATTGGTAAGTATAGCAGCGATTCATTGATGTCCCTTGCTGCAAAGGTTGATTCTTTGTCTCAAAAATTGGATTCTTTTACTTTTCCTTCAGTTACAGTTAATTCTGTTTCTTGTGAGGTTTGTGGTGTTATAGGTTATGCTTCTACTGACTGTCAACTTTTAGCCTCACCATAGGATGACTCTTGTCAAGAATATGTTAATGCTTTAGGCAACTACAACTAACGGCAGGTGAACAACCCTTATTCGGCTACCTATAATGTGGGCTTGAGGAACCACCCGAATTTATCATACAAGAATAATCAAGGACAAGTTCCTCAGTAATTCAATCTGCAGAATAATAGGCCACCACCAGGTTTTCAGTCCAGGCAATGTAATTAGCCTCATAAGTCTAACCTGGAGTCCCTTTTGGAAGGCTTCGTTGTTGCTCAGAAGAAGCACAATGAAGATGTCACTGATGTTATTAAGCATCTAACATCTCATGTGGATGCCTTGGCAACTCACAACAAGATATTAGAGAGCCAAATAGCTCAGCAGGCAAGCACCTCCAATAGGCCTACAAGTAAACTTCCAGGGCAACCAAAGATGAACCCTAGGGAGCACTGTAGCGCAATAACCACATGGAGTGGTAAGCAGTTAGATGAGCCTCGGATGCCTGATAAAGAACCTACACCTGTAGTTGGTGAAGAGCAGTCTAAGGAATCTCTACCTGACAAGGAGAAACCTGTGGAGAAGGAGAAGGAGAAGGAGAAGGAGGAAGTTTATGTGGGTCCTCTTGCATATGTTCCACTTGTTCCTTTCCCTCAGAGGCTGGCTAAGGCAAAGCTAGACAAGCAATTCGGCAAATTCCTGAAGGTATTGAAAAAGTTATACATTAACATTCCAGTTTATGTGGGTCCTCTTGCATATGTTCCACCTGTTCCTTTCCCTCAGAGGCTGGCTAAGGCAAAGCTAGACAAGCAATTCGGCAAATTCCTGGAAGTATTGAAAAAGTTATACATTAACATTTCTTTTACTGATGCTTTATCGCAGATGCCTACATATGCAAAGTTTCTGAAGGAGATCCTTTCCAACAAGCAAAAAATTAAAGAGTATGGTATTGTGGCACTTATAGGATACCTCAGAAATTGAAAGATCCAAGGAGCTTCTCAATTCCTTATCAGATTGGTGACATGTCTTTTGAAGGAGCGTTATGTGACTTGGGTGCAAGCGTGAACTTGATGCCTTTGTCAATTTGCAAAAAGCTTGATATAAGAGACATGAAGCTGACCACTATCTCACTTCAGCTCGCTGACCGGTCTGTTCGATGTCCTATGGGAATTTTGGAGGACGTCTAGACTAAATTTGGTCAATTTTTTATACCAACAGATTTTGTGGTATTAGAGATGGAAGAAAACATTAAATTGCCTATTATTTTGGGGAGGCCATTTCTAGCTACCGCATGCGTAGTGATAGATGTGAAGAAAGGGAGATTGACTCTAAATATCAGTGAGAATAATATTGAATTCAATCTTTCCTCTTCTCTAAACAAACCTTCTTTCGTAGATTCTTGCTTTAATGTGGATAAACTTGAACTAGAGACAAATGAAGAAAATAGGAAAAAGGAGATAGACCCTTTGGAAATATGTCTTGTCAAAGAAAAAGGTGAAGAAGAAGATATTGGGAAAGAAGCTCAAGCTTATACAAAAAATTCTGGATTCAAGTCTGACGATAGAGCCTCATAAAGCAAAAACTAAGAAACTTATTTTGGTAAAACTTGAACCGATGAAGATGCAAAAGTTAGAACTCGAGTCACTCCCACTGAGTTTAAGGTATGAATTTTTGGGAGAAGATTCCACATATCCAGTGATTGTCAGCGCATATATAGATAAGGTTCAGACAAAAAGGCTGCTTGATGAGCTTCGACTGCATAGGAAGGTAATTGGTTATTCATTGGATGATATATGTGGTATTAACCCTTCTTTGTGTATGCATAGGATTTTTCTAGAAGAAAATTGCAAACCCTCTATAGAGTATCTACGTCGGTTGAATCCCGTCATGAAGGAGGTGAAAATAATATTGATTTTGATCTTTCCACTTCTCTTAAAAAACCCTCTTTTGCAGATTCTTGTTTTAATATCGATGCACTTGAATTTGAGACAAATGAAGAAAATATGAAAAAGGAAATAGACCCTTTGGAGATATTTCTTATCAAAGAAAAGGGTGAAGAAGAAGATATTGGGGAAGAAGCTCAAGCCTATACAAAAATTTTGAATTCAGGACTGACGATCAAGCCACATAAAGCCAAAGCTGAGAAACTTATTTTGGTAAAACTGGAACCAATGAAGATGAATAAGTTGGAACTCAAATCACTCCCACCAAATTTAAGGTATGAATTTTTGGGAGAAGACTGTAGATACCCAGTGATTGTTAGTGCGGATTAAGATCAGGTTCAAACAAAAAAGTTGCTTGATGAGCTTCTACTGCATAAGAAGGTAATTAGTTATTCATTGGATGATATACGTGATATTAACCTTTCTTTGTGTATGCACAGGATTTTTCTTGAGGAAAATTGCAAACCCTCCATAGAGTATCAACATTGGTTGAATCCCGTCATGAAGGAGGTGGTAAAAAAGGAGATCCTGAAGTTAATAGATACTGGGGGTGATATACCCAATTTCTGACAGTGAATGGGTTAGCCCCGTTCATGTGGTTCCAAAGAAAGGGGGAATTACAGCCGTAAGAAATGAGAACAATGAATTAATTCCAATGAGAACAGTAACCGGGTAGCGCATGTGCATTGATTACCGAAAGTTAAATAAGGCCACCCGGAAAGATCTTTTTCCTCTCCCTTTTATTGATCAGATGCTTGAACGATTGACCACGAATTCTTATTTTAGTTTTCTTGATGGTTTTTCAGGATTCTTCCAGATACCTATTCATCCTGAAGATCAAGAGAAGACTACTTTTACGTGTCCATATGGGACTTTTGCTTACAGGTGCATGCCCTTTGGTTTATGCAATTCGTCGGCCACTTTTCAAAGATGCATGATGGCCATTTTTTCTTATTTTATTGAAAATATTATGGATGCTTTTATGGATGACTTTTCGGTATACGGATCATCATTTGATGATTGTTTATCTAATTTATCATGTGTTTTGCAGAGATGCGAGGAGGTAAATTTAGTCCTTAACTTGGAGAAATGCCACTTCTATTGGGAATCCCCGGGCTATATAAAAACAAAAACAGCGGAAGCAAGCCCGAGACAAGATTCCTAATTCAATAATAAGGACCGTCTTACGAAGAATACAAAGGATGTGATAGGGGTATACCTCACTTAATAGTTTGATGCTGGCAATGGCTGAGACGCGCAAAGGCCCGTCCTCTACAATCGAGCACACATGGACTGCCTCAAGACTCCTCTGCTCCATGCACGTGCTAGCTTCGGGAGATGAGATCCACGCCTCTAACTTCTTCTCTACTTGCGCTAATTGTGAGGACCATGCGCCAAGCAGAAGGGGAAGCATTGGCGACAAGGAGTGGGTAGCACTCCAACTGTCCTAACCTTGATGCAAAAAACTTTCTTATTGTCGTCACCTACAAGACCCTCACGCCAGGAGCAGAGGGGAGGCGACAACAGGAGAGGAGAAAAGAGACTGGTGCAAAATCTCCCAAGAGAGCCTCTCTATTTATAATAGAAGCGCCAGCTCCTCTTTGGAGATTTTTCCCATGCGGGACTATGTCCAGGAGCCACCCCACACCCCTGGGTCTCAGGTTCGAAACCCACCAAGTGAAATGCACCTATACATATTAATTAATCAAGAGAAAATTTTCTCTTGTCAATTAATGTCTTCGTTTTATTCATGTGACTAAAGTGCCAAGCCAACCTTGCACTAAGATCCTTGTTTGACACATTTTGACACCTCAGGTCAACAGAGGTCAAATGTGGTCCACTAGAGTCAACCAGTGGTCAAACATGAACAAAATAAAGTCTCATCTCGTCATAAGAAATACCATAGCATCAGCTTCCCAAAAATGATCCGAATCATACAATGATTTGATCAGAGGCTAACCGATCAATACGGAGTCTCTAGCGTCTAGGTGTGCGACTCTGTAGGTCCCTCTGACGTTGGCAGTGATGACCCAATCATCACAAGCGGTGAGTGGCACCTAGTAGTACATCGCCGCTACCCAAGTCATCGGAATAAATGTCGCCATCGACAACCTCAAAACTGTGATAAGATATAAGAGTATCCATGTCCCTTTGCCTGGCTGATCGTCCAAGTTGGACAAGCGTGTCATACTTGTTTATTCCAACGATGATGGTCATGACTAAATCAGGCTAAACCTGGGTGTGGCCACACTCTTTCAGTCATGCACCATCTAGGGGCCCCTGGACATCAAGCTTCCCCGTAGGAAGGGGCAAATCCTCTATCGACAAGATGAACCTCTCGTATTGCTTAAGATATACCTAATGACAACTGTTATAACCTCCCTATTACGGCGAGGCGTTAGGTTACATCAAAGCACATCTTGTACAACACAGAGACACAATCTTCCTCAAGTCAAGGACAGATACAACTCTATCACTGTGAGATTCCTCTTGAGACACCAAGAAGAACTCTCATGGCAGGTCGGTCCAGTATATCTCCCGTGATACACCCTTATGCCTGTGTTTAAGCAACCCGTGCTAACCAGCACATAAACGAGTCTCACCCGCACCATAGTTGTCCCCTATCCACTATGGTACTCGACTCGGGACATAAGCAAGCTGAGATAGTAATATCTCGAGGGACATCATCATGTAAACATACATATGCGCAGATGTATAATAAACCATGACAACGACAATGCCAGGATATCTATAAATATCAATGTATGTAGTACATATGTCTAGACCAAAACATAGGTCTCAGGGCATAACACTAACAACTTCATGGTTCGGGAGGGAACTATCCTTGGACATCTTATCTCACAAAAGGGGCATCGAAGTAGATAAGGATAAAATAAAAGTGATTGAGAAATTGCCTCCGCCAACCTCCGTCAAAGAAATCCGTAGTTTTTTAGGCCATGCTGGATTTTATCGTCATTTTATTAAAGATTTTTCTAAAATTGCTAGGCCTCTCACAAATTTATTGGCTAAAGATGCTATTTTTCTTTTTTAACAGGGACTGTTGTGGGGTCATTTTCGCTACATTGAGAATGTATTATGACCGTTTCAAATCCACCTTAAATTAACAAGGCTTTTTGTTTAAATGGGCTCTGGCTTCCAATGAGCGCAAGCGCTCATTGTCAATTACCCCTAAAATTAGGGAACCTTTGATTAAGAGATCTATAATACGCAACAAGATAAAAGCGATAGAGTCACATGATATCATTCATGAATTTAATTTGACGTGATACATGTTTTGATAAAGAAGAGAAAAAGAGTTTTCATCAACATGGACGGTTTGTGTTTGTCGAACTTTGGCCTTGTGATGGGATATTGGGTGATACCCGGCCTAGGCAATACAACGTTATATCGAGGAGCTACGCCCCGATGGTAAACATCGACGTACGCACCTCCCAAACGATATTCCATCGTAATGCATTAAGGCATATGGGATATCGGATTTTGGGAATCTACCCGGCCTTGACGGCGTGTTGGATAGCTCGAATTTGAAGGAAATTACTTGGCCTCACGGCGTGTCGAGTAACTTGGATTTGGTAATTATCCAGCCTTGTGGCGTGCTAGAGAATTTGATTTGGAATTTTATCCGGCCTTGCGGCGTGGTGGATAATTTGATTTGGAAATTTATCCGACCTTGCGGCGTAGTGGATAATTTGGTTTGGAAATTTATCCGGCCTTGCGGCGTAGTGGATAATTTGATTTGGAAATTTATCCGGCCTTGCGGCGTAGTGGATAATTTGGTTTGGAAATTTATCCGGCCTTGCGGCGTAGTGGATAATTTGATTTGGAAATTTATCCGGCCTTGCGGCGTAGTGGATAATTTGGTTTGGAAATTTATCCGGCCTTGCGGCGTAGTGGATAATTTGATTTGGAAATTTATCCGGCCTTCGGCGTAGTGGATAATTTGATTTGGAAATTTATCCGGCCTTGCGGCGTAGTGGATAATTTGATTTGGAGATTTATCCGGCCTCGCGGCGTGGTGGATAATTGATTTGGAAATTTACCCGGCCTCGCGGCGTGATGGATAATTTAATTCGGAATTTACCCGGCCTTGCGGCGTGGTGGATAATTTAATTTTGAAATTATCCGGCCTTGCGGCGTGATGGATAATTTAATTTGGAATTTTATCCGGCCTTGCGGCGTGATGGATAACTTAATTTTGAATTTTACCCGGCCTCGCGGCGTGATGGATAATTTAATTTGGAATTTTATCCGGCCTTGCGGCGTGCTGGATAACTTAATTTTGAATTTTACCCGGCCTCGCGGCGTGATGGATAATTTAATTTGGAATTTTATCCGGCCTTGCGGCGTGCTGGATAACTTAATTTTGAATTTTACCCGGCCTCGCGGCGTGATGGATAATTTAATTCGGAATTTACCCGGCCTTGCGGCGTGGTGGGTAATTTAATTTTGAAATTATCCAGCCTTGCGGCGTGATGGATAATTTAATTTGGAATTTAAAATACTTAAATTTTAACGAGTGCGACGTCATATCGAGGAGCTACGCCCCGACGACGGACGTCGACGTACGCATCTCCCAAACAATATTCCATCGCGCCGCGTCAAAATATGAGCACTTTCCATCCAGAATTAACACTTAGTCAAGTGCGAGTATGAGTGATAGCAAGGTAGCACTGGTACCGTCGTGTTTATGCCGGTTTGTCATTACGTCTCGTTGGCTTTGAGTTCACACTTTTGGACGCGCATTTGTGGCTTAAATACCAAACACCACATATGCTAAATTGAAATGAGCGTAAGTGCAATTTTAACGTTAGTTCAACCTCTTTATTTCAAACTAGCTATGGGGCCAAAACTTGGTCAATTTTGATCGGGTCTAAGTGAAGCGGCATTATGCCGAGAGATTTTTTTTGAAAAACGCCAGACGAGCTGGCTAGATAAATCGGCTCCTCGAGATTTTGGAACGCCAGACGAGTCAGCCCAACGGGTCAGCTTTTCATTCATTTTTTGGTTTTGTTACCCTCGGAAAAAGGGTAAAGTAGCCGCATAAGCTTTGGCCAAAAGTGGCATTCTTCCCGTTAGCTGATCGGCGGACGGAAACTCAAACGACTTCCTCGCGGCGAAGGTGGCTGGAAGCATTCGTATCAGACGGAAGGGGGAGATTGGTGGCGAGATCTCCGTCGTCTTCTGAAGCACGACGCTTTCTAATGCTGCTAGGGTAGAAGACGAGACCGGCGGCCGGAAGTACGAGAGGTGGAGAGGAGGCTCTTTCCTCAGGCAAGCAAGGAAAATAGGGTTTTTGTTTGATCTTTTCATTTTTCCCTTCCCCTTCTTTATCGTCTCCCTAGCGATAGAGCGATTATGTGACAAGATCTTCTCTGGAGAAGTTTTTTTATTTGAGTTATAGTATCTGGGACGTTCTTCTGATTTTCTCCTCTCCGTCTCCTTTTGTTCATGGTAATCTGTTTCGGCGTTCATCCCATCACTTTGTCTCTTTTATTTACGGTCGTCTGCTTGACAATTTCAGTGATCTCTTGTCCCCGTCAGAACGACTCCTTCAAGAGGAAGGGCCAAGTGAGGAATCAATCAAAAAAAAAGATCACTTCCGCAGGTAATGTCCACTGATATTTCTCTGGAAATTTTGTTGGCGTTCCTTCTGAGTTTCATCAAGTTAGAACCGACCTTCTCTGCATCCCCAGCGACGTTTGTAACGGGGAACACAGCGAGCGGGAGTAGCGGCAAGCGGCCCAAGTCAGGTTAGCCTTCTCCTCCCTTTTTACGCATCTCTTGATGCACGAATCCTTCTTCTCCTCTCTACTTCTCTTAGATTCTTCTCTCGTTCTTCTTTTTTTTTTTTTTACGTATATATTTTTAACGAATCTTCCTGGTATCTTTTCATTCTATCCTTGCCCTATTTCCCCTTTTCATTTTTTTTTACTCGATCCCATTTTATCTGGCTTCTCCTACCCCTAGGATACCTCAGTTCTTTTAGCTTTCAACCGCCTTCTCCCCTTCTTCTAGTGCCCCGTGATGCTCAGTGCATCTTGGACCTCAACGAGAGATGGCGTGAGCGCATGATGCCAGGGCACTTAGTATGCCCATGAAGCCTAAAAAAAGTCCGAACGATCGAGAGAGAAGAAAAAAAAGAAAGAAAGCGGTTCATTCTATCCTTGCCCCATTTCCCCTTTTCATTTTTTTTTACTCAATCCCATTTTATCTGGCTTCTCCTACCCCTAGGATACCTCAGTTCTTTTAGCTTTCAACCGCCTTCTCCTTTTTTGCTTCACGTATCTTTTGGGCTTTTAAAAATTTTTCTTCAGCCTGACTTCCTTTTCTTTTTTTTTTTTACCCCTTCCTGTCTTCCTCTTGTGAGGGCTCAGAAGAAACTGAGTGTAATATGTAGAAAAGATGGAAGAGATTTCCTTCGTGGTGCCAGGATGCTTAGTGCATCCA
Organism: Costus lasius; assembly: GCA_027563935.2. Taxonomy (NCBI): domain Eukaryota; kingdom Viridiplantae; phylum Streptophyta; class Magnoliopsida; order Zingiberales; family Costaceae; genus Costus; species Costus lasius. The sequence goes on from CM050450.1 coordinate 105,803,035, forward strand.
TGAAGCCTAAGAAAACCGAGTATTGAAAAAGGGTGTGTGTGTGTGCTTCATCGTGGTGCCAGGATGCTTAGTGCATCCATGAAGCCTAAAAAGAAAACGAACGAAAGAAAGACCTCCTTCCTTTACCTTCTGCTTCTTCTTGCAATGTCTTCTGTGCCTTCGTTTTTTTTTTTTTGCAAGCTCGCGTTTTTTTTTTCGCTGTGTTGCTTCTCTCCTCTTTTATAGGCTTCCAGCTGACCTAACTCTAACAGCTATTTTCCCTCCTTTTTCTTTTTCGTATCAGCTTTTCCATTCCCTTACTTCTGGCAGCTCCTTTGTCCATTGCCAGACCTTCTTCCCTCATTTGTTCTTCTTAGACTTGTCTTGTCTTTTGTAGACTTGTCTTATCTTATGACCATTTGGCAGGATTTGGTGATACATTTTCTGTATTCCCCGTGGTATACGCCAGGTTTTCCCTTTCTTTTGGGCTTTGTCTTATCTGACGTTCGGCTTCCTTTGTAAGGTGTTGCGAGGAAATTTTAGGCTTTGTCTTATCTGATTTCATTTTTTAGTCGGAAATGGATTTTGACCCTACATTAGTCATTTTATCCACATTTCTATGTACATAACTTGCGCTGACAAAAATGGTGTTCGGATTGTAATGTTCTTAACTCTGATATACTTCCCAGGTAGTCCTAATCTAAATTAAGTTTGATCACTGATTCTGATTTTGTTGTTCCCCTTTGAAAGGTGGGAAAGATAGACAGAGGCTTAACCCATCCTCCATTCATCGGATTCACTTCGCTGGTTCCTAAGCTGCAAAAGGATTCAGAGTTGGAGTAGTAGCTGCACTGATAGCTTTGACGGTACTCAACCCTTAGTTTCAGTTCTGAAATTCTCAAAAGAATTGTTTTCCCTACCACTTCAGATTTGAGATCATTGCTTAAAATCTATCAGGAAGCAGTAGCAATTGGAAGGACATTTGCTGCCATGAAGGAGTACCAATTAGATGGAAACAAGGAGATGGTTGCATTAGGAACCATGAACATAGTTGGTTCAATGACATCTTGCTATACAGCAACCCGGTAACTTATTTACTCATAAATTTTTGAAAGAACTCTTCTTGGTGGAGAAGCATTATGTGCAATGAGCTCTTGAGACATGTTTCTGCATATAGGATCCTTCTCTCGGTCAGCCATCAGTTTCATGGCCGGCTGCGAAACTGCTGTGTCCAATATTGTGATGTCCCTGGTAGTGATGCTTACCTTGCTAGTGATTACACCCCTCTTCAAGTACACTCCGAATGTAATACTTTCTGCCATCATTATTTCGGCTGTGATTGGCCTAATCGATGTCGAAGCAGCATTTCTCATTTGGAAGATCGACAAGCCAGACTTTGTTGCATGCATGGGAGCCTTTTTGCCTCCGTTGAAATGGGCCTCTTAATTGCTGTAAGAATCTATTGCACTTTTTGACTATCAATTTCTTTTTCATCGTCTTTACGATTAAATTTTAGTCTTTTCTCTCCAAAATAGGTTTGCATATCACTTGCAAAGATCTTCCGAAATTAGTTCTTCATATGTTGAAGCCTTATATGAGATCAAATTGTCAATGAGAGATTTTGAGAAAGAAATGTGCAAGCAATATAGAACTAGCATTGTCCTTTTGAATTCAAATTAGGTTAATGGAATTGGACTAGAAATTCCTACAAATTTCTTGTTTAAACATCTATTTGTGCTTTCTGCAACATATGAAGAAGCTCTAGTTTGGTGCTCAGATTGTTCACTTTATTATTCCTTGCACAAGACAAATACTGGGTTAAATTCTTCTGTTTCCATCTTTTTTAGTCAACCATGAATCAGGGGCACTAAAAGGTTTCAAGCCTGTATCTTTCTATTTCAAAGCTGGAGTGCAGAATCATGTGGTTGACATTCTTGCTCACATGGTGCAGGATTCTGAGATGGCTAAGAGATGAAGAAGAGTGTGGGGACCAATCTCAAGCGGATTCTCCAAAAAGGTTCAACAAATGCCCCCCAACGGATTTTTCATATGCGATGAGCGCGTGCAAATCCGTTGGAGAATAAATTCCGGCATATGCTTATCTAATCTCCTTCTGTTTTAGGCATACTGCATCGAAGCTCAAGGCAACAGTATGTCTGAAGTTCCGGGTTAAGGCAAGTGCTTTGAAGAGTCTTTGAAAGTTCTTGTATTCTTGGGGATGGCTGCCGAGATGGACAAATGAAAACTCATGCTGTAAGAAGTCAGGAGCTTTGATTCGGCTATACTTGGGCATTGTGTGCCCCTTTACGTTGAGACTTGTATTCATATACCAACGTTGAGTTATAAATCTTTGATAAAAGATTTACTCACCTGCCTGTGCCACCTAGAAGTATTTACCTCCTTCTGCTATTTATACTTGAAGTGAGGTAAAGAGATCAGCCTTTGTGAAATGTTTCGAATATTCTTGCATTATTAAGATTGTGTCTTTGCTCGAGCGGTATATATTGAATTTACAAACTTGCTACGTAATATTCGTTGTAAAGTATCTTGAAAATCCAATTGCGCGATATGGCTATCAATTCTTGCACTTGAGCCCCAATCAATATTTAAGTATGTGCGTCCTCTCATTCTGATTGCTTGTTTGAAGGTTGTTCATGCACGATGGCATTACAAATCTCGCTCTCTTGAGTTATTTCCCATGTATTAACGCCAGGGAAAATAATTAGCCATGAGGTTGTAGCATGCTTGCTCCTTTGCGATCTTGAACAAGAGTTCAAACGATGCCTTCTGATCCTTTCGTATAAACGACAAGCGGACGCACATCCGTTGGCAAAGGCACTTGGCTCCAACAGGATAGGTAATGACCATATGCGCACATAGTACTTGTTTCAAGTATGCTTTGATGAAAACATGATTTGAGATATTATATGCCCTTGGGATAAGTGAGTGATGCATTCGGTGAGGGTTCCCATGTGCGGGTCCAAGTGGCTTGGCTTTCAAATATACAATATACCTGTCCGGCATTATTCTGGCTTCCGGAATGGAGCCATGAAATTACGAACTATTCCAAGCTTAGTGGTGCTTGTTAGGAGGTTGCCCTTAGTGCATGATCTAGTAAGGTCCTCTCACGGTCTTCCTTCCGAACTGATGTCGTGCCTTAAACTGAGAGACCCTCCTCTTTTTTGATACTATAAGAAACTCGTGCTGATGTGTCAACATTTTGCGATTTTTTCGTTTTTTTTTTTTTTTTTTTTTTTTTTTTTTTGAAGCGATAACTAGGGCGAATTTGTGCTTCCGTCACCCAATCTGGTGAATGCTCACATAAGGAGTTTATACCGGTCTAGCAAACAGTCAACCGGCGACGGCCTTGATATTCTCGAGCCTAGTGTTGCTTGGTCAGGATCGGATTCGCACTTTAAGCATGGTACTTCTTTAAGAAACGACCATTAATGGGCGGCATCGGGTGCGCCCCGTCTTGATCTGTCAATTGGTAAGCTCCTCCTTCGTAGACTTTTTCTACCACGTAGGGTCCTTCCCAATTAGGGTTGAACTTCCCTTTTGCTATTTTGTTGGATATGATGGGTCGCCTTACTGCCAGGACAAGATCTCCTTTCTTGAAAGTGCGTTCTCTGGCTAACTTGTCATACGCCCTTGCCATTTGCGCTTGGTATAGCTCCAGGTTTTGCTGTGCGATCAGCCTTTGCTCATCAAGTGTATCCAGCTCATCAAGGCGTAACTGAATATTTTCGTCCATTGTCATATCACATTGCATTGCCATCCTCAGCGAAGGTATTTCGACTTCGAGTGGAAGCACGGCTTCGACACCGAAGACTAGGGAATAAGGCGTTGATTGTGTGGGCGTGTGATACGTGGTTCGATAAGCCCACAATGCTTCCACCAGCTTCTGATGCCACTCTTTCTTGTTCTTTGAAACGCTCTTCTTGAGCAACTTGCATAAAGTTTTATTGAACGCTTCAGCTAGTCCATTCGCCCTTGGATTGTATATCGAGGAGTACCGCCAATCAATTTTGTGACGTTCTGCGAATTTGTAGATCAAGGCATTTTTGAAAGCCAAACCGTTATCGGATATGATTCGTCTAGGGGTTCCAAAACGACTCAATACATTCCCGCGAAAGAAATTGACGACATTGGCAGCCTTGACTTCTTTTAATGGGACGGCCTCCACCCATTTGGAGAAGTAGTCCGTTGCCGCGAGTATGAATCGATGCCCCAGGGAAGAAGGAGGTTCTATGGGCCCCACTATATCTGTCCCCCATATTTCGAACGGCCACGACGAAACCGTCGGGTGAAGAGGGTTAGGGTGCTTATGAATTAAGTCTCCATGCACTTGGCACAAATGGCAGGTCTTTGCGCAGTTTATGCAGTCTCGTACCATGCTTGGCCAGTAGTACCCCAACCTCTTAATCTTAAGATACATCTTGGGTCCTGATTGGTGGGCGCCACAAAGACCGGAGTGGACTTCATGTAACACGTGAGCGACCTCATCCATTGCAATGCACCTGAGCCAAAGCTGTTCGTACGATCGACGATACAGCGTGTCATTCACAAATGTGTACCGAAGGGCCCGTTTTTTCAATTGTACTCTTTGAGTCTTGTCCTCGGGTAGGATGCCACTTTTGAAATAGTTGACGAACGGCTCTCTCCAGTCATGTTCTTGCGTGAGGGAGATTGTCATAGCATCTGCTACTTCTTTCTTGTTGGCGTGATCGTCTTCGGCCGGTGCGATTAATTTCCTGTCTCTGATGACGATGTTGACTTGGTCAACGGATGGCCCAGCTAGCTCTTTGGCAAACTTTGCCAGTGCGTCCGCTCTACCATTAGCAGCCCTAGCAATGCAGGTCAGAGTGACGTACGGTATTTGTTCCATGAGTTCCACAGCTTTTGTATGATATTTGTGCAGTTCCGTTTTCTTGACTTGGTATTCACCCGTCACCTGTTTGACGATGAGCTGGGAGTCGCCGTACACATGCATTCTTTCGATTTTCATCTCTAGCGCGAGCTCGAGTCCGGCGATCAAAGCCTCGTACTCAGCTTCGTTGTTGGTGCAAGGACCGGTGAGGGCTAAGGAGTAATGCAATATTCCTTTTTCCGGGGTGACGAATACCAGGCCAATCCCTGACTTTACCTTCGGGATGTTCGGGGGAATAGCTGGTTGAATTGAAGATGCCCCATCGAAGTAGAGTTCCCAGTATCCGTGGTCGATTTCGGTATTTAATATTTCCTCGTCTGGTAAGTCATAATTCAGAGGAGAGTCATCGGGGACAGGATGAGCCGCTAAGAAATCGGCGAGAATTTGCCCTTTTATTGCTTTCTGCGACACATATGTGATGTCGAATTCCTGGAGTAGGACAGCCCATTTAGCCAATCGCCCCGTTAAAGTAGGCCTCGTCATCAGGTATCTTAAAGGGTCGACTTTTGATATGAGACGAACTTCATGCTCAAGGAGATAATGCCTTAACTTTTTAATGGCGAATATCAATGCCAGACATTGTTTTTCGATTGGGGAATAGGAATGCTCTGCTCCTACGAACATTCGGCTAAGATAATACAAGGCGATCTCCTTCCCATCGTCGTTATCTTGGGCCAATAGGGCCCCCAAGGATGCTTCCAATGCCGTGGTATATAAGATGAGTGGCTTTCCAGTGATAGGTGCCCCGAGGACTGGAGGATATGAAAGATACTCCTTGATATTTTCGAAAGCGCTTTGACACGTACTATCCCAAACGAATGGAGCATTTTTCTTTGTCAGCTTCGAAAAGGGGTGGATTCGCCCGGATAAATTGGAAATGAACCTCCTAATATAAGCCAGTCGTCCTTGAAAGGATCTAAGCTCTTTAAGATTCTTTGGGGGCGGCATGTCCTTGATTGAGCTTATCTTCGCGGGATCAATTTCGATCTTCTTGTGCCTGACCACGAAACCCAGGAATTTTCCAGATGATACTCCAAACGCGCATTTGAACGGGTTCATTTTGAGGTTGTACTTACGGATGCAAGTGAACACCGTCCTCAAGTCCTGACAGTGTTCTGCTCTAGATTGCGACTTGACCACCAAATCGTCCACGTAGCACTCGACGAGTTTGTGGATTAAATCGTCAAAGATTTTAGTCATTGCGCGTTGGTACGTTGCCCCGGCGTTCTTTAACCCAAACGGCATAACAGTATAACAAAAGATGCCAATAGGCGTGCGAAACGCAGTGTGCTTCTCGTCTTCAGGCGCCATCTTAATTTGATTGTAACCAGACGACCCGTCCATAAATGAAAACACTTCAAAGTTTGATACCGAGTCGATCATTACTTCTGTCACAGGGAGTGGAAAATCGTCTTTGGGACATGCGTTATTCAAGTCTCTGAAGTCTACGCAGATCCGGATTTGCCCATTTTTCTTCTTTACAGGGACGATACTTGCTATCCAGTCCGCGTATTTCTCCTCTCTTATGAAGCCTGCCTCGATTAATTTCTTTATTTCAAGTGTGATCTGCTCTTCCAGTTCCATCCTCATTCTTCTTGGTGCCTGCTTCACCGGGGTAGCATCAGGATTGATCGACAAATTATGGACAGCGACCTCCGGACTGAGGCCCGGCATCTCTTTATATGTCCACGCGAAGCAATCACTAAATTCGTGGAGGAGTGCCTCCAGCTGGTCCTTTTCATGCTGAGAAAGTTGTGCACTTATATAAGTGGGCCTGACATCCTCTTCTGACCCAAGATTGACCTCAATCAACTCATCGCAGGTGGTCTGCCCCCCATCTTCCAGTTCTTTCGGTGCCCTTTTGAATTCTTCATTTTCTTGCTCCACTTCGTATGTTTCGCCTGTTGTCACCATATTGCAAGTATATGGGTGAAACATAAAAGCTTCTTCATTTGGTTCTGTGTACCCTAAACCTCGAGTATTGGAGGTCTTCCCATTTGGTAATGTGATGTTCCGTGAACCTGGGTTCCACAATTTCTCGAATTGGCGTAGCTCACTCTTTAGACGAGGGTTCAAGCAACCGTATTTTTCTACGAGATTTCTTAAGCTCGGAGGGTAATAAACAAATGGGGGGACCTTGACGAGTTGCGTTGACTCCGGGTCGTCTTCTTCGTCTGTCATGACGTGATGAATTTCGTCTGACTGATAGAAGTGTATTGGTTTATGGACAAAGAACCTTCCTCTTGTGCATTCCCTCTTGCTAGGGACAATAAAAGTCTTCATCTCTATGACTTGCGATGCATTCAGGGGAGTGAAACCCTTAAGGTAGCCTTGAGGAACTCTCAATACTCCTATCTCGTATTCCGCCATGTCTTGTCGTGTCGTCAGTCTTTGTGACCAACCTTCCTTTTCGCGGGTTTCAACCACGTTGCATGTAGAGGCTGAGCAGTCACTCGCTTCTGACTCGGAGTCACTTCCGAAATGGGGGCATGCTGACAGAGTTGTTTTCTTTAGCTTGGAGATGATCGAGTTCTGCAGTATTGATTTCGCAGGCTGCGTTGCCGATCCAATGAAATAATGCGCGTCTTCGTATTTAACTTCATGCACTGAGAAGGGTTGGATATCCCCGTCGATACGTTCCTCCCTACCTTCTCTTAGGTACTTCAGGCATTGGTGTAAGGTAGAGGGGACTATGTGATTCTCGTGCAGCCAAGGCCTCCCGAGTAACGCCTTGTATGAGGTGTCAGTGTCGATGACATAGAATTTGACTTTGGTCTTTAAGTCGTCGAGCTGTAACGGCAAACATATAGAGCCTAAAGCCTTCTGGCTGTTCTTATTGAATCCTTGGATAATAACCTTTTCGGTTGTTAAATTATGGACGCCTAAAGAGAGGCTTTTTAAAGTCCGCAAGGTTACGAGGTTAACTGATGACCCTGGATCGATTAAGATTCTGCTTATCTTCATTCCTTCCACGTCCCCAGTCACATACAACGGTCGATTATGCTGCGACATCCCCAATATCATGTCGTCGTCGTTGAAGGTAATGGACGATGTAGCGTATGTACTCAGCGCCTCTTTTATATCAGCCTCCACGAAGAATGCTTGGAATTTTTGAGGATTTTGTAGGGCGTAAATAAGAACATCTCTCAGTTCTTGTGACATCATCAAGGCATCGTATATGCTGAGGAGGGCGGGAACCTTTCTCAAATGTGATAGTATGTTATATTCCGAGGAGGATAGTTTTAGTGGGGGTACCGCGTCGTCGCCCACTTCCTGTGTTTCAATTTGCTTTCCTTTGAGTTTTTCCTTTTCCTTGTCTATCATGCGCCCTACCACGACCTTGCCGCTCCTAAGATTCATTTGGCAGGATTCGTTTATTTGCTCGCTGTTTTTTGCAGTAGATACTTCCTCATACAGGTAGGCAGGTAAGATTTCGTCTTCGGAGTCACTTCCCAAGTTGATCGCGTTACAGGTATCCATCCTTGCAGTAGCGACGTCTCTAATGTTGTCGGTTTTATCTTCGTCTAAGGGTTCCGGGATAACCGATATCATTCTGCAGGACTCCACTTCATACTCCTCATCCTCTGAATCATCTTCCAGGAGTCTCTCCCATACTTCTTCGGTGATGTAGTGGTGAAGTTTTACAGGTTCGGGCATTTCTTGCACATACTCTTCAAGCGAGTCGATGTATTTTCTGAGGTCGCTTCTTTCTTGCGCTTTAGTTAAAACGGCTACTTTCTTATTTTTATTCTTCAGCTGAGGGTTCTTTTTCTTTTTCTTCTGACTTTCCCTTGTTGGTGGACGAGGTTTCGGCGACACGTATTGTGGGGACAAGGAGTCTTTCCACACTATGCCTGGTATTTGTTGTAACTTTCGGAGGAGTCGCAATGTCTTTTTCGACATCACGGTATTCCACCCCTGGTCTTCCACATGCGTCGGGTCTATTCTGACCTGAACGACATCAACCTCCTCGGTTTGGGCTTCGTTCAACACTTGCTTTGATAGAGTGATCTTCCCTGTCTTATACTGTTTCTCCACCCAATCTTTGAAAATATAACAGTCTTCTATTGTGTGCCCCAGCACGCGATGATAAGGGCAAAAGTTGGGATCGTCAGTTTTATTACTTTCTTCGGGGCGTTTCGGCTCTGGCAGTTGTAAGCCGTTTTTAAGGGCGTCCCTAAATATTTTCATCGTCTTTTCTCTTTTGAACGAATAGATTTTATTCTTTCTCTCTTCCAGGGTCATCGGCTTGCCCCGGCTATTTTCGCCGAGCGTTGGCGGTCTCTCGATTCGAGGTACGTTTGCATTGTGGACTTCCACCCTTTTGCCTTTGTTAGCAACGTTTGTATATGCGATCTTGGGTTCATTCCTTCTTGGTTCTTCCCTTCTGAATTTTGGGTTTTGCGTATTTATGTAGGGCTGATGGTTCGTTCGTTCCAACTTTGCCACTTGGGTGATCAATTCTTGAAACGTAGAGATGTTATTGCCGCAGAGAAAGGGGGCCATCCAGCTATCGATGTTACGGACCAACAAATCCACGGCCTCGGTTTGCTCTAGTGGCTTTTCGCATTTGATACTCAAGTTTCTCCATCTGGTAATGTAATTGAGGACGGTCTCATCCTTTCTCCTCTTTGTATCGGCCAGATCTGCGATCGTAATCTTATCGCTTATCGAAGCAAATTTCATCCTAAAGGCTTCTTCCATGTCGGCCCAAGTTCCGATAACTTCATTTTCCAGAGAGTAGTACCACTCAAAGGCAACCCCTGAGAGGCTTTGTGGAAACTGCCGAAGCAATAAAGCGTCGTTGCCGCCAGTGTTCCCACAAGTCGCGACGAAATGGGCCAGGTGTTGGTCAGGGTTTCCTACTCCACTAAACATCTTAAAGTGCGGTACGATGTACCCTTTAGGGTAAGGGATATTATCGTACGCAGCTGGGTAAGGTCTCCCTCGTCTCCTTCGTGGAGCAATTTTGGTTCCCTCCATTTGCCTCAGCTGGTCCATCACCATTTCCTGTACTTCTTTCCTAGTCAAGGTAATGGCCTCGTCATTTGACTGTGCTGGCAAGGAAGATGTCGCCGGAGCGTTATTTTGTTCCCGCGATGACTGTTCTTGGCGTAACATCATCTCTTGCGTCTTCGCAAGAGCACTAGTCACCTCCTCGAACTTCGCCATGAGGATGCTCATGTCGTTATCCCTCTTCTTAAGTTGCCTCATAAGATCGGCGATAGCCTCATCTCTATGGTCATGATTAGTGGTCATGACGGGTTCTTCCTCTTCCTCTTCCTCTTCGAAAGTTTCTTGGTGTAGAGGGGTTGCTCCTAGTTCGTACCGTTGGACAGGCTCCTGAATTACGATAGAAGCCAACTTTTTATTCTTGGCTTTCCTTGTCATAGTCCGAAGGGTATCCTCCTCAGAATTAGAGCCGGTCTCTCGTGCGTGTTCTACCATCCGCACTGTGTGGATTACATAACCCTCCGTTTCCTTATGGCTGGTCTTGGGACGTCTTTCCTTTCTCTTCATGTTCCTCTGAGCCCTCTTGTATGTCTCATAAATCCTTTGAGATATTGTCTTTTGAATAGCGAGATTCCTGGGCTTTAGGTGTGGCTTGGTCTGTACGTGGGTTTGCAGCCGCAGTCCCTCTATCAGGTTAGAATTTCTCGTAACTGATAGAAGTGGTGCAAATTTGTTTGTTACGGTTGTTTCAGTCTTGGCGGTGGAATAGTTATGCCTTACAGGGATTAGGCGACCTTGTCTGGAGAGCCTAGCCTTCTTCTTCCTCAAGGCTTGTCGTTCCCGCTTTTTTGTCTTTTCGGGGCTTGAGAATACAGCTTGGTGAATCTTGCCCCCATTAACAGTGAAGGATGCTTCCTCCTCCTCTTTGTCGAACATGCCCTCGTCAGCAGCGACAAGCAGTTCTTCCCTTTTTGTGACAGTCTTTTTATTCTTCAAGGGGGTCTTACTCTTGATGGTCGGAGTGATCTTTCCCTCACCCTTAATGTTTTCAGAGTCTATGAAGGGTAGGTAGATAAACTCAACGTCTTCCTCCGAAATGGAGCCAAATTGGACGCCATGCATGATGATCGATGCGTCCTCAACAAAGATGTTCAACTTCTTTGCCATTTTTCTTCTGTAAAACAAAAGAACTGTAAGGACGGGGGCGTGGAATTCGGTGTTGCGTAATATAGATCTCGAAGATGAAAGGAGAAGCCGGTCCCACCGGGCGTGCCAGAATTTGTGGGGTCATTTTCGCTACATTGAGAATGTATTATGACCGTTTCAAATCCACCTTAAATTAACAAGGCTTTTTGTTTAAATGGGCTCTGGCTTCCAATGAGCGCAAGCGCTCATTGTCAATTACCCCTAAAATTAGGGAACCTTTGATTAAGAGATCTATAATACGCAACAAGATAAAAGCGATAGAGTCACATGATATCATTCATGAATTTAATTTGACGTGATACATGTTTTGATAAAGAAGAGAAAAAGAGTTTTCATCAACATGGACGGTTTGTGTTTGTCGAACTTTGGCCTTGTGATGGGATATTGGGTGATACCCGGCCTAGGCAATACAACGTTATATCGAGGAGCTACGCCCCGATGGTAAACATCGACGTACGCACCTCCCAAACGATATTCCATCGTAATGCATTAAGGCATATTGGATATCGGATTTTGGGAATCTACCCGGCCTTGACGGCGTGTTGGATAGCTCGAATTTGAAGGAAATTACTTGGCCTCACGGCGTGTCGAGTAACTTGGATTTGGTAATTATCCAGCCTTGTGGCGTGCTGGAGAATTTGATTTGGAATTTTATCCGGCCTTGCGGCGTGGTGGATAATTTGATTTGGAAATTTATCCGACCTTGCGGCGTAGTGGATAATTTGGTTTGGAAATTTATCCGGCCTTGCGGCGTAGTGGATAATTTGATTTGGAAATTTATCCGGCCTTGCGGCGTAGTGGATAATTTGGTTTGGAAATTTATCCGGCCTTGCGGCGTAGTGGATAATTTGATTTGGAAATTTATCCGGCCTTGCGGCGTAGTGGATAATTTGGTTTGGAAATTTATCCGGCCTTGCGGCGTAGTGGATAATTTGATTTGGAAATTTATCCGGCCTTGCGGCGTAGTGGATAATTTGATTTGGAAATTTATCCGGCCTTGCGGCGTAGTGGATAATTTGATTTGGAGATTTATCCGGCCTCGCGGCGTGGTGGATAATTGATTTGGAAATTTACCCGGCCTCGCGGCGTGATGAATAATTTAATTCGGGATTTACCCGGCCTTGCGGCGTGGTGGATAATTTAATTTTGAAATTATCCGGCCTTGCGGCGTGATGGATAATTTAATTTGGAATTTTATCCGGCCTTGCGGCGTGATGGATAACTTAATTTTGAATTTTACCCGGCCTCGCGGCGTGATGGATAATTTAATTTGGAATTTTATCCGGCCTTGCGGCGTGCTGGATAACTTAATTTTGAATTTTACCCGGCCTCGCGGCGTGATGGATAATTTAATTTGGAATTTTATCCGGCCTTGCGGCGTGCTGGATAACTTAATTTTGAATTTTACCCGGCCTCGCGGCGTGATGGATAATTTAATTCGGAATTTACCCGGCCTTGCGGCGTGGTGGGTAATTTAATTTTGAAATTATCCGGCCTTGCGGCGTGATGGATAATTTAATTTGGAATTTAAAATACTTAAATTTTAACGAGTGCGACGTCATATCGAGGAGCTACGCCCCGACGACGGACGTCGACGTACGCATCTCCCAAACAATATTCCATCGCGCCGCGTCAAAATATGAGCACTTTCCATCCAGAATTAACACTTAGTCAAGTGCGAGTATGAGTGATAGCAAGGTAGCACTGGTACCGTCGTGTTTATGCCGGTTTGTCATTACGTCTCGTTGGCTTTGAGTTCACACTTTTGGACGCGCATTTGTGGCTTAAATACCAAACACCACATATGCTAAATTGAAACGAGCGTAAGTGCAATTTTAACGTTAGTTCAACCTCTTTATTTCAAACTAGCTATGGGGCCAAAACTTGGTCAATTTTGATCGGGTCTAAGTGAAGCGGCATTATGCCAAGAGATTTTTTTTGAAAAACGCCAGACGAGCTGGCTAGATAAATCGGCTCCTCGAGATTTTGGAACGCCAGACGAGTCAGCCCAACGGGTCAGCTTTTCATTCATTTTTTGGTTTTGTTACCCTCGGAAAAAGGGTAAAGTAGCCGCATAAGCTTTGGCCAAAAGTGGCATTCTTCCCGTTAGCTGATCGGCGGACGGAAACTCAAACGACTTCCTCGCGGCGAAGGTGGCTGGAAGCATTCGTATCAGACGGAAGGGGGAGATTGGTGGCGAGATCTCCGTCGTCTTCTGAAGCACGACGCTTTCTGATGCTGCTAGGGTAGAAGACGAGACCGGCGGCCGGAAGTACGAGAGGTGGAGAGGAGGCTCTTTCCTCAGGCAAGCAAGGAAAATAGGGTTTTTGTTTGATCTTTTCATTTTTCCCTTCCCCTTCTTTATCGTCTCCCTAGCGATAGAGCGATTATGTGACAAGATCTTCTCTGGAGAAGTTTTTTTATTTGAGTTATAGTATCTGGGACGTTCTTCTGATTTTCTCCTCTCCGTCTCCTTTTGTTCATGGTAATCTGTTTCGGCGTTCATCCCATCACTTTGTCTCTTTTATTTACGGTCGTCTGCTTGACAATTTCAGTGATCTCTTGTCCCCGTCAGAACGACTCCTTCAAGAGGAAGGGCCAAGTGAGGAATCAATCAAAAAAAAAGATCACTTCCGCAGGTAATGTCCACTGATATTTCTCTGGAAATTTTGTTGGCGTTCCTTCTGAGTTTCATCAAGTTAGAACCGACCTTCTCTGCATCCCCAGCGACGTTTGTAACGGGGAACACAGCGAGCGGGAGTAGCGGCAAGCGGCCCAAGTCAGGTTAGCCTTCTCCTCCCTTTTTACGCATCTCTTGATGCACGAATCCTTCTTCTCCTCTCTACTTCTCTTAGATTCTTCTCTCGTTCTTCTTTTTTTTTTTTTTTTTTTTACGTATATATTTTTAACGAATCTTCCTGGTATCTTTTCATTCTATCCTTGCCCTATTTCCCCTTTTCATTTTTTTTTACTCGATCCCATTTTATCTGGCTTCTCCTACCCCTAGGATACCTCAGTTCTTTTAGCTTTCAACCGCCTTCTCCCCTTCTTCTAGTGCCCCGTGATGCTCAGTGCATCTTGGACCTCAACGAGAGATGGCGTGAGCGCATGATGCCAGGGCACTTAGTATGCCCATGAAGCCTAAAAAAAGTCCGAACGATCGAGAGAGAAGAAAAAAAAGAAAGAAAGCGGTTCATTCTATCCTTGCCCCATTTCCCCTTTTCATTTTTTTTTACTCAATCCCATTTTATCTGGCTTCTCCTACCCCTAGGATACCTCAGTTCTTTTAGCTTTCAACCGCCTTCTCCTTTTTTGCTTCACGTATCTTTTGGGCTTTTAAAAATTTTTCTTCAGCCTGACTTCCTTTTCTTTTTTTTTTTTACCCCTTCCTGTCTTCCTCTTGTGAGGGCTCAGAAGAAACTGAGTGTAATATGTAGAAAAGATGGAAGAGATTTCCTTCGTGGTGCCAGGATGCTTAGTGCATCCATGAAGCCTAAGAAAACCGAGTATTGAAAAAGGGTGTGTGTGTGTGCTTCATCGTGGTGCCAGGATGCTTAGTGCATCCATGAAGCCTAAAAAGAAAACGAACGAAAGAAAGACCTCCTTCCTTTACCTTCTGCTTCTTCTTGCAATGTCTTCTGTGCCTTCGTTTTTTTTTTTTGCAAGCTCGCGTTTTTTTTTTCGCTGTGTTGCTTCTCTCCTCTTTTATAGGCTTCCAGCTGACCTAACTCTAACAGCTATTTTCCCTCCTTTTTCTTTTTCGTATCAGCTTTTCCATTCCCTTACTTCTGGCAGCTCCTTTGTCCATTGCCAGACCTTCTTCCCTCATTTGTTCTTCTTAGACTTGTCTTGTCTTTTGTAGACTTGTCTTATCTTATGACCATTTGGCAGGATTTGGTGATACATTTTCTGTATTCCCCGTGGTATACGCCAGGTTTTCCCTTTCTTTTGGGCTTTGTCTTATCTGACGTTCGGCTTCCTTTGTAAGGTGTTGCGAGGAAATTTTAGGCTTTGTCTTATCTGATTTCATTTTTTAGTCGGAAATGGATTTTGACCCTACATTAGTCATTTTATCCACATTTCTATGTACATAACTTGCGCTGACAAAAATGGTGTTCGGATTGTAATGTTCTTAACTCTGATATACTTCCCAGGTAGTCCTAATCTAAATTAAGTTTGATCACTGATTCTGATTTTGTTGTTCCCCTTTGAAAGGTGGGAAAGATAGACAGAGGCTTAACCCATCCTCCATTCATCGGATTCACTTCGCTGGTTCCTAAGCTGCAAAAGGATTCAGAGTTGGAGTAGTAGCTGCACTGATAGCTTTGACGGTACTCAACCCTTAGTTTCAGTTCTGAAATTCTCAAAAGAATTGTTTTCCCTACCACTTCAGATTTGAGATCATTGCTTAAAATCTATCAGGAAGCAGTAGCAATTGGAAGGACATTTGCTGCCATGAAGGAGTACCAATTAGATGGAAACAAGGAGATGGTTGCATTAGGAACCATGAACATAGTTGGTTCAATGACATCTTGCTATACAGCAACCCGGTAACTTATTTACTCATAAATTTTTGAAAGAACTCTTCTTGGTGGAGAAGCATTATGTGCAATGAGCTCTTGAGACATGTTTCTGCATATAGGATCCTTCTCTCGGTCAGCCATCAGTTTCATGGCCGGCTGCGAAACTGCTGTGTCCAATATTGTGATGTCCCTGGTAGTGATGCTTACCTTGCTAGTGATTACACCCCTCTTCAAGTACACTCCGAATGTAATACTTTCTGCCATCATTATTTCGGCTGTGATTGGCCTAATCGATGTCGAAGCAGCATTTCTCATTTGGAAGATCGACAAGCCAGACTTTGTTGCATGCATGGGAGCCTTTTTGCCTCCGTTGAAATGGGCCTCTTAATTGCTGTAAGAATCTATTGCACTTTTTGACTATCAATTTCTTTTTCATCGTCTTTACGATTAAATTTTAGTCTTTTCTCTCCAAAATAGGTTTGCATATCACTTGCAAAGATCTTCCGAAATTAGTTCTTCATATGTTGAAGCCTTATATGAGATCAAATTGTCAATGAGAGATTTTGAGAAAGAAATGTGCAAGCAATATAGAACTAGCATTGTCCTTTTGAATTCAAATTAGGTTAATGGAATTGGACTAGAAATTCCTACAAATTTCTTGTTTAAACATCTATTTGTGCTTTCTGCAACATATGAAGAAGCTCTAGTTTGGTGCTCAGATTGTTCACTTTATTATTCCTTGCACAAGACAAATACTGGGTTAAATTCTTCTGTTTCCATCTTTTTTAGTCAACCATGAATCAGGGGCACTAAAAGGTTTCAAGCCTGTATCTTTCTATTTCAAAGCTGGAGTGCAGAATCATGTGGTTGACATTCTTGCTCACATGGTGCAGGATTCTGAGATGGCTAAGAGATGAAGAAGAGTGTGGGGACCAATCTCAAGCGGATTCTCCAAAAAGGTTCAACAACTGTACTGAAGCTTTTAATAAATTAAAGAAGGCCCTTGTCTCAACACCCAGTATGCAACCACCAGATTGGACACTTCCATATGAGTTGATGTGTGATGCAAGTGACCAAGCAGTGGGAGCAATTTTGGGGCAGAGAAAGAATAACAAGCTTCATGCCATTTACTATGCCAGCAAAACTTTAGACGAAGCACAAATTAATTATGCTACAACTGAGAAGGAGCTTCTTGCCATTGTGTTTGCTTTTAATAAATTTTGCTCCTATATTGTTAATTCTAAAGTTGTTGTTTTTACAGATCATACGACAATAAAATACTTGGTAAACAAAAAAGATGCAAAACCTAGATTGATCCGATGGATATTGCTCTTGCAGGAGTTTGACATTGAAATAAAAGATAAGAAAGGAGCAGAGAATTTAGTGGCGGATCATCTGTCTAGATTAACCAAGGAAAAAGATGTGGAGGAGGATGTAGAGATTAATGACTCTTTTCCAGAAGAGTACCTTTTTGCTATTATGAGACAAGAGACACCATGGTATGTAGACATAATTAACTTTCTTGTGTCTAACATTATGCCTCCTAATCTTACATCCAGGGGAAAAAGAAATTTCATTCGGATGTTAATCATTTTTTCTAAGATGAGCCATACTTGTATCAAAGATGAGCTGATAGCTTATTCAGGAGATGTTTACCAGAGGAAGAGATACCCGACGTACTTTCTCACTATCATTCTTCTCCTTATGGAGGATATGCTAGTGCATCAAAGACGGCATTCAAAATTCTCCAATCAGGTTTTTATTGGCCAACAATTTTCTGTGATGCTAGGAAATTTATTCAATCTTGTGATAAGTGCTAGCGAGCTATAAATATTGCTAGAAGGGATGAACTTCCTCAACACGATATTTTAGAGATTGAAATTTTTGATGTTTGGGGAATAGATTTTATGGGTCCTTTTCCTATTTCATGTGAAAAGAAATACATCCTCTTATGTGTTGATTATGTGTCTAAATGGGTAGTGGCATCCGCCGAAGCCACTAATGATTCATGTGTTGTAGCCAGGATGTTTAAAAAGATGATTTTTCCTAGATTTGGTGCGCCCAGAGTTTTGATTAGAGATGGTGGCTCTCATTTTATTGAACATGGACTCGAGTCATTATTGAAGAAATACGGAGTACACCATAAAATTGCTACACCATATCATCCATAGACGAGTGGACAGGCAAAAATCTCTAATCATGAGATAAAGAGGATTCTTGAAAAGACTATAACAGGAGCAAGGAAGGATTGGGCGCTGAAGCTTGACGATGCTCTTTGGGCTTACAGGACAGCTTTCAAAACACCCTTAGGTATTTCTCCGTTCCAACTTTTTTATGGCAAATCTTATCATTTACCTGTGGAACTTGAGCACATGGCTTATTGGGCTGTGAAAAGGCTGAATTACGACATAAAGAGCACCGAAGAGAGAAGAAAATTCCAGTTGAATGAACTTGATGAAATTCGGAATTCTGCTTATGAGAGTGCCCGAATATATAAAGAGCGCACCAAAAAGTAGCATGATCAGCGAATTTCAAAGAAAGAATTTATTGAAGGACACAAAATTTTATTGTTTAATTCTCATCTCAGATTATTTCCAGGCAAATTGAGAAGTCGATGGTCAAGCCCTTTTATTGTTCAAAGAGTATTTCCATATAGTGCAATTGAAATTTCAAGAGATGGACAGGAAAGCTTTAAAGTGAATGGTCAACGTTTGAAATATTACTTCGAGCATGAACAAGTTGAAGAACAAGTGCACTTGATTTAATCTGAGCCACCAGAACATCCATAACCGTAGCCATGGTCGAGCTAATGACCTTAAACAAGCGCTTTTTGCGAGGCAACCCAAATTTTTATTTATTATATTTCTAGCTTTAGTTTTTGATTTTTCTTTGAATGTTTAGAAATTTTTTATAGTATGATTTGATGAATTTTTGTCATGGAAAGTCTTATAATAAGTTGTTTTATATGTAGGAATTTTTGGAGAATTTTTTACTTGAAAGAAAGGTGATCAACGAGATGTTCATGGGTGCAACCGTGAGTTACTCACGGACCGTGATTCTTGTGGCATCTTCTTTGTGAGTATAGTAAAAGTGATTTGGTTGATGAAACGTGATGGTATTTGATATTTGAAACTTGTTTATAGTGTAAAATGTTGATATCTATGATATAATATATTTTCCAGATTTTTCTGAGTCACACTTGTATGATTTGATATAATTGCACAGAGTTTCGCTCATATTTTAAAGGGAACTCTCACAAATTTTTTTCTGAAATATGTCATAATCTAATTCAATGTTTATGCATATGCAACAATTTAAGTCTAGGGTGTTACCATGTATTTTGCCTTTCTTCAAGTTTTATACGTATGTATTTTGAATGTTTATGATTTTTAAGGATCATCGAATTTATTTTATCCTTAATTTTAGACTTAGGAAACATTTTGAGTATTTAATTTGATGACTTAGGAACTTTTTGAAATTTCATGTAGACTTAAATTGTTAAGTAAATTCAATTCTGGCATTGATAAAATGCATATGTTAATTGTTATATGTTAATGCAACACGTGCATAGTGTTTTTATACTTGAAGTTTAATTCATCTATTTTAGCTTGATGGAATTTTTTTTTGAATAGAAAATTTGGTGATATTTCTTTAAACTGAGATTTGAACCAACTCCTCTAGTTGAGTGATCTTGGGTCATGAGTTATATTATACCATGAGTGGTATACTTTAAGTCTACTGCAATCAAGTAACAAAGGAAAAATTTTAAAAATAGATGTTTATCCCTCTTGCAGAAAGATTGATGACGATTTAAATACCATGCCACTAGCCGACTTTCTCCAAGAATTGATTTGATTGTAAAAAAAAAAAAGAAGGAGAAAAAGAGAAAGCTGTAGGTTAAGTGGACAACTCCGCTGACCTTATGATTGAGACTATGAGTTAAATTATACTGCTCTGTATACTTTAAACAATGTTATGATGCTAACAGGAAAGAGCACATAACCGTTTAAAGATCAAATTGTTGTAAAAATCTCTTACCATTAACATCACCAAAATTCTTGAAATAGAAATTTTTATCTATTGAGTGAAATAGATTTATAAAGGTGAAAGTATTTGATACTTAGTATGTGAAGATTGAATGTTCTGACATGAGTTATGTTTTTTATCTTTCTTGGATTGTAAACTCTTGGGAATTTATCTCTATTATGATTTTTCTTAAATTACTTGAGTTCTGAAAGATTGATTGCTTAAATTGTGGATTAAGGACATTATTAAAAGAAAAAAAAAGAGTGCTCCTTATCTTTACAATCTCCATAAATATCAGAATATTGCCTGAGGACAAGCAAAGCTTTAAGTCCAGGGTATTTTGATGCATTGCATTTATATCATATTTTTGTCTGTATTTTATATGATATTTAGGCTCAAATGTATGATTTTATACCAATTTATAGTGTTTTTACTTCCTTTGGTATGAAATCTTCACTTTTCTTGATTTTTATAAAAATGCAGGTAAAATGGTACAAAAATAATGGATTTTGTGAGTTTTAAGGCCATACCACGGTTTTGGAGTAAATTACAAGGTTGTACGTCAAATTTAGAGCGAAAATAGTGTCAAATGCAACATTCACGACTGCAGCAGTGAGTTTTTCGGTTGGTCGTGAGTTTCGCGTTCAGGGGGTGAAATCGCGGCAAAGTATAAAAGTTCACAGAAACTTTCATGGGTGAGGCCGTGAGTCCTTCACGGGCCGTGAGTTTTTTTTTAAGGGTTAAGGAGACTTTTTGGGCAAAGATGAACTAGGGCAGCGGCTAGGGCGAAAATCACTTCCAGAACAAAATTCGTGCAAGAAGATCACGCAAAGGAAGAATTAGACACTTCATCTTCATCTCCAGATTGAGGGAAAGCATTTCTAATTACTTGTCTTGTGATTTCTTGTAATTTTATTTGGATCCAATGCTAAGTTCTTCAATATACTTGCTGTTTTCTTCAAACATGAGTGAGTAAACTTAATTTTGGGATTTGGGATGTAGCCCACTAACGTTTAAGAATTAAATTTTGTATTTTTATCTTTGTCATGATTATTATAGCATTGATTTATTCAGAATTGAGTTTATTTATATGATTTACTCTAGCCAAGTATATTTACGTCTTAGACGTTGTGAGAAGGACCGAGAGGTGAATCGCAACGTCAGAACTATTCTTTTCAAACCTATAAACTCGATCACGAGAGTAGTTCAAGTTTACTTGAATGATTTTAAAGGTTTTTCACAGAACTTAATGAGTCTAGTTGTGTTAATTGTCACGAGAGTAGGGAATTAGCGTAGCTAGGTACTAGATTACCCTTCGAAAGGAGGTAATCTGTACCTTAGGAAAAATCCCTTTTATTACTACAATATTCTATTAAAAGATTAATTTTTTATCAAATTCATAATTGTCAGTGTGGTGAAACCCCGAGTCCCGACCTTCTAAAAACTGATTTCTATCCTAAAATGCTTTTTTTTACTACTTTTCATACTTAGAGTCCACATGAAACCACAAATTGATCCATCTAGATATAATCGAGTCGTGTAATTGGTACTTGACCGCCAGATCCTCGTTGGGAACGATCTTTATTTTATTACTTCAATACAACCGTGCACTTACGGTCGCATCATATATATCCGGTGAAATAAGTTCATCAATGTCGTAGTGGCCATTACATACATATAAAAACAAAAGTTAAAGTTATGCAAAGAATACCTAATAATTTTTTTGTATTTATCCAAGAGTAATATCATGCGTTCTTTCTTTAGATTTATATCAACAATTGGAAGAAGATTGGAATTAAGATAAAAAAAATTCATACCTTGGATTGCTCAAGAAGTTTTCAAATTTCACATTAGCTTTTTCACTTACCACTATGTCAATGTGATCAAGTATCTCATGTGTTATCATCTTTTGGGTACTTATGGTTGGATTTGAATCAAATAATAGTTTAGCTACCTCATCATCATTATCCTTATAATCATCTCTTTCATCATCTATCATGCAAATTCCTAATGAATTTTTATGGAGAAAAGGAATTGATGGTTCATATGGTGGTGGTGGTAGAATATGCACAGGATCCTCTTCCTCATCTTTTTCCTCAATTTCTTTCTCTTTAATGGGGTACTTCATCCTAACACTATCAAATTCACCCCCATCTATCTCGCTATTTCTTACTTGAGGCTCATTAAATTCCTCATCTTTCTTCTCACAAGTCTCCAAAAGTTCAAATTTTTCTTCACATATGTCCCAAGTATTTGTGTTGCAAGACACTTCATTATGTGAGAGGGGACTGGATGGCTGGTAAAGTGCTGAGGAAGGGTTAATGGAGTATTTAGAATTTTTAAAATCATCAAAATTTGAAGAAGGTGAATCATAATCTGTGACTAGAGTCATGACTAATGATTGTTCCAACTTTGCAAAATCATCAAAATTTGAAGAAGGTAAATCATAATCAGTGCCATAAATTATACTATGAGGTTCCTCACTTTGTTTGACTAAAGTTGTCAAGCATGGTTTCTAGGTTGGATTCTTGAGGTTGACTAAAGTTTTATTGTGGAATAAAAGCTAGGTCATTCTGATAAAGTAAGTTTTGATGGTTCTCCCAACTTAGATTATAGGGACTAGGGCATGAGTTAAATGATGAAGGAATCCCTAATTGACATTCAGTATAATGATGCCCATGATATTCACAAATATCGCAAGTAATAGATTTCAACATAGAATATTGCATGCTTAAATAATCAATTTGTTGAGTTAAAGAATTTACTTTTGCTAAAAGTGATTATAATGCATGTGTGCCATATTCTCTTGTCATTATCGGTGGTACATACCTCTCGTTTGATCATTGACATTGGTTGAACATCATATTTTCAACTTATGCAATAAAATCCAAAAATACAAAGTGTAAAACAGGAAATGCAAAATAAAGCTTAAAATATCTAATCTAGTGATTTCTGAGTTCTCCTATTCATACACCGTGTTAATTCAAAATGAGAAAAATAGCTTAAACCTAACTATAAGAAAAAGAATGTGAAAAACAAAAAAAATAAAAAAAATGTCTAGTCTATAAATCTCAAGATTAAATTGATATTGGCTGGTTTGATCCTCACCAACAGCGCCAAAAAATTAATGCGTGTTGGGGTATGCCCTTTAGGCTAATGTTTGAGGCCTTGGGTTATTATCAGTATCATGTATAAACTATGTATATGTTTATAAAGGCAATTGTTGTTATTCAGATTGTTACATTGTCTGCTGTTGCATGTATACCTCTGAGTAATGTCTCAATGATGTTCAGCTTAGCTGACATTCAGAGTTGTCCTTAGTCGAGATATCTTGGTGAACATGAGACAGCCTTGATGTGATTCAGACTAATATGTGTTCTGATCTTATAGGATGCTTCGAGCATGGAATAAGATTTAGACACATAAGTGCATTGGATGTACTGGACTGACCCTACTTAGGATATTCAATTGTTTGTCACAATGTGAATAATCCTTGTAAGCAAGCCAGTGGTATATTCCCTCTGACTTGAGATCACTTGTGTTTCTAAGTGATGATTGACATTGTCTTGAGATAGTTCAATATCATTTGAAAGATAATGGTTAAAGATTATCTTGGATAATGAGCATGAGTCATGTTAGGACACTAGTGATAGATATAGGATTGCCTCTCCTAGTTGGAGTGTGATGTTCTACTGGGGCCCCCTGAATGAGATGGTTGAGAAAGTGTATGGCCATACCCAGATGACTATGTTCATCTGATCTAACCATTCTCATCGTGTTGGAATTACAGGCTTGACACGCTTGTCCAACGAGAACATCCAGTGGCAAAGGGGACATGTATACTGTATGAATTGGATTCACACTTGTGCTATGTTTTGGGAGTAGTCTTGGAAGACTCTTTCCTTCATATCGGGAGACAGTGATGTGTTGCTAGATACCCCTCTCTGATCGTGATGACGTAAGTTATCGTTACCGACGTTGAAGGAAACCCTTAGGGTCGCACAATTTGATGATATGGCTTACCTATGTCAGATCGTGTGGACTGGAATTATTCTAGTTCTGTTTAAAGCAATTTAAACTCTGATTGGAAGTGAGATCTAGTCTGATCATGTTTGATTGATTAGGGCATATGATCGGTAAGCTTCGATCGGGAGAATTGATGCTTGATCGAAGAGATCAAGAGGGTCAAGAGATGTGTGGTTAGATCTTGAGCCATTTGGTTCAAAGAGATCCAAACCATGGCTGATTCGATTTGGTCCTTGAACCAAATGAATTGGACCGGTTCACTTAGGGTGAACGCATGGTTCAATTAAGAGGAGAGTTTCGAATCTTAAAAGGGGAGTTAATGAGAGGAAGTTACATATCGGTTTTGCCATGAGACATGGTAACCGAACCTTCCTTTTTGGGCTTCTTCTTTCATGGTTTCGATTGCAACTCTCTCTCCCCTCTTCGTCTAGGTGTGGTGCGTGGAGTAGACCTTCTTGACGAAGAAAAGAAAAAGGGGAAGACCGGCTAAGGGAGTACATATCTCCTCTCCAAGACTCGATCAAAGGATCCTTGGCAACTTGCTAGCATAAGGAGCGCAAGGAAGGAAGCCTATCTCACCTTGTGTGCGATTCCTTTGGAGAAGAGGCACTCGCCCCTTTCCTTCTTTCAAGCCGCCACTCAAATCATGGCTATGGTAACATCCTTACTTGTTTTACAAGTCTTCAAAATGTTGATCATATGTTTAAGCCATTCGATTTTGGACCTAGTTAAGAAAGAAATTTTATGCGCATGTAACCTAGGGTTACTTTGAATGCGGCCGCAAGTGCACGGCTTTATCTAAGTAACAAAAAAGATATTGTTCTCAACGAGGATCTGGCGGTCAAGTACCGATTACACAATCAATCTATAGCTAAACAATTCAAAGTGTGGTTTTTAAATAGAAACTTCGATGCACGAGAGGGCAAAAGCGAGCGTTTCGGGGAGAAAACTTATGCGGAGAGAATCGGGATTCGGATTTCACCACGTTGACAATTTAGAATTTAATAAAATAAATCTAAGTAAAGAAAATTAAAGCGTTGAAAAGGATTTGTCCTTAGGTACATATTACCTTCTCCCAAAGCGTAATCCGGTACCTAACCACGATAAATCCCTACTCTCGTGACAATTATCATAATTAGGCCCATTAAGTTTTGTGACAAATCGTGTAAATCCTTCAAGAAAATCCAAACTATTCTCGTGATTGAATTCGCAAGTTTGAAAAGAATAGATTCAACGTCGCGATTCACCTCTCGGTCTTTCTCGCGACATCTCAAACACAATACAACTTGTCCATAATATCAAAATCCATCGTTTTAGGGTGATTTTACTTGTATATTTATGAAAAACCAAGAAAAGTAAAGATTCCATATCATATGAGATAAAAACACTAACAATTAGTATAAAATCATATAATTAAGCTCAAAAATCATATAAAATATAGGAAAAAAACATGATGTAAATGCAACTCATCAATTATGTCAACACCACGGCTTGGAAAAGTGGGTGATAGTTGATACATTTTACAACGGGCTCAACTACAACACGAGACTTATTGTAGATGTTATGTTTCGTAGGGCAAAAAGGAGGAAGGAAAGGAAGGAAAGGAAGAAGGATTAATATTTTTTTCATGTTTAATAGAGTGGATGGAAAGTTATAGTGGAAATTAAGAGGGAAAATTAATTAACTTTCCCGTGGAAATGGATCCGCCTGAATCGGGCGGAAAGCCAGCAGCATATGTGTTTTTGCCCTAATCTCACCCCACTCTGTGCCCACGCTACTCCTCGCTTCGCTCGTGCTCTCGTGCCTCTCGACTGCCGCCACCTCTTCACAGTGTCTTCTCCCGTCACTCGTTTCACAAATGCTCTAGTGCCTCTCGGCTACCACCTCTTCATAGTGTCTTCTCTCGTCGCCGCTAGCCGCTCGCCTCTTCACACTACCATCACTGCTCACCTCTTCTCACCTCTCGTCGTTGTTCTCCTTTTCGCCGTTAGCGTTGCCACCACCTCATCGCCGTCAACATTGCCACCACCTCTCGTCACCATCAGCGTTGCCACCACCTCTCCTTTTCTTAATTATGTAGTTTGCACAAAGCACTTTAGTTGTTGCTATGGTTTCAGATTGGTAGTACTTGAAGGATTTTAGTTGTTTGTTAAATTCTATTGAATCTCTGCTCTATTTTGGTCAGTCCATTTATGAAAATTGTAGGATTTCCAAATATGGGTCTTGGTGGAGTCGAATCAAATATTTTGACTGTATGGATGGACTACTTAACTGTTACGTTTTACTTGCACATCATAGTTTTTTCAAGATTATCCTATGGGTGCAATGCACAAAACTTGATCACTACAAAGCCATGTGTTTTCATTTTTTACGTTATTGGAATTATATTAATATTAACAGAAAACCTGGATGTATCATTTTTTATATAGATTTAATGTTTTGTTCAAGTCAAATTTGATTCTTCTGAGTCGGAGTAGGAATTAGATATTTGGAAGAATCAGAAGAATGTGAGATATTGATTGTTATTGAAACCTTGTTTGGCCCCGCATCGGCATGGAATCCAAGATAAAATTTGTGAGAAGCCACAATTTTATGCTTCGGCAGCTTCTGATGTCTTCCACTTCTTTTTTTGCCTCGGCGTCCATGCATGAGTGGGGCCAAACAAGGCTTGAGATTATTCGGCTTGGATCTGATGTGTGGAATTTAAACTTGTGAGGTACAAGAACTTTCATGATTCAAACTAAGGTTCTAACTTGTATTACTTGTAGGGCTCTTATTATCATTGCAAAGTTATTACTAAATCATTGCAAAATTTAGTGATTTTAGCAAGATAACTTATAGGAATTGTAACCATTTCATGCTCTAGTATGCACATGATTTGTGGATTGTTAGTAGAAAGGATCATAGCTCTGCCCTCCTATTCCTTAGGCTAATGGGAATGCTTTTGGACTTCTTCATGTTGGATTACAGAATGGTTGTTTTTTGTTTGATATTTCTAATTCTTTATCGTTGATTTCATTTGCATTATGCCCCCATTCAATTGATTTCGTTTCTCTGTGCTTGAATTTTGTCCTTTCTCAAAATGGTATTTTGTGGGTATTCATGCTATAATTCAAATACCACATTTTTATGAAGAATTCATTTGGATTGTATATGATATGATGTTTAACCCTCCAATGTTCCAAGCAGTTTTGTTTGGTAGAGGCTATAGTAATTTTTTTCTAGGATACAGGTTCTTCTAAACAGAGATGACAGCAGAGCTGAAGAGTTTCTTATGGGTATAAATAACATCAATTATCCCAATTGATTTATACATTAAGTATTTAAAAAAAATAGTTCAGGTTTAGTTCTCTCGAAAATTTAAATTGGGATTTTAAGGTGGATTGATGACTCGATCTAATTATAAAAAAAATAAACTCAGTTTTTAGTTTCTCTTAGAAATCATATGATATGTTGATGTAATGCAATGCAACTATTTCATTATGTAAGATTTGGTATACATCGCACTAATTCACCGGTGAATACTCATAAATAAAGAACTCAATATGTAAGATTTGGTATATCATTTTATTCTTTATCCTTTTGGAGAAATAGGTAATATTATGTTCCATGTACTGCATGGTAAAATGTAACTTTTCATACTTAACCGTTCTTTACATACACTGTTATAAGACTTGTAGTTTTGCTTGTCATTTACATACATTGTGATATTTTAGTGCATATAGATAAGTTGACTTAATCTAGCTAGAAGAATTGTTTAACATAGAAGGCATTTTTAACAATATTGCCAAGTTAACACATAAACAACACATTTTAAAGAAAAAAGAATCTTTTATCAGTCTTTCTTGATTTTGTTTATTTATTCATGATAATATTTTTATTTTTATAGAATCTTCATTGTAATGACTGCAACAAATAATGAAGATATGAGAATTGTTTGAAAGTGTAAACGCCGAATTCTATGTTGTCTAGTAGCATGTGTGGCTAGAGTTTATGTTGCACGACTTCATCAACCTCACCTTTTATTAAGCTCATCATATGTGGATAAGCCACTAGGGAATAGTAATGATTGTAAGGATAACATGAGATCTGAACTGTTAAGAAATTTAACTAGTTCAGTTCAAATATGTTATAACATTTTAAGAATGCACAAGGAAGCCTTTTTATGTTTATGTGAGATTGTACGAGGTATAAACCTTGTTCAAGACACCAAAAATTCTACTGTAGAGGAGAAAGTTACAAGGTTTCTATATTTGATTGCCCACAATGTCAAGAATCGAGCACTTTGCTTTTTCTTTCATCGTACATCGGGAAGTGTTAGTTATCATGTTCATGAGGTATTGATAGCAATTATACGTTTACATGATCAATTTATCAAACAACCTGATGGTTCAGTGGAGAGTCCTTGACTATGCGATAATGATATATTCTATCCTTATTTTCAAGGTATGTGACTAGTAGTACATTAGTATAATTTTTCTATTTTAATAGTTAAATGAGTTATATGAAAATACAAGATTGTATCGGAGCTATTGATGGGACACATGTTCGTGTAAGAGTGCCTCATAAGGATGCACCTATGTATAGAGGGAGAAAGGACTGACCGACAACAAATATTTTGGCCACATGTACATTCAACTTGAAATTTACATATGTCCTCCCTGGTTGGGAAGGGACTGCATCGGACTCTCGAATATTATAGGATGCTCTTTGTAGATCTGATCGTTTAAAAATTCTAAAAGGTAAATTTTGTGGTTTTTATTTAATAAGAATTAGCTTTAATAGGTCATAAATTTCTTATTAAAGTACCTTTTATTGTCGTAGGAAAATACTATTTTGGTGATGCTGGATTTGGGATTAAAAGTTTTTTCATTACACCATATAGAGGAGTCCGCTATCACTTGAAAGAATACTCAAAACATGATCCAGAAAATGCAAAGGAACTTTTCAATCACCGACATGCTTCTGCTCATAATGTTATTGAACGAGCTTTTGATGTATTGAAAAAAAGATTTCCTATCATAGCAAGTGGCATAGAACCCTATTATCCAGTTAAGACACATATACAAATTATTCTTGCATGTTGTGTTTTACAAAACTATTTAATGGGTGTTGATCCTGATGAAAATATACTTGCTGAAGTTGATGTGGAATTGACAAATACAATCAACTAAGATGTTGTTGGATCAGAAAGATTAGATGAAGATGCACAAAAGGGGATTGAAGTCTGAGACTCTATGGCATCCTTAATGTGGACTGATTATATTTTGTAATTGCAATGTAGTTTGACATTTACTGTGTTTGAGATATGTAGTTTGACATTTACTATGTTTGAGATGTAGTTTGACATTTGCGTTAATATCTTTTGATGTCACTTTTTTATTTAGCTATTATGTTTGACATTTTTATCATTACTATGTTTGAGATATATAGTTTGACATTTGTGTTAACGTCTTTTGAAGTCACTTTTTTATTCAACTATTATGTTTGACATTTTTATCATTACTATGCTTGAGATATGTGTTTGACATATATGCTGGTTCTATTTTGTACATTAACTCATTAACATATTTGTTGTCATAGTCTCCTGTTTTTTTTAGTTCAAAATAATATGAGCAAAAAAAGGTAAGGAAGCTGAAACTTCAAGGAAAGAGAAAATCAAATGGACAGAGGAGATGAACATTGTATTTATTGATGCAATGCTAGAACAACAAACAAGAGGATTCAAGATTGATGGTACATTTACATCGGCAGCTTACAAAAATATGCAGGCAATTATTGAACAACAGTTGGGTATTATTTTGACGAAAGACCACTTAAAAAATCGGATCAAAACGTTGAAAAATACTTTCAGTACCTGTCATGAGCTATTAAAGAATAAGAGTGGTATAAATTGGAATAGTGAAACAAGCTGAAGACCAGGTGTGGAAAGATCTTATAAAGGTATATTAACTTTCAGTTTGTTCATTTATTTTTTGTGTTTTGAGCATTTATGTTTCACTTTTTTTATATATATTTACTATTTGTACAGGCTAATCCCAATTTCAAGAGATGGAGGGCTACCCCTGTGAGCAATTATGATAAGTTAGGAGATCTTTTTTCAAAAGATAGAGCCACAGGTAACCTGTCAAGCACTTGTGGTGAGTTTACTCAAAAATGGAGAAAAGAAAGTGAAGACCCCAACAAGCATCTAGCTTTTGACTTACATGACATAGGGAATGACAATAATGATGAGTCAAGCTCACATGGTATGCCAACTACTCCAACCGATAAAACAACCATGGGTGATTCCACATCTTCTAAGAGTTGTAAGAGAAAGAAAAATTTTGTAGCATTACCAGAAATGTATGAAGCTAGAGAAAATACAAATCAATAGCTTTCTAAACTTGTGAATTGTCTCGAGCATTTGATTCAACAACAAGATCATGAAAATGAAGAGAAATAGAAAAAGAAAAAGGAAATGGTGAAGGAGAAAGCAAAGGAGAAAGGGAAAGAGAAAGAGATAATGGAGGAGAAGGGGAAAGCGAAAGAGAAAGAGAAGGAAATAGAAAAATTTACAGAGCTACAAAAGATATATGAAGAGTTACAGAGGATTGGAGTGCCACATGATCGATTAGTTCATGCTTATGTAATTTTGGGGAGCAACAAAGATAAGTCTAGACTTTTTTTTCTCTACACCTGAATTTGTTCGTTTAGCAATACTCAATGAACTACTAGATATGGGTGATAAGTAATGACTTTTTATTGTGTTTTGGATTAGCCCTTGTACTCATACTTGATAGAGATACTATGTGTGATATTATGATGTTGTTGTGTTTTGGATGTGTTGATCTTATTGACTTCTAGTCTTGTTAATGTATTTGATTTGATGGTGGTGATATTATGATGTTGTTGTGTTTTGGATGTGTTGATCTTATTGGCTTGTAGTCTTGTTAATGTAGTTGATTTGATGCACTTGTGGTGATGTTATAATGTTGTTGTTTTTTTGGATGTCTTAATCTTATTGACTTCTAGTCTTATTAATGTCGTTGATTTGATGCACTTGTAGTGATATTATGATGTTGTTGTTTTTTGGATGTGTTGATCTTATTGACTTCTAGTCTTGTTAATGTAATTGATTTGATGCACTTGTGGTGATATTATGATGTTGTTGTGTTTTGGATGTGTTGATCTTATTGACTATGTTTTGGATGTGTTGATCTTAATGATGCACTTGTGGTGATATTATGTCTTGTTAGGCTGTGTTTAATCGAGAGGATGGAAAATGAGAGGGAAGAGAATCGAAGAAGGAAAGAAGAAGAAAGGGAAATACGGTGGATTGCTAAAGTAGTTACTGTAGCTACAGTAGCTACAATAACTTTTCCGTCCGATTCAGACGGAACACATGTTGTGCCAAAAAAAAAATACTGTTTATCAACTTTTTGCTATAGTGTTTCCTTTCTTGTTTTCTTCGTATTTTCCATCCACTCTATTAAACAACCAAAACTACTTTTCCTTCTCACTTTCCTTCTCCTCCTACTTTCCATCTGCTCCATTAAACACACCCTTAATGTAGTTGATTTGATAAACTTGTAGTGATGTTATGATGTTGTTGTTTTTTGGATGTGTTAATCCATTGACTTCTAGTCTTGTTAATGTCGTTGATTTGATGCACTTGTAGTGATATTATGATGTTGTTGTTTTTTGGATGTGTTGATCTTATTAACTTCTAGTTTTGTTAATGTCGTTGATTTGATGCACTTATGTGATATTATGATGTTGTTGTGTTTTGGATGTGTTGATCTTATTGACTTCTAGTCTTGTTAATGTAGTTGATTTGATGCACTTGTGGTGATATTATGATGTTGTTATATTTTGGATATGTTGATCTTATTGACTTCTAGTCTTGTTAATGTAGTTGATTTGATGCACTTTGTGGTGATATTATGATGTTGTTATATTTTGGATGTGTTGATCTTATTGACTTCTAGTCTTGTTAATGTAGTTGATTTGATGCACTTGTGATAATGTTATGATATTGTATTAAACTTGTTAATGTTGTAATTGAGAATGCTTTTATTTCATGTGTCAATTAGTTTTATAGTTTGTAGTTGATCTATCTTGAAAAATTGATTTAAATGTTATATGTAAATAATATCGATGATAATTTGTTACATTTTGATAGTGCCAAGTAGCAAATAATATCCATGATAATTTTTTCTTATTAAATGCCACGTAATTACCTTTTATCGGATTATATCATAACGTATATAATACTATTTGGACATGCAGTTATATTTATTTTAATATAAACATATAAATATTCGATTAGTATCAAAATTCTATTTGGTTTGCTTATATGATTATATATTAATTTTATAGTATTTAATAATAATAATTAATTTTTATAATATTTAATTAATTTTACAATATTTAATGGTATTAAATAAATTTTATATTATTTATTAAAATTAATTATATTTTTAAGAATATTTAATAGTATTTATATAATAAGAGTATAAAAATAAAAAGATGGAGTATATATAACAATCTTTTTAACTTTTTTTCCCTCTAAATAAACACAAGAATGTAAATCTTCTTTCTTTTCTTTCTATTTTACTTTCCCTTCCTTTTAATTTTCTATCTTTCCTATTAAACACAGTGTTTGTCTCAACTTGAATGCAAGTAGAAGAAAAAGATTAATGTTTGTCCAAGAAAAATTAGAAAAAGTATGTAACCAAACCTAGTCCACGCCTTGAAGCAAAACTACTAGATCTAACCCATGCTTATATGAGAATTTAGATTCTGACCAAATTGAACTAAACACATTTAATATGACTTTATAAGAAGTACCAAGTTTGTGGTTCAAAAACTAAGAGCCATTCTGGCTAGGTGATCTCCATCGCTATTATTCCCCTAATAGCTCTAATCAATATAAAATCTATCAAAACATTATGTTCAACCCAATAGGTTTTGTGATATTTTTTTTCTTTATCTTTCCTTTCACCCTTAATAGGTTTTGTGATATTTTTTTTCTGTATCTTTCCTTTCACCCTTAATAGGTTTTGTGATATTAGCAATGATAATATTATCTAATTATAATGTCACGAATAATAAGCTGAGTTTACTAAGACATTATAATCATCTAAATCACATACCATGATTTAACATAAAGTTGTCTATAGCAATACTACTTATGATAGTTTCGGTACAAAATTTATCATGTTCATATTTAAATTTTCAAAATCGATAGTATTACTATTTTATTTACTTAGTGTCCATGTGATATAATTAATTGTAATATAGTGTTTTTCGATATCATTTTATTTTAAAACAAGACATATATTCTATGTTTTCATATCATAATTAGACTTGTTTACGTGCTTAGTTCAGAATCTTCATTTTTTCTTGTCTTTATGCATTTTTAGGTAAGATCAATCATTTCTTGAGCATATTTGATAATTCTAAGACTACCAAATAATTCAGGATGAAAAGACGAGCCAGCACGGCAAACTTGAAGGCAAACTGAGCTTTCTGTATCCGTCATGGCTAGCCCATAATGAGCTTCACGACCATGATGAATATCTCATCAATGACTTCTTCATAGCTTGATCATGATCAGCCTCACGCCCATAATTATCCTAGAGAAAATTTGGTTGAGGTTTCTACCGAGACGATCACGGCCTGACCGTGATCAAAAACTCTAAAATCCATAGAAAACTTCACAGCCCAGTCGTGATCTGATTCACAGCCATGATGTCATGACCTCTTTCCACCGACGACATCATAGCTTGACTGTAACCTTCAACACCGCCATGATTATTATCAACGAAACTCATACAAGACTTCACGGCTCACCTGTGAAGTCATTCACGACTGTGATAATTTTTGCTCAGTTTGAAGTAGAATGTGAAGGGACAAGCACAAGGGAACAAAACCGAAGAGGAAGAGTCATTTATGGGGGGTACACCCAAAATCCTAAAATTAGGGCTTAAGTAGCCATATGTGTAAATTCAGCACAAACTCTCAAATAATTGTTCAAAAGGGGGGAAAAAAATACAAGGAAGAACATTCTAGATGGAAAGTACGAACTAGATCCACCGATTGGTAAAGTTTCGCCTACAACTCCCATCGGAAAATCATCTTTCCCATTCGTCTACCACCCTCGTCGCCATTCATCTCCTCCAGAACTGATTTCAGCCAAAAATCCCC
Organism: Costus lasius; assembly: GCA_027563935.2. Lineage (NCBI taxonomy): Eukaryota > Viridiplantae > Streptophyta > Magnoliopsida > Zingiberales > Costaceae > Costus > Costus lasius. The sequence goes on from CM050450.1 coordinate 105,836,869, forward strand.
CCATAAATGACTCTTCCTCTTCGGTTTTGTTCCCTTGTGCTTGTCCCTTCACATTCTACTTCAAACTGAGCAAAAATTGTCACAGTCGTGAATGACTTCACAGGTGAGCCGTGAAGTCTTGTATGAGTTTCGTTGATAATAATCATGGCGGTGTTGAAGGTTACAGTCAAGCTATGATGTCGTCGGTGGAAAGAGGTCATGACATCATGGCTGTGAATCAGATCACGACTGGGCTGTGAAGTTTTTTATGGATTTTAGAGTTTTTGATCACGGTCAGGCCGTGATCGTCTCGGTAGAAACCTCAACCAAATTTTCTCTAGGATAATTATGGGCGTGAGGCTGATCATGATCAAGCTATGAAGAAGTCATTGATGAGATATTCATCATGGTCGTTTTGAACAATTATTTGAGAGTTTGTGCTGAATTTACACATATGGCTACTTAAGCCCTAATTTTAGGATTTTGGGTGTAGTTTCACATCCTAATCTTATTTCATTTCTTAAACCTAAATGTGTAATAAATCTATCTTGTTTATTCTATCTTGACTGAGTTGTTTGTTTGTAATTATTTTGGCCAAGTTCTTACAAATCTCAAACATCAAGAGAAGTACCAAAAGGTCAAACACGACGTTGGATCTGCCTGATTGGACATGCTTAGTTCTATCATGAAAGTAGATAGAACTCACATGAGGACATATATTATTCTTGTGCTCATTGGATTAACCTAGATCAGTAGGCCATGAAAGTTGGAGATCGATCTAGGTTAGTACCGGGATATATCGCTAAAAGGGGGTAATCCATACTTTTGGATAAGTCCTTAATCTTGTAGATGACTTACATTGCCACTTTAAGTTCGAATCTTAATTTAGCGTGAAATGAACCCAAGATCTTGAATCCCCGCATATTTGCATTGATCTTGTGATTCACGTTTGGTGACCGAAATCAACTAATTTGTTTAGTCTGTTAGGATGACCTTGATTGGTTTGGCCAGCTATCGATTAAGCGATCAATCGATAGTTGTGACTCATCCCTGTGGGAACGATAACCTTATATTGCATCGATAAGTCGTGCGCTTGCAGATTGTGCCTAACTAGTTTTTGGCACCCTTGTTGGGGATGATGGTCAATATCAAAGTGAATTCATTATTGATAGGCTAGACTTTGCTTACTTTGTTCTTATTTTGGTCGCTTTTGTAGGTTACTTTGTTTTTCATTTAGTTGATATAACTTTACTTTTTTGCTTAGACTTCTTGAAACTCTTCCTGATTTTGTTTATGCATAGGAGTCTTAGATCAAGTGACCTCTACGACATCGACTTGGAAATAGAGCGTGTTGGGGTATGCCCTTAAGGCTAATGTTTGAGGCCTATGGGAATGTATCTGTATCATGTAATAAACTGTTATGTTTATAAAGGCATGGTTGTTATTCAGTTAGCTACATTGTCTGCTGCAATATATGTTCTTCTGAATAATGTCTCAAAGCTGTTCAGCTGGGCTGACTAGCTATTAAGTCCTTAGTCGATGTATCTTGGTGAACATGAGACAGCCTCGATATGGTTAAGACTAATATGTGTTCTAATCTTATAGGATGCTTCGAGCATGGAATAAGATGTAGACTCATGGGTGCATGGGATGTACTGGACAGACCCTACTAGGATGTTCAGTTGTTTGTCACAACGTGAATATTCCTTGTATAAGACAAGTGGCACATTTCCTCTGACTTGAGATCACTTGTGTTTCCTAAATGATGATTGTCATTATTTTGAGTTAGTTCAATATCATTTGAAACATAATGATTATAGACTATCTTGGATGGTGAGCTTGAGTCAGGTTAGGGCACTAGTGATAGACACAGGATTGCCGTCTCCTTGTTTAAGGAGTGTGATGTTCTAAAGGGGCCCCCTGGATGAGATGATTGAGAGAGTGTATGGCCATACCCAGGTGACAGTGTTCATCTGATCTAATCATGCTCATCATATTGGAGTTACGAGCTTGACAGGCTTGTCCAATAAGAACATCCAGTGGCAAAGGAAATATGTATGCTTTGTGAAGTCGATTCACACTTGTGCTGTTTTTGGGTGTAGTCTTGGAAGACTCTTTCCTTTATATCGGGAGACAGTGATGTGTTGCTAGATACCCCTCACTGATCGTGATAATGAGAGTTATCGTTACCGACATTTAAAGGAAACCCTCAGGGTCGCACAATTTGATGATATGGCTTACTTAAGTCAGATCGTGTGGACTGAATTGTTCGGGTTCAGTTTAAAGGGATTTAAGCTCTGATTGTGAGTGAGATCTGGTCTGATCATGTTTGATTGATTAGGGCTAGGGATCGGTAAGCTTCGATCGGGAGATTGGATGCTAGATCATTGAGATCAGGAGCATCAAAAGATCAACGGTCAGATCAAGCACCTTAGGGTTTAATGTGATCTGGACTAATTGCTTGGGTTATTTGGTCTTGAACCAAACCAAAATGAACCAGCTCATTGGTTGAGCGTATGGTTCACTTTAAGAGAGATTTGCGATTGGGGTAAACCCATGATCGCAAGTGGAAGTATGGTTTTCTATTATTAGAAAACATGTCACTTACGTGACCACGTTCCGTGTGGACTCTCTTCACGCTTCCCTCTCGCCCTATTGTCGCCGCTCGGGGTTGTCCTTGAGACATTCGCTTGTGGAGAAGTGGTGGTCGACATTGGGGAGAGGTTTTCGCCAAGCAAGGAGATCTTCATCCCTTCATACGACAAGCACTTCTTGGAGCCTTGCTAGCACAAGTTGCACCAAGAGAGTAGGCGGCTTCCTCATCTTGTGTGCGAAACTTAGGAGAAGTTCTCGATTGATCTTTCCTTCCAAGGCGCCATCCTCTAATGGCTATGGTATGAATTGCATCTTCTTCTATTATGTTTTAAGGTTGATCACATAATGCATGCGCAATGATTCTTTGAAGCCCTTCCGTCCGCTGCATGTTATAATTTGCGCCACTTTAGGGTTTTCGCTCCCCCTAGAAGGGGACCCCCCTTACAGGTTAAGGGGTACTTTCAATTGGTATCAGAGCAAGTTAATCGCATGCTTATTTGATTGCTTTGTTTCGGTGATCCTTGAATGAAGATGCATGCTTAGATCTATCATGCGTAATTTTTCATATTAACTTGTTTCATGCCGAAACCAAAGTTATGTTTTAATTGCGCATATGTGTTGAAATGTTGGCGCTTAATGTATGTTTTTCTTCAAAAATATTACTTGCGCGTTTTCACCTTAGATCTAAGCCGCCTACAGTAAACCCTTAGACGGGTTACTAGGGTTGAAGTCAACCCCTAGGTTAGATCCGACCAGTCTGATCAGTTCATCTGACAGCCTGAATGGGTCGACCAGATAGCACCTTGGCGCAAGCCTATGGTGGCTATAGGTCGACTGCAGACAGGTGTGTAGCGATGTCTGATTGAGACGACCAATGAACGCACCTGAGTTAGGCCCGGGGTCACGCCCGCTTGCCAGATCTCAGTGTGGTCGTTCAGCCCTGTCGCATGCATAGTTGACCTTTTGGTCGACTCGAGTCAGTTACGACTCGGTGCATGTAAGGGCAGAGGATCTGACTAGGGTGGATGAGTGGATCCCTAGTAATGGACCGTTGTAAGGTTGTAAGGCAAATAAGGAAAATTAAAATTGATCCCATGGGGTTTTTTCAAAATTTATTTTTCCTGACTGGATCACATGATGGTTATTGAATCTGCTAGTTTATTTAGTCTTATGTGGGCTGCCTGTTTTTAATGTGTGCTGTGCTGGGGCCTGCGTGCCTGGATTAATTGTTGTAAATTAATTTTATTTATGTGATCTGCGAATCACAATTTAATTAATTTATAATGTGAAAGTGACCTGCGTGTCACTCTTGTCTAGATAGTTAAATTTGTAATTTAATTAGACAAGAGCACAGAGCACACTTGGCAGAGGCGCTTGCAGCAGTGGCTGGACCAGGTGGGAGGTCTAGGGTTCGACCCTAGGACCTGGCGCATTTCCTGGTGGGCGCACCAGAGCTGCTAATTGGCGCTTGGGCCCTGGGTTGGGCCAGATAAGCAGTTAAAGACCCATGAAAAGCAAGTGCAGACTTAAGTTAGGTTAAGGTCTCACTAGGGCTATGGGCTTTTACCACATAAGACACATGCTTTCTTTTATAGCTTTATATTAGAATTGCATGAGTAAATTTATCTTCTGCTATCACCATAGGAATTGCATGATAGGCAAGAAGATAAAAGACCGTTAAAATCCAACGCTTAAATATCAAGCTCGTAAGCCTTCTGACGCGAAACCTCACTGTTCTGATTATCGTTGGAGCCGTGTTGTACCCACTCAGTGGGCACGTCCATCTATCTTCAGACGGTGCGGGATTACACCTGTGTGTTACAGATTGGGGATTTATCCCCTCTCGTTGCTCAGCATAGCACATGGTGGTCCAGGGAGTAGGTCGGGTCAGCTTGACCGTGTAGGCTACATATGTGGCGCATATGGTAGCACATGGAGGCAGCCATCTGTGGGGTCAGAGATTGTGTTGTACCAACTCAGTTGGCACAGTCTGCTGGACTGCCCAGATGAAGGGGAATCGCACGGGTTGGCGATCGGCAGGGACTGCCTACCAGAAACTAATGCTTGTACTCTCTGTGCATCTTATCTCGCCTGAGCGGGACGCGGAGACCAAGTATGAAATCTGGATCCCATCTCACTAAAAGAGTTCTACTCTTTCGGGCTGTTTTGCTGGATTTTTCACGCCTGATAAAATAGTGAGAAAAAGAATCTTTCTTAAGTCCTGATTGATTCTTATACATTGATACTGACCTTGCTGTTCTTGCATTGTTGTAGATACCTGCAGCAACGAACACCATGAACTTCAATGTGCGATCCCTACTGGAAAGGGAGAAGTTTGCTGGGCCAAACTTCTCTGACTGGTTTGGACACCTTAAGATTGTTCTTAAGGCAGAGAGGAAACTGTATGTCCTCGAGACGGCGATACCGCCGCAGCCCGCTCCGAACGCCGCAAGGGCGGTTCGGGAAGCCTATGAAAAGCACGTCAATGATAGCATTGATGTCGCTTGCCTGATGCTAGCGTCTATGACGCCACCGCTGCAGCGTCAGCATGAGGATATGTCTGCTAGAGACATGATTACAAACCTCAAGATGCTGTATGCTGCACAGGCGAGGACAGAACGCTACAATTTGACAAAGCTCTTCTTTCAGAGCAAACTGGCTGAAGGGAGCCCAGTAGGAGCTCACGTGCTCAAGATGATTGGGCACAAGGAGGCTCTAGAGAAACTGGGGCATACCATTAACCAGGAGCTTGCTGTAGACATTATTCTGCAGTCTCTCCCGCCATCATTCGACGCGTTCATTATTAATTTTAATATGAACAAAATCGATTGTACTCCGGCAGAGCTGCTGAATATGCTCTTGACCACTGAGGAGACTCTGAAGGGTAAGCCTTCGACCTCTGTCTTAATGGTTCCTTCCAGGAACAAGAAGAAGGGGAAGAAGGGCAAGGCCCCGGTCAAAAGCTACAGCAAGGCTCTGAAGCAGAAGGTGAAGCGGTCTAAGGAATACAGGTGTTTCCACTGTGGCCAGCTGGGTCACTGGAAAAAGGACTGTAAAGCGCTCCAAGGAGACAAGAGGGGCAGCTTTGCTTCTGGCTCAGGTATATTCGTGACTGAGGTCATGTTTTCTTCTTCTGTATCATGGGTGTTGGACACTGCATGTGGAGTTCACATTTGTTCAAATGTGCAGGAACTCAAGAGAAGAAGGCAGGTGGGACAGCATGAGGTGGACCTACGAGTTGGAAACGGGGCACGGGTTGCTGCTGTTGCTGTAGGAGACTACTTTATTTCTTTACCATCTGGACTTGTATTGGAACTAAACAGTTGTTACTTTGTTCCCAGTATAACTAAAAATATTATCTCCATTCCTGCTCTTGTCAGGAAAGGATTTTCCTTTGAATGCAATATTTCAAAGTGTATTTTATCTTTTGATAATATTGTTTATGCAACTGGTTCAATAAGCAATGGGTTATTCATGTTAGACATGGAAAGTTCTATACATAATGTTGATATTAAGAAAGCCAAGTATGCTGATGACAGCACCTTGCTATGGCATAGTCGTTTAGGCCATATAAACGAGAAACGCATTAAGCGGTTGCATGATCATGGACTGCTGGGATCATTCTCCTACAAGGAGCTTGATACATGCAAAGCTTGTTTAATGGGTAAAATGACGAAGTCACCTTTTCCTCACAAAGGTCAAAGGGCTTCAGGTTTACTTGACCTTATACACAGTGATGTGTGTGGGCCTTTTAGTAAACATGCCAGAGGTGGCTATCAGTACTTCATTACCTTTACTGATGATTTCAGTAGATATGGGTATGTCTATCTGATGAGACATAAGAGTGAATCTTTTGACAAGTTCAAAGAGTTCAAGAATGAAGTTCAAAATCAGCTAGGCCGCAATATCAAGGCACTTCGCTCAGATCGAGGTGGTGAATACCTAAGTCATGCATTTACTGACTATCTAAAAGAGTGTGGGATTATCTCACAGCTCACTCCGCCAGGAACACCGCAATGGAATGGTGTGTCCGAGAGGAGAAATAGAACGTTACTTGATATGGTTCGTTCTATGATGAGTCAGGCTACTCTTCCCTACTCCTTTTGGGGTTTTGGGCTGGAAACAGCTGCAAAAGTACTAAACCGAGTGCCATCCAAGGCAGTTTCAAAGACGCCATATGAGTTATGGTATGGGAAACAGCCAAGCTTGACATTTATCAGGATCTGGGGCTGCGAGGCTTATGTCAAGAAGCTCGCCTCTGGGAAACTAGAGAGCAGATCTGACAAATGTATCTTTGTCGGTTACCCTAAGGAAACTAAGGGTTATTATTTCTACGATCCCAAAGAGAACAAGGTTTTTGTTGCTCGGACGGCCATATTTCTTGAGAAGGAGTTTCTTCTGCAAGAGGCCAGTGGGAGAGAAATAAAGCTGGATGAGATTCCAGAGGAAGGACAAAGTGCTCAAGCAGAGTTGGATGAGCCTGAGCCGGTAGAACAGGTTATTGAACAACCTGAGGCTCAGATATCACGGGAACCGCGAAGATCGGGAAGGATTCGTCGACAGCCTGAGCGCTATGACGGAGTCTATATCATTGGCAATGATGAACCCCTTACTTATGCGGATGCGGTCAGTGGACCGGAGTCAGCGAGATGGCTTGAAGCTATGCGCGCCGAGATGGACTCCATGTCAGATAACCAGGTCTGGGATTTGGTTGATCCGCCTCCGGGAGTTATCCCTATAGGCTGTAAATGGATCTTCAAGAAGAAGATTGACATGGATGGTAACGTGGTTACCTATAAAGGCAGGCTAGTTGCGAAAGGTTTCAAACAAATCTACGGGATAGATTATGATGAAACTTTCTCTCCTGTAGCCATGTTTAAGTCTATTCGGATTCTTTTCGCGATAGCTGCATATTATGATTATGAGATTTGGCAGATGGATGTGAAAACAGCTTTCCTTAATGGAAATCTGGATGAGGATGTGTATATGACACAACCAGAAGGTTTCACTAATCCAGCAGATCGTCATAAGATATGCAAGTTAAAGAAGTCTATTTATGGACTTAAACAAGCATCCAGAAGCTGGAATATTCGTTTTGATGAATCAGTTACGGAATTTGGTTTCATCAAGAACGAGGATGACCCGTGTGTATATAAGAGGTTTAGTGGGAGCGTGATTACTTTTCTAGTCCTCTACGTCGATGACATCTTGATCATTGGAAATGATATTCCTGAAATGCATGCTGTTAAGGCATGGCTGAGGAAATGTTTCCAGATGAAAGATCTAGGAGAAGCAGCCTATGTGTTAGGTGTGAAGATCTACAGGGATAGATCTAAGAGGCTTCTCGGGCTGTGCCAGAGTACTTACATCGATAAGGTCCTGGAGAGATTTCATTTAGAGAATTCTAAACGAGGATATCTTCCAGTCAGACATGGTCTGAATCTTTCGAAGAGTCAGTGTCCACAAACACAGACTGAGAAAGATGAAATGAACAATACGCCTTATGCTTCGGCTATTGGTTCTATAATGTATGCGATGTTGTGTACTCGCCCAGACGTCGCTTACGGGTTAAGCGTGACCAGTCGTTACCAGAGTAATCCAGGTATGGCGCACTGGATTGCAGTCAAGAACATTTTAAAATATCTGCGGAGGACCAAAGATATGTTCTTGATATATGGTGGTCAGGAAGAACTCAGTATAGAGGGATATACTGATGCTTCGTTCCAGAGTGACCAGGATGATTTCCGATCGCAATCAGGCTATGTTTTTAGCTTGAATGGAGGTGCAGTGGTGTGGAAAAGTTTCAAACAGTCAACTGTTGCTGATTCCACAACAGAAGCCGAGTATGTTGCAGCCTCGGAAGCATCCAAGGAGGCAGTGTGGATTCGTAAGTTCGTGAGAGAACTTGGTGTCGTTCCTTCGAGTGCAGATCCTTTGGTTATCTTCTGTGATAACACTGGAGCAATCGCACAAGCAAAGGAACCACGGTCGCACCAGAAGTCCAAGCACATACAGAGACGGTTTCATTTGATCAGGGAGATCATAGATCGTGGCGAGATCAAAGTATGCAAGGTTCATACAGATGACAATCTGGCTGACCCGCTTACCAAGCCTCTGGCGCAGCAGAAGCATGAGAAGCACTGTAATAATATGGGTTTGAGATTTCTCAACCATTAGATTAAGTGCAAGTGGGAGATTGTTGGGGTATGCCCTTAAGGCTAATGTTTGAGGCCTATGGGAATGTATCTGTATCATGTAATAAACTGTTATGTTTATAAAGGCATGGTTGTTATTCAGTTAGCTACATTGTCTGCTGCAATATATGTTCTTCTGAATAATGTCTCAAAGCTGTTCAGCTGGGCTGACTAGCTATTAAGTCCTTAGTCGATGTATCTTGGTGAACATGAGACAGCCTCGATATGGTTAAGACTAATATGTGTTCTAATCTTATAGGATGCTTCGAGCATGGAATAAGATGTAGACTCATGGGTGCATGGGATGTACTGGACAGACCCTACTAGGATGTTCAGTTGTTTGTCACAACGTGAATATTCCTTGTATAAGACAAGTGGCACATTTCCTCTGACTTGAGATCACTTGTGTTTCCTAAATGATGATTGTCATTATTTTGAGTTAGTTCAATATCATTTGAAACATAATGATTATAGACTATCTTGGATGGTGAGCTTGAGTCAGGTTAGGGCACTAGTGATAGACACAGGATTGCCGTCTCCTTGTTTAAGGAGTGTGATGTTCTAAAGGGGCCCCCTGGATGAGATGATTGAGAGAGTGTATGGCCATACCCAGGTGACAGTGTTCATCTGATCTAATCATGCTCATCATATTGGAGTTACGAGCTTGACAGGCTTGTCCAATAAGAACATCCAGTGGCAAAGGAAATATGTATGCTTTGTGAAGTCGATTCACACTTGTGCTGTTTTTGGGTGTAGTCTTGGAAGACTCTTTCCTTTATATCGGGAGACAGTGATGTGTTGCTAGATACCCCTCACTGATCGTGATAATGAGAGTTATCGTTACCGACATTTAAAGGAAACCCTCAGGGTCGCACAATTTGATGATATGGCTTACTTAAGTCAGATCGTGTGGACTGAATTGTTCGGGTTCAGTTTAAAGGGATTTAAGCTCTGATTGTGAGTGAGATCTGGTCTGATCATGTTTGATTGATTAGGGCTAGGGATCGGTAAGCTTCGATCGGGAGATTGGATGCTAGATCATTGAGATCAGGAGCATCAAAAGATCAACGGTCAGATCAAGCACCTTAGGGTTTAATGTGATCTGGACTAATTGCTTGGGTTATTTGGTCTTGAACCAAACCAAAATGAACCAGCTCATTGGTTGAGCGTATGGTTCACTTTAAGAGAGATTTGCGATTGGGGTAAACCCATGATCGCAAGTGGAAGTATGGTTTTCTATTATTAGAAAACATGTCACTTACGTGACCACGTTCCGTGTGGACTCTCTTCACGCTTCCCTCTCGCCCTATTGTCGCCGCTCGGGGTTGTCCTTGAGACATTCGCTTGTGGAGAAGTGGTGGTCGACATTGGGGAGAGGTTTTCGCCAAGCAAGGAGATCTTCATCCCTTCATACGACAAGCACTTCTTGGAGCCTTGCTAGCACAAGTTGCACCAAGAGAGTAGGCGGCTTCCTCATCTTGTGTGCGAAACTTAGGAGAAGTTCTCGATTGATCTTTCCTTCCAAGGCGCCATCCTCTAATGGCTATGGTATGAATTGCATCTTCTTCTATTATGTTTTAAGGTTGATCACATAATGCATGCGCAATGATTCTTTGAAGCCCTTCCGTCCGCTGCATGTTATAATTTGCGCCACTTTAGGGTTTTCGCTCCCCCTAGAAGGGGACCCCCCTTACAGGTTAAGGGGTACTTTCAGAGCGAACTTTCAAGAGAAGATGAAGACTTAAGGAATTAAAAAACAAGACAACTTCAGCATCTACTGAACCACTACCCTTTCTCATGGATAATAACAACAATAGGACGCTGAGAGATTTCGTTACACCAAATTTGCAGGGTCTTAACTCTGGCATAGCTTGACTGTAGTGCATGCAAATAACTTTGAGAAAAAGTCTACCCTGCTTTCAATAGTTCAGCAGAACTAGTTTCGCGGTTCACCGTTAGAGGATCATAACATGCACCTTTCTATCTTTCTAGAATATTGTGATACTTTGAAGTTGAATGGTGTTTCTAATGATGCAATTTGCTTGAGGCTTTTTTCTTTTTCACTCATGGACCAAGCTAGAGTGTGGTTACATTCCTTTCCACTAGGATCCATTACCATGTTAGACCAGCTATCCCAAGCTTTTCTTTCCAAGTACTTCCCTCTCAGTAAGACCGTTCAACTTCGTAATCAGATTATGAGATTTACTCAAAAGGACAGGGAGTCTCTTTATGAAGCTTGGGAAAGATTCAAAGAACTACAAAGATTATGTCCACACCACGGCTTGGAAAAAATAGGTGATAGTTCATACATTTTACAACGGGCTCAACTACAACTCGAGACTTATTGTAGATGCAGCTGTGATGTGTACTTTGCTATACTACTAACCACAAGCGTAACAGTTTATCATAGTAGTACTTAAGAGTCGATGCCACAAGGATAGTGTTCAAGAACCAAGTGATTATAAATTAATAGCTAGACAATCCAGTGAATGATTTGGGCTTGTAGAAAGTAAATCGAATATAACTGAAAACAAAATGCAAGCCGAATCTAGCAAGAGAAAATTTTGGGTGGAAAACAGGGGTTAGAGACATCGGAACATCGTGTTCATCTCGTTGATGGATCTTCAATTCAAACAAGTTAAAATTATAACAATGCAACTTTAAAAGTGTTCAAGGAAATATCTAATGGTATAGATTACCATCTTTCAACGGCGTAATCCAGTATCAATCTAGATCGGCATCCTACTTTCATGCAAACTGGATCTAGATTAATCTAATGGGTTCAGAGATATTATAAAGTTCCTCACATAAATCCTGCCCCAATTCTTGACAGCTCAGAGCATGTTTAATCTAGTAGATCTAGTGTCATAATTCTCCTTTCGGTCCTTCTTGCAGCGCCGAAGAAAAGTAATTGCGTGATCAAGGCAATACTAAAAATGAAATAGTAAAGATTGAATAAACACAAGGTAAATTTGCATTTGCTATAAGAAAATAAGTTCGAATAGAAGATACACACAACTCGACTCCACCCTAGTTCCGATAAAGAAATTACGCTATCATAGCATCGTTACGATACAAATCTCTAAGAGAAGGAAGAAATAAAGAGAAGATTGAAGAGAGAAAAAGAGCAAACTCTTCAAGGAAGGGCTGCAATCCTCCTTCTCCAAGCCTTCTAGAATGGACGCAACAAGATCTTCCTCTCCCTTGCTTTCGCCAAGAACTCTCCCTTTGCCCCCAAGACTTGTCCTTCTCTTTGCAATAGGATTTCCACCCCTTTAAATAGAGTCAAGGATTTCTTTTGAACACCTAAATTGATAGTCCTTTTAATTATTTACGTTTTGACACCAAAAACGTCCAAAATGGACTTATAATGAGGGAGTTATGGCTGTTTAAATTCTGGCTGCTACGAGATAATGGATGTAATCCTGATTATGGCCATGCCTGTAATGTCTTCATTGAAGCTCTTAATTGCCTAAAACGTTCACATAAATGTGGCCTATTAAATACTTGTCATTATGACTTCAAGAACGCTCGATTTGGAGTTAAGATGAGGAAGTTATGACCAATTGAATGTTGACCCTTATTGCTGCTCGGTGCGATTACAAACATAATGGTAATTATGGTCATGCCCGTAATTTTAGTGACAAACTCTGATTCATCTGAAAATTTGCGAGTGAGCGGGTTAGTGCCTTGACTCGAATTTCAGCCAGAGTGTGATGTCAAAGGTTGCTGATCAGAAGATTATGGTCATGCCTAGAATTATGGCCATACCCATAATTTTACTTGTCAAGGTTTTTGTCTTCCGAAAGGTTGCTGTCGAGGAAGTTATGGGCATAACTTCGGATTATAACCATGCTTGCATAAAAAAGAGTCCATTGGGAAGCCAATACGAGAATTACAGTCATGATGTAGATTATGGCCTCGGTCGTAATTTTGGAAATTAGTCCCATTTGAAACCAAACTTCTTGTCAAGATTCTTGATTCACTCGGAAATGTAAATATACTTCCATATAGTTCTAAAAGTGAGTGAATTATCTTGTATTCAAATAAATATGATAAGTAGTGAAGCTTCTGAAAAGAGTCAATAAAATAAGCTGGAAAGAGATGTAAAAACATAATAATAGGTCTTGATTCACTAGTAAATATAGGTCAAAAAAATTATATAAATACGAGACATCAAGCAGCCATAGGAGCTCTAATGAATAAGAATATGGATAATGCCATGACCCTTCTTGAGGATATGACACTCAACCACAATCAATGGTCTAGTGAGGGAGCTAACTCATCTAGAGCTGCAGCTCCAAGTAAGTATGAATTGGATTATTTGAGTTCGTTGGCCATGAAGGTAGACAGTCTTTCTCGAAAGCTAAATTCCTTTAATATTAATGTAGTTGAAGCTACTAATGTTACTTGTGAAATTTGTGCAGTTCTAGGACACAGCCTCGCCAAATGCTAGCTAGGAATCACACAGCTTGAACCTTCTAGGGAGCAAGCCAACGCTATTGGGAAATTCAACCGTAGACCACAGATGGACCCATTTTCCAGTACCTATAATCCGAGGTGGATGAATCATCCGAATTTCTCTTATAAGAACAATTCCACCACCGCCCCTTAGGCAAATTTTAGGCAACAACCACTGGTTTCCAACTAAGGCAGTTTGCACCACCCTAGAAGTCGAACCTGGAGTCACTCCTAGAGACTTTTGTGGCAGTGCAAACCAATTAGAATGAGAGTATAGCGAAGCCATTTGGTAACTCACATCTAGGGTGGACACTCTTGCTACCGACAATAAGATGTTGGAAACCCAATGGGCTAACCAAGCTAGTACCTCTACTAGAGCCTCAAGTAAACTCCCATCTCAACTAGAGATAAACCTGAGGGAGCATTGCAGTGCTATTACTACCCTTAGTGGGAAATAGCTAATGAACCTAAGATGCCTAATGAAACCGAGAGTAGAACCCCTGAAATGCCACCATCTGATGTACCAAGCGAGCAGACCCAATCTTAACAACAAATAGAAGAGACCGAACTAGCTTATATTCCACCCATGCCTTATAAGCCACCTATTCCATTCCCTTAAAGATTGGCTAAGGTGAAGTTGGATAAGCAGTTTGGGAAGTTTTTAGAGATGTTAAATAAATTGTACAATAACATTCCATTTACTGATGCACTTTCGTAGATGCCTACATACGCCAAGTTTTTGAAGGACATCTTATCCAATAGAAGGAAACTGGAGTAGCATAGGACTATTGCACTCACTAAGGAGTACAACGCTATAATTCTGAACAAGCTTTCTCAAAAATTGAAGGATCCGGGCAGTTTTTCCATTCCTGCAGGATAGGGGATATGTCTTTCAAGAATGCCCTTTGTGACCTTAGCGTGAGTGTTAATCTATTTGCAGGAAGTTGGATATTGGGGACACCAAGTAAATGGCTATTTCTTTGCAACTCGCTGATAGGTCTGTTTGGAAGCCAGTGGGAATTTTGGAGGATGTTTCGATCATACCTGTTGATTTTGTTGTCCTCGAGATGGAAGAGGATGTGAGGCTTCCTATAATTCTGGGAAGGCCATTCTTAGCCACCATTGGAGCAGTAATCGATACGAAGAATGGGAAGCTTTTGTTGAACATCGGTAAGGAGGTAATAGAATATGATTTGTCTACTAGCCTGAAGAAGCCTTCTCTTGCATGTTATTATTTTAGTATTGATGTTGTTGAGGAGTTGGTTAGTCAAACCGACATAGAAGGGCTAATTAAAGACCCATTAGAAGTTTGCCTCACGGGCGATAAAGAGCAGGAGGAGGAATCTGAAGCTCGCTTCTATGTACAACTCCTTGTCTCCTCTAAACTTGTCAATCCAAGGAAGGTAAAGTTTGAAGCATTTCCAAAAACAACACCCAAGTTACCAAATCAACCAAAATTGAAATTGAAATCATTACCCGATGTTCTAAGGTATGATTACCTAGGTGTTGATTCTACCCTGCCTGTAATACCCCGAGAATAGTCCCACATTGCAAGTGGGCGAAACCATTATATAGTATATAAGGCTTAGTGGGCTTGCTATTGTTAACTTGGGCTTAAGCATTTTAATAGAATAGGCCACGTTGAAAATCGGCTAACCAAGTTAATAAATAGTTTGCTTACTAAGTGGGTTGTAACAAATGGTATCATAGCAAAACTTAGTCCTAAGCGTGGTGAGATTCCAATAGGAAAGGGCTACCGAGGATGGTGGAGCCGCCATTGGGTCGACCTCACATGCTATTGACTAAGGGATGTGGGCTTGACGTGGACATCAAGTCTTAAGTGGGGGAGATTGTAATAGCCCGATTTAGTCCCACATTGGATGTGGAAGAAACTAAACTATAGTATATAGGGCTTAGTGGACTTGCTATTATTAACTTGGGCTTAAGCATTTTAATAAATTGGGCCACGTTGCAAATTGGCTCACCAAGTTAATAAATAATTTACTTACTAAGCAGGTCATAACACTGCCTGTTATTGTGAATGCTAACTTAACTGATGTTCAAAATGAACAATTGCTTTCTAAGTTGAGATTGCATAGGAAACCATCTCAACATGAGCATGAAAGAAGTCATCAAGAAAGAGATCCAAAAGCTCCTAGATACGGGTGTTATATACCCAATCTCTAATAGCCTATGGGTTAGTCCAATCCATGTGGTACCTAAGAAGGGAGGCATGATAGTAGGGAGGAATGGAGTCAACCAGCTTGTTTCTATGTGAATAAGGAGTGGTTGGAGAATTCCCATCGACTATAGGAAGCTAAACAAAGCTTACCGAAAGGACCATTTCCCTTTGCCTTTCATTGACCAGATGCTTGAGCGGTTGGCTCACAATTCCTACTTCTATTTTCTTGATGGCTTTTTGACACGTCCGACAAGTGCACGGTTATGTCGAAGTTGTTGGGAAACCCCGGGGATATTTTATAATTTTCAGAGTCATAATGACACAAATACAATGCACAGCGGAACTAATATCCCCGAAACAGGCCAGTCCCAAAAACCTAGTGAAGATCGCATGCGAGGGAGTCAACACGATGAGTTAGTAAATACCTCAAAGAAAGACGAGGTCGATGTCGTGATAGGCGCCCAAGCGTGCGCCCTCTGCAGTCTCACACACACGGATGCCTCGAGTCCTCTTCTTCCACGCTCGGTGCTAACCTCGGGAAGAAGATCCAAACCTTGTATCACCTTCTTCACAACTTTGCACCACCTCCAAGGTATGTGCGCCAATGGAAGAAGGATGAAGGAGAGGGAAGCCGCCAAGCACCAAATTCCTTGCGCTAATAGGAAAGGAAGATCAATGCTTGCGGCTAGGGTTTGATGGAAGAGATCACTTGCGCCTCTTGCCCTTGCTCTCGCCTCTCTCTGTGTTCTCACGCCTCCAAGGAGTAGAATGCCAGAGATGGGGCACCTAGGGCCTCTTATATAGAGCAAGGGGCGGTTAGGGTTAGGGCTAGGTGCAATTTGCTTCCATAATGAAGCAAATTTGCCCACTTCACCCCATTATACCCCTTAGGCGCCAATGGGGTTGTTGTTGGGCCTCATTGGTCAATGAGCAAGCCCATACTTCATTGAATGGGTTGATTAAACAATTGGATCCAATCCAATGCAAACCCAAATCCAAATGTGACCTAACCATGGTCAAATTCGGGTCAACCTATCAAAAATGAAGTCTGGCTCCAATAACATTCTTTCATCTCATTAGGCCCATCGGCGCTGATGAATTCTCCCAAATAGATCCGAGTTATCCAATAACTCGATCATAAGGCTTCTCGATCAATACGAGAACTTGAGTATCAAGGTGTGTGACCCTGTAGGTTCCTCTGACGTTGGCACTGCTGACCCAAGGTCATCACAAGCAGTGAGTGGCACCTAGCAGTGCATCGCTGCTACCCAAGTCATTGGAATGGATATCGACATCGACATCCCCATCATCGCAACTAGGTACAGATGCATTTTAGTCTCTTTACCGAACTGATATCCGATTGGACAAGTGTGTCACCACTTGTTTTCATCCAATCTCATGGTTATGACTAAATCAAGTCTCACCTGGGTATGGCCATACACTTTCAGTCATGGAACCATAGAGGAGCTCCATGGATATCACGCTTCCCTTAGGAAGGGGCAAATCCTCTGTCTGTCTATTGACCTTCTCATATGGGTCTATTGACCTTCTCACGAGTTATCCTATTGCTTGTATCAAAGCATATCTCTAACCATATAGAATGGCCAATGACCTCAAGTCAAGGGATCAATGCATCTCCTATTGCTTGTGAGGATAACTCGTGACACCAAGTCATTGCCTCACAGCCGGTCAGTCCAGTATATCCACCACTGATATACTCACATGTCTGCGTTAGCACCTCGTGCCTATCCAGCCCATATACCAGTCTCACAAGTACCAGAGCTGTCCCATATCCACTCAGGTACATCGACTAGGGACAACCATTTGAGCACAGATCCAATCTGTCTCCAGGGACATTATCATATAAGTACACAATCACAGATGTAGACAAACATTGATAATGACAATGCCAGAAAGATATATAAGTATCAATGTCAAGTAGTGCAATAATGGACCAAAACTAGGTCCTAGGGCATATACACCAACAAAGTAATACAAAAGGTTGTCGAACCCACAGGGAACAAGGTTAAATACTAAAAAGTCTAAGTTTCAATAGCTAAGCGAATCGAAACGGGGTTTTGCTGTTAATTAACGAAAAGCAAGAAATCAAAGCAACTACCGAAAGAGTGTATATATGAGAGAGATCAGGGGTTTAGCATCCACCACACTGACAATTCTAATTGCGTTAAAGATGATCTATTACATGAACAGTTTTGCATAAGGAACTTTCCCTAAGGTACAAGGTGCCCCCTCTCGGTGGTACACCACGATGTTTACCTAAAACGGTCTCCTACTCTTGCGGTGGATCGTTATAAACAAACCCTAAGCATTCGGTGGAAAGTTATGATACCCTCGAGTGAAAGCCAAGCACTCTCTTGTCATAGATTCACAAGTCTTACTAAGGGAATCCATCGACACGATTCTTCTCTCGGTATGAATCGCGTCGGCTAATACATGATAATACGTGGCCAAGATAAAATCACAAAATAAGTGCAACAAGTAAGATATGCTCATATGAATGATCAAATAATAGAATTGAAACAAAGTTTGCAACTAGAAATTGTCAGCGGGCTTCAACCAAGCCCTAATAGGTTTTACGCTACAGTATTCATGAAATCGCACAAAAATCTCATTGTAAAGTTAGGAAAACTAAAATCAAACATTTCTAAAGGGAAGGAGATGATAAACCGAATGAAATATTCAAGAATCGACAAGCTTCGATGGTTCAATCCCTCGAAATCGCCTCCGAATCACGTTGTTGTCGTTTCCAGTCACCCTTGCCGGTTCGTGCACTGATTTTTTTCTCTTAGGAAGTTTCGGAAGGGGCTTTTATATCCTTTGGATTTGCCTCTGAGTTAGCTTTCCAAAACATGTCCACTTGCCTTATTTGGACATCTCTAGGGTTCAAAATCGAGAGAAATCGGAGTAGAGGTTGGACTACCCTGTTGCGATCACGGGTGAACCCCACTAGGTTCACTAGGTGATGAAGTGTACTATGGACTTTCACGTAGATTTATTCCGAAAGAATCACGGGTGAAACCTGCCGGGTTCACCTGCCAGTGAAGTGTTGTGTGAGTTTCGGTTACCAGCAAAAGCACCGATGAACCCCGCCGGGTTCACCTAGCCGTATTTCCCAAGGTAACTCCAATTGAGCTCAAATTTGACGAGCAGCTTCATCTTCTCATAAGGAATCGCCCTATTGCCTTAGAATCTTCAAAAGACTTCAAATATGGGCGATTTCACCTAAAGTTTCACAAAAATAAGAAAAAGTGAAGATTCCAAAGCTTTTAAGTAAATAAGTCTCAATGGAGCATAAAAACTTTACAATAGGCCTAAATTTATCATGGAATAATACCAAAAATCACTACTAAAATGCAAGGCATCAAACCCTCCCAGACTTGAATCTTTGCTTGTCCTTAAGCAATAAAATAAGATGAAATACATGATAGGTATTAGAGTAATCATTCATGTTGAAGCATGCATCCAAATTAGAGAAACAAGTACTAGTAATCCGAGATCTAATCAGAAGAAATCAAGTGATTGGGCATTTTGAATATTCAGCAGTTCGATCCCACAATTCCTAGAAGTCAAAGAACTTAGCCAGTAATAAACATAGAATTAAATTAAGCTTACACAATACTCATGCTATTCCTATTCATCCAAATCAAATTGTTGGGATTAACTCAAATGCGTTATTTAGGATACGATACGCTAATTATAACATCAGACTTCAACTCATATCCTTAGGTACCACTGCTAATTTTTCGCAGTGCCAAGTAGAGGAGTCTCTCTTTAGATTTCAACTCATGTCCTTAGGTACCACTGCCAATTTTTCGCAGTGCCAAGTAGAGGAATCTAAGAGTTTATTATTATTATTATTATTTTATAACATATCCCTTCATCTCTTAACAAATGTAGTGTCTTCCCAACAATAGAATAGGATTAAAGGAATGAATAAGTATATGAGCATCTTAATATGAATCATATGTAAACTACAACCATAAGTTAATTGAACAATCAGAGAAATATTCGACCCACTAATGAATGGTATAAAACAATCCAGATCAGAAGATTTCAAAATCATAGACTTCATGAATATGATCGTAGAATATTTCTAACAAGGTTATGCATTCGACAAGTCCTGATTATTCCAAACCAAGCATGCATTTAACCTTATGAATTTTGCCTAGCTAGCATATGATCAAGATTAGACATTATAAACCAATGACTGAACTTTTAACTGCAACATCAGAATATCTCAGAATAACCACATGCATAATGCATTCACAATTCACACACGATATGAGGATCTTTAGTAGAAATATCTTCATAAAACATAGAACCAAATCCAAACCAAGTCTAGACTCGTCATGCATGATAGTGAAGGGGCTTGAAGAGGTGGACCAGGCCCACGAATAGTAGCAAATATAACAATCAAGGAGCCTGGAGATATGGACCAGGCCCACGCATAATAGCATATAGATATAATGCCAACAACTATCCATCAAACAAGGTAAATAAGTCAAGCAGCAAAAATAGGAACCACAGCAAGTCAAGTAACAACATAGCAACGAAGATAATAGACCAGAATAGAAACAGCTCACCCACTCAAAATATCGCATAGTCCTCTATGTGAAGGCATGTACGTGAGAGGAGTTAGTGACGATGCGGGGGTCGGGGGAAGCTACTTCCTCCTGCGCGATTTGGAGCCAGAAGTCCGAGAGCTCTTGCCCTTTCCGCGGGAGGAATAGTCAGGCTTGGCCTCCTCATCCGAAGAGATGTTCATGCGTGCCATGTTCTCTTCATATAGAAAAGAGAGCTGCTTATCCATAGCAGATAGCTTCTCCCAAACCAACCCCATCATCTTGTGCTGTCTTTACATGCCGGCCTCCATAGACTCCCAATGAGAGGACTGCTCCTGGCACAAGTAAGTGAGAGTGGAGTCCATCTGATTGAGTGCCTCTCCCTGGCGGAATAGCTCTCCTCCCTGGCAGAGCTGCTCCTCATGAATCTCCTAGAGAAGGGCCATCATAGACCTGGTAGATGAGGAGCCGCCGAAATGAAAGGCGTCGGGGGCCGGAGGTGCAGTGTCCACGAGGTCTGGCTGGGGATCGGCGATGGGCTGGATGCGCCAGTTAGCTCGTACTCATATGGTGGTGCGCTCGGGGTTCAACAATGGAAGGGTGAATTGGCCTCCCTTGAATGTGAGGCAATAAGAATCACCTCGATGTATGATCAGCTTCATAGAAACACATGACTTGATCTCAAGTGGGTTGTTTCCACTTGCTTCCGAGTGCCGTAGGGGATGACCCCTAGGGAAACTACCAATGGAGTAATCAGCCCTCCTATAACTAGAGCCCCCTTGCGAAAATGGGCGACGCGACTGAATTGCTTTGCTAAGTAGAATCCGGAGTCCACCCTGCAACCATGTAACAAGCACCATAAATAGAATAATTTAGATTGTCGCACCATATCATCGCTTTCCCCGCGCCCGAAGATGGAGTGGGCGAGGACGCGGTGGACATATCTAATAGCTAGGTTGCATATACTGGAAGCCCGAGCGACGCGTGTGGAGTAGATGTGCTCATTAGTGATGGCCCCCCAAAATCCCTGCTTGGTGTATTCTTCTGGTACCTTGTGCGTGAATGGCTCCGGAAAACCGTATACGCTGCGCAGCTGGGAGAGGGAGAAAGAATGCTCTATGTTGCCCAATCCGAAGGAAAGGCGCCCAGGATCCTGGTCGATAATCATGTCTTCTTTGACTTCTATAGAACTATAGAATTACAACGTGATACCGATGTAGGTAGGAGAAGACAGTTGCATGAGATGTTCCCATCCAACGTTTGAGTACATAAGCTCCAAATCCTCTAGGAGGACAAGCATGCCCATGGTTCCTCTGTCAAGATAGTGGGTGTTGAGCACTCATCGGTGGTGGAGAAGCCGATACCGTTCCTCTTGCTCTACATTCCACAAAATAATGCCGAACTCATTCGGCAGTGATGCGTATGCATGAGGACGGCGGGCCGAGGTGTGCTGTTGGCCAGAAGAGGAGGGTGCTGCCCGGTGCTCTGTAACAGGTGGTGGAGGAGGTCTAGATGGCGGAGAAGGGGTGTGTTCCTCCTCCTTCGTTGATGATTCTGATGCTAGGCATGGAGCACGGCGACGAGACACGACAGCTTTGTGTTTGGGAGCCATGAAAGACCAAGAAAAAACTCGCCAAAGATCGCTGATGGTGTTGCAAAGAATAGAGAGGCTAGGTGGGAAGAACGGCGGAGAACGGATGTAAGTTGCAGAGAAGACAGCGGAAACCACGAGTGGAAAAGAAAGCCAAAATCCATCGCTAATCCAAAATGATTCGTGCGTAAACCTTGGGGGAAACTCAGATCAGGGGAGAAGAGATCGTCTTGAAGTGCTGAGGAAGATGGATTTCATTGGGAGGATCACAGATCTGGGCAGCAGGTCAGTGGTGCACAGGTTTGGTGGAAATCCTACCCGTGTGCGGCCATAAATACAGGCAAGTAAAGTTCAGAAGCACGAGTGAACCCCATGGGGTTCACCTACCAGTGAAGCTTTCTGGTGAATTTGACACGATCAGAATTACGGGTGAACACCATGGGGTTCACCAACCCGTGAAGTCCTTTGGATGGTTCTGCTCAGTCAGAAATATGGGTGAACTCCATGGGGTTCACCAAGCCGTAAAGCTCTCTGTTGGGAAAAGTTATTTGTCTGGATACAGTAGACTTCACGGGTAAACCCCATGGGGTTCACAATCCGTGAAATCCTCTGGATGAAACCTAAAAAACCTGAAATTCTATATTCCATCCACGAACATCAAATCAACTCTGATGCCGTAATTTTTTTCGTGAAAACCCTATTATCTGATATGCACAACAAACTTCACGGGTGAACCCCATGGGGTTCACCTGGCCGTGAAGTTTTCTTGGAACGCTCAAAATTGTTGTCTCGAAAACCCTATCCTACCAATAGGTACATACAACACAAAAAGACGTACAATCAGCAAAAATCCCCATATTACTACTAAAAACGAAATAAAAATTAACAAACTAAGAGATTTATCTAATAACAACTAAGAGTAATGTATCAAAAATTGAACAATCAAGAACTTGGGTTGCCTCCCAAGAGCGCTAGTTTAAGGTAAATAGCTCAACCAAAAGACTTTTCATGCCACCAAATCTGTGGGGTCTGAAAGGGCAAGAACAGCCCCTTGCTCGACCCGCTCATCCTCGAAATAATGCTTAAGATGATTCCCATTGACGATGAAGCTTCCCGTGCGTTCTGTCCAAATTGTGTTGGCGCTGTAAGGCTTCACGTGCTGCACTATAAAAGGGCTGGACCATCTTGTTCGGAGCTTTCTTGGAAATAGTCGAAGTCTTGAGTTGAAAAGTAGCACTCTGTCTCCTACATGAATTTCCTTCTTCATGATGCATTTGTCATGCCAATACTTGGTGCGTGCCTTGTAGATTTTGGCATTCTCGTATGCAAAGAGGCGAATCTCATCCAGTTCATTAAGTTGCAACTTTCTCCTTTCTCCGGCGCTTTTAAAATCAAAGTTGATTTGCTTGACAGCCCAAAACGCCCTATGCTCAAGTTCAACATGCAAGTGATGATGTGTCCACAAGTGCACGGATACATTAAAATAATAAAAATATCGATCCCACAGAGACCAATGGTCAAATGCCAACTTATCTTAGAATCGCTAGCTAGATGAATCAGGGAAAGGTTGAATCTTAACTTTAACTAAGTTGCACGAAGAATAAAACTCAATAGGGTTGTAATCAAATTATGGATAATTAGGATTTCGGGCTCACCACTCTATGTTTCATGATTTGTTATAATTAAAATATCTTAAGAAGGATTTACTATGTTGAAGGGGATTTATCCGCATGTACAGATTGCCCCTTCTCAGTAGTACAATTTGGTGTTTATCTGAATTAATCCCCTACTCTCGTGGTTATTAACTCAAAATAAACCCAATGAACTCTTGACAAATCAATAAAGTCCCTCAAGTTAATTCGAACTACTCTCGTGTTCAAATCAACTTGTTCAAATATTGTAGATCCGAAATCACAATTCACTTCTCAGTACTTCTTATGACGTCTAAGACATGAAAATCATGGCCAGTAATTATCATGTAATTATAACAACAATAGTTGAATCTAACAAGAGCAAATCACTTCATAAGATAGTATTTAACGATCAAGTCATGAAAATAAGAGGGCTATGCCCTTAATCTTGGATAAAAGTTTACCATGACATGTTGTACATGTTCATGTCTAAGAAATCCAAGTTTTTTTATTACAAATTGGCAAAATAATTAGACATAGACAAAGGAAGACAGGGATTAATGTTTCCTGATGGAGATCGTCGACAACTCGCCGGAGAAACAAAGTTTTTCTGGTCCAAATCTAAAGATCGCCGCCCTCTTGCCCTAGTTTCGCCTCTTCCTTCAATTCCGCTAGAAAATTCACCCCAAAAGCCCCCAATAATTGCTCCTTATGCTGCTTAAATAGTTCCCCACCATCTAATTAGGGTTTCCCCAAAATTTGGCTTGAAAATAGATTGAATCGGATGAGAAACGAAGTCAAAACCAAAACTAGCGGACAAAATTACGGCCATGAAAAATTTCACAGGCGGCCATATTTTTTTCTGTTCAATTCTGGAAATAGGCCTGATAGAAATATGGCTGTGAAAATTATCATACCCAGCCATATTTTTTTCTATAGATTTTCTTTATTAAAATATGGTTGTGATTTTCGTCAAGGGGAGGAACTACGGCCGTGAAAATAATTATGGGCAGGTCGTAATTCATTCTATAAAAAACGTCAAAAAGCACTACAGAAATTATGGCCGTGATTATTTTCACGGGCGGGGTGTATTTTTCAAACTTGCTCCGATTCGCATGAAATTTGGCTGGTGACTTTGTGTCGACGTTTGGAATTCATTCGTGTACTCAGATTTTTCAAAATCCATCAAAATTTGATCATTTTCCCCTAAAATATGACAAAAATGAAAAAGAGTGAAGATTTCGAACAAACAAAAGATTTTAAGCCAAAATGAGTAAAAACATGATAGAAAAGAGATATAATTGATGGTAAAAGTATACTAAAAATACTATATAAATGCATGTCATCAAGTGACAATATTTTCCATAAATAAGTTGGAAAGGAAACATACCGAGTGGTGTCTTGAAGGCTGTTCTGTAGACCCATAAAGCGTCAGGTAATTTCAATGTCCAATCCTTTCGTGATCGAGATATAGTTTTCTCAAGTATTTGTTTGATTTCTCTATTTGAAACCTCTACCTGACCACTAGTTTGAGGATGATAGGGCATTGCAATTTTGTGTTTTACACCATATTTCTTCAAGAGTGCCCCAAACTTTTGTTCTATGAAGTGGGATCCTCCATCACTTATCAAGACGCGTGGAACTCCAAATCGAGGGAAAATTATTTGCTTCATAAGCTTCATAACTACCCTAGAGTCATTAGTAGCTTCTGCGGATACCTCAACCCACTTAGACACGTAGTCAACGGCAATAAGGATATACCATTTTCCACATGACAATGGGAAGGGTCCCATGAAATTGATCCCCCATATATCAAAAATTTCCACTTCTAATATATCATTCAAAGGTAGTTCATCCCTTTTTGAGAGATTCCGGTTCGTTGGCAACTGTCACAAGTAAAAGCAAAGTGTCTAGTGTCATAAAATATAGAAGGCCAAAATAAACCTGAATGCAAGACTTTGAATGCCGTTTTAGCCGCCTCGGCGTGTCCTCCATATGGTGAAGAGTGGCAATGGTTCATCACATCATGTATCTCATCCTCGGGTATGCATCGTCTATACAACCCATCAGCGCATCGCCGATATAGGTAAGGTTCATCCCAATAGTAAGATTTCACATCGTGTAAAAATCTTTTCTTCTTCTGAAAAGTAAAATCAGGGGGAAGAATGTTAGACACAATATAATTTACATAATCTGCATACCATGGCACTTTTTGCTCTAATAAAGCATATAAATGTTCCTTTAAGGAAAACATCGTTGATCTCCAACTCATCATCAATCTTCCTTTCAGCATCTCGTTCAAGCCTGGAAAGATGGTCAGCCACAAGATTTTCACTCCCCTTCTTGTCTCTAATTTCAACATCAAATTCTTGCAAGAGGAGAATCCACCGAATAAGTCTTGGCTTGGCATCTTTCTTGTTCACCAGATATTTGATAGCTGCATGATTAGTAAAGACAATCACTTTCGAATTAACTAAGTATGATCGAAACTTATCGAAAGCAAAAAACAATTGTTAGTAGCTCTTTTTCTATTGTAGCGTAGTTCATCTGTGCGTCATCAAGTGTTTTGCTAGTATAATATATGGCATGAAGCTTTATATCCTTCCTTTGCCCTAAAACCACCCCCACGGCTTGGTCACTAGCGTCTCACATGAGTTCAAAAGGTAATGACCAATCTGGGGGTTGGATATTAGGTGTCGTAATCAATGCCTCCTTGAGCTTCATGAAAGCTTATTCACATTCCCTATCAAAACAAAAGATAGAATCTTTAGCAAGAAGGTTAGTTAAGGGGCGAGCTATTTTAGAAAAGTCCTTGATGAATCTTCTATAAAAACTGGCATGTCCTAGAAAACTTCTAATTCCTTTCACTATTGTAGGTGGCTTTAGATTTTTAATTACTTCAACCTTCGCTCTGTCCACCTCGATTCCACACTCAGAGACCAAGTGTCCAAGAACTATGCCTTCTCGGACCATGAAGTGTCACTTCTCCTAGTACAATACCAGGTTCACCTCTTCACATCTCTACAAAACTTTAGAGAGGTTAGACAAACAATGGTTGAATGAAGAGCCATACACAAAGAAGTCATCCATGAATATATCCATAAAGTCCTCATTATAATCTGCAAATATTGCCATCATTTCTCGTTGGAAAGTCGCAGGGGCATTGCAAAGTTCAAAGGGCATCCTCCTATAGGCATATGTTCCATAAGGACAAGTAAAAGTTGTTTTCTCCTGATCATCGGGATGGATTGGAATTTGAAAGAAACCTGAAAATCCATCCAGAAAACAAAAATAAGAATTGTGAGCCAATCTATCTAAGATCTGATCAATGAACGGTAGAGGAAAATGATCTTTTCATATAGCAGAATTCAACTTCCTGTAATCGATACACATCCTCCATCCTGTAACTATGCGTGTGGGTATCAATTCATCTGCATCATTCTTAATTATAGTAACACCTCCCTTTTTAGGTACAACATGTACCGGGCTCACCCAAGAGCTGTCTGAAATTGGATATATGACTCATGCATCCAAAAGTTTGAGCACCTCCTTCTTCACAACATCTTTCATGTGTGGATTGAGTCAGTGTTGAAAATCCATAGAAGGCTTGCTATTTTCCTCTAATAAAATCCTGTGCATGCAAATAGAGGGGTTAATCCCTTTAAGGTCATCAAGTGAATAGCCAATTATCTTCTTGTGAAGATGAAGTTCTCTAAGGAGTAGTTCAATTTTCTCTTTGTCCAATTCTACACTTACTATTACTGGGTATGTAGAGTTGTCACCTAGAAATTCATATCTCAATGTGCTAGGTAGACTTTTGAATTCAAGTTTCTTCTTCCCTTCTTCTTCCTATCTTTCTTCGGGTTTGGTGTCCATATCTGGGCCAGCATCCAGCATTGCAACATATTCATCAGCTTCCCCTTTAATGTCCATATCTCTCAATAATGTCTACACTACAGCATGTACCTACAAGAGAAGGTTTTTTCAAAGAGTTAGAAAGATCAAATTGTATAACATTGTCACCAATGTTCAAATCTAGTTTCTCATTTTTGACATCAATGACAGCGCCAGCAGTAGCAAGAAAGGGTCTCCCTAGAATGATAGGGAGTCTGTCATCCTCACCAATCTCTAGAATAATAAAATCTGTAGGAACAAAATAATCCCGAACTTTAATAGGAACGTTTTCTAAAATACTAATGGGACAACAAACTGATCTATCCGCAAGCTGTAAAGAGTTATTTGTAGTTTCCAAATCACCCAAATCTAGCCTTTTACATAATGACAATGGCACAAGGCTGACACTCACTCCTAAATCGCATAAGGCTCTCTGAAAGGTCATCTCCCCAATCTGGTATGGTATAGAAAAGCTACCTGGGTCTTTGAGTTTCTGGCGAAGCTTGTTCTATATGATTGCGCTGCACTCCTCAGTGAGTGCAACTGTTCCTTGATCTTCCAGCTTCCTCTTGTTAGACAAGATGTCCTTCAGAAATTTAGCATAAGTGGGCATCTGCAAAAGAGCATCAACAAAAAAAATGTTAATGTAGAGTTTCTTTAAAACTTTTAAGAACTTACTAAATTGCTTGTCTAATTTGGCTTTTACAAGTCTATGTGGGAAAGGGATTGGAGGTTTGTAAGCCGGTGGCCCCACATAGGGTCGTTCTTCCTCAATCTGTTCTTGTGTCTCAGGTGTTGTTCCATGATTCAAATCCCTTGTTTCAGGTGTTGCATCTTCTCCTCTGTCATTAGTTGGCATTTTTGGATCTTCCAATTATTTGCCACTTCAAGTGGAGATTGCATTGTAGTGCTCTCTCGGGTTCATTTCTGGTTGTGATGGAAGCTTCCCTGGCGCCCTAGAGGATGAGCTAGCTTGCTGGGCTAGCTGATTCTCCAACATCTTGTTTTGTGTTTCCAAGGAATCCATTCTAGTCATCATTAGTTTCATCATATCAGTCAAACCTTCAATTTGCTTACTCAGTTGAGAATCCGTGTTTGGTCTCGGTAGTGGATTATAATATCTGGTTTGAAATCCTGGTGGTTGTATGTAATTTCCTTGCAAAGGCTATCTAAAGTTTCCTTGTGGAGGTTGAGCTTATGGTGGTGCTTGCCCTAGTTGCACTGGTTGTGTAGTTCGGTATGAGAAGTTTGGGTGGTTGTGCCATCCTGGATTGTAAATGTTGGAGCATGGATTGTTCGTAGAGTTGAAATTTCCAACAGCATTGATGTGTTCAGGATGACCTTGGACCAACTGCCCATCTCCCATCTGGCACTCAGCACCTACATGGCCTGCAACTCCACACACCTCACAAGATATAGAATTAGCATCACACGAATTCACAGACCAAGAATCAATTTTCCTACTCAGAGTATCTACCTTTGCAGTAAGAGCAGTTAAAGTATAAAGTTCAAATTTACCTGTCTTCCTAGAAGGTGTACCTCGTTCAGAAGTCCATTGATGGTGATTCATTGGCATGTCTTCCAGGAGGTTCATAGCATCCTCAACTACTCTATTCATTAAAGCTCCTCTAGCAGCAACATCAACTGTGAGCCTTGTGTTGTAGTCCAACCCATTATAGAATGTATGAACTAGAACCCAAGTCTATATTCCATGGTGCGGTCACATTCTTTGTAGCTCTTTGAATCTTTCCCAAGCCTCATATAAAGATTCTCCATCCTTCTACATAAAACTAGTGATTTGATTTCTCAATTGAATAGTCTTGGAAGGAGAGAGGTATTTAGAAAGAAAGGCTTGTGATATTTCTGCCCATGTCCTTATTGAAGCTTAAGGAATTGTGTGAAGCCATGCTCTAGCTCTGTCCCTTAAAGAGAAGAAAAATAGACTCAACCTGATAGCATCAGTAGAAACACCATTAATTTTCAATGTATCACAATACTCTAAAAATATAGCTAGATGCATGTTGGGCTCCTCAAGAGGAGAACCACCAAACTGATGTTGTTGAACCATAAAAAGTAAAGCAGGTTTAATCTCAAAATTATTCGCCTCTACAGAAGGCCTAGCAATTACATATTGTAATCCATGTAGGTAGGGGGCAGCATAATCTCGAAGTATTCTGATATTGTTATTGTTCACTGCCGGTTGGGGTGCTTGATCATTGTTCATGTCTAACAGTATGTGCTCCATCTAGTTTTTATCTTCCTGTTGCTGAAGTTGTTTAATCTTTCTCCCCCTTCTACATGTTTGCTCTATCTCAAGATCTATTTCAAAGAATTCAACTGCCCTGGAACTTCTTTGCATAAAAAGATGTCAGACACAGTTGTAAAGTTCTAAGGCAGATGACAAGTAGAAAGTAACGAAGAGTAACAACAAAGCAAGAAAAACTAACTAAAGCTTAGTCTACCAATCCTTAGAAATATACTAATATTAATCGTTCTTTCCCGGCAACGGTGCTAAAAACTTGACACGTCCCGCAAGTGCACGGTTATGTCGAAGTAATACAAAAGGTTGTCAAACCCACATGGAACAAGGTTAAATACTAGAAAGTTTAAGTTTCAATAGCTAAGCGAATCGAAATGGGGTTTTTGGTGTTAATTAACAAAAAGCAAGCAATAAAAGCAACTACCAGAAGAGTGTATATATGAGAGAGATCAGGGCTTTAGCATCCACAACGCTGACAATTCTAATTGCATTAAAGATGATCTATTACATGAATTCACAGTTTTGCATAAGAAACTTTCCCTAAGGTACAAGGTGCCCCCTCTCGGTGGTACACCCCGGTGTTTACCTAGAACGGTTTCCTACTCTTGCGGTGGATCATTCTAAAGAAACCCTAAGCATTCGGTGGAAAGTTATGATACCCTCGAGTGAAAGCCAAGCACTCTCGTGTCATGGATTCACAAGTCTTACTAAGGGAATCCACCGACATGATTCTCTTCTCAGTATGAATCGTGTCGGCTAATACATGATAATACGTGGCCAAGGTAAAATCACGAAATAAGTGCAACAAGGTAAGATATGCTCATATGAATGATCAAATAATAGAATTGAAACAAAGTTTGCAACTAGAAATTGTCAGCGGGCTTCAACCAAGCCCTAATAGGTTTTAGGCAACAGTATTCATGAAAAAACACAAAAATCTCTCTGTAAAGTCAGGAAAATGACAATCAAACATTTCTGAGGGGAAGGAGATGATAAACCGAATGAAATCTTCAAGAATCGACAAGCTTCGATGGTTCAATCCCTCGAAATTGCCTCTGAATCACGTTGTCACTGTTTCCAGTCGCCCTTGCCAGTTCGTGTGCCGATTTTTTTTCTCTTAGGAAGTTTCGAAAGGGGGTTTTATATCCTTTGGATTCACCTCTGAGTTAGCTTTCCGAAACGTGTCCACTTGCCTTATTTGGACATCTCTAGGGTTTAAAATCGAGAGAAATCTGAGTAGAGGTCGGACTGCCCTATTGCGATCATGGGTGAACCCCGCCGGGTTCACCAGGTGATGAAGCCTACGGTTTAGTTCCTGTCGAGTAAGAATCACCGGTGAACCCCACCGGGTTCACCAGGTGATGAAGTGTACTGTGAACTTTCACGCAGATTTCTTCAGAGAGAATCACGAGTGAACCCTACCGGGTTCACCTGCCAGTGAAGTGTTCTGTGAGTTTTGGTTACCAGCAAACGCACCGGTGAATCCCGCCGGGTTCACCTGGCTGTATTTCCCAAGGTAACTCCAATTGAGCTCAAATTTGATGAGCAGCTTGATCTTCTCATAAGGAATCGCCCTATGACCTTAGAATCTTCAGAATACTTCAAATATGGGTGATTTCACCTAAAGTTTCACAAAAACAAGAAAAAGTGAATGTTCCGAAGCTTTTAAGTAAATAAGTCTCAATGGAGCATAAAAACGTTAAAATAGGCCTAAATTTATCATGGAATAATACCAAAAATCACTACTAAAATGCAAGGTATCACTTTTCTGGATTTTTGCAGATCCTCATTTATCCTAAGGATCAAGAGAAGACCACATTCACTTGTCCTTACGGGATCTTCGCCTATAGGAGAATGCCATTTGGGCTGTGCAATGTGCTAGATACTTTCAACAAAGCCTGATGGCAATGTTCTCTAATTTTAATAAGGATTTCATGGATATTTTTATGGATGACTTTTTTATTTACGGCCAGACCTTTAAAGTGTTGGGAAACCCCAGGGATATTTTACAATTTTTTATAGAGATTACATTTGCACGGCGGAAGAATATCCTCGAAACAGGCCGGGCCCAAAAACCCAATGTAGATCATCTTGCGAGGGGGTCGACACGATGTGATAGTAAGTACCTTTAGCAAGCGCGAATGTCGATGTCGAGATAGGTGCCCAAGTGTTCGCCCTCTGCAGTCTCATACACACGGTTGCCTCGAGCTCTCTTCTTCCACGCCCGGTGATAGCCTCGGGAAGAAGATCCAAGCCTTTGTTCACCTTCTTCAAGCATTGCGCCACCTCCAAGGTGGATGCGCCAATGAAGAAGAAGGATAGAGATGATGCCGCCAACCTCAAGCCCTTCTCATGCCAAGAGAAGAACGAGAAGAGGTAGAAGACTTGCGGCTAGGAGATGGAAGAAGAACTTGCTCCAAAGCCTTGCTTTCGCCCTTCTATTCTTGCTTACGCCAAGATTGATTATCATAATTGAGCCTCTCGCATATCCTAGATATATAGAGGCTTGAGGGGGCGGCAAAATAAGGGTTGGACGCAACTCATGAATGAATATGCAGCTAGGGTATGTGGGGAGAGGGAATTAGGGTTTTAGGTAAGGAAAGTCTCCAAGACTTTGCCATAAACATCATCCTCTCTTCCGTATGCGCCTAGGACTTTCCTAAGAAGTCCTCCAAGCCATATCAGCCCCAAGACTTGCCTAAGAGGCAAGCATACCATCCAAGGCATCAAGGGGAGGTGCCAATTCCTTCCAAGAGAAGCAAATTGCGCCAAGCTTGCCCCATTATGCCCTTGGTGCCCAATTCTCTTATCATGATAACTTGTTATTGGGCATCATTGGATAAAGAGCTACCCCAAACTTCATTACATGGGTTGATTAAGCCATTGAATCCAATCCAATGCAACCCTACTCCAAATGTGACCAATCTTGGTCAATTTCGGGTCAACCTGTCAAAATGAAGTTTGGCTCCAATAACAATCTTCCATCTCATCAGGCCCATTGGCGCTGATGAAATCTCCAAAATAGATTTGAGTCATCCAATAACTTGATCATATGGCTTCCCGATCAATACGAGAACTCGAGTATCAAGGTGTGCGACCCTATAGGTTCCTCTTACGTTGGCAGTGCTGACCTAAGGTCACCACAAGCAGTGAGTGGCACCTAGCAGTGCATCACTACTACCCAAGTCATCGGAATAGATATCGACATCGACATCCCCATCATCGCAACTAGGTACAGATGCATTACAGTCTCTTTGCCGAACTGATATCCGATTGGACAAGTGTGTCATCACTTGTTTTCATCCAATCACATGCTTATGACTAACTCAGGTTCTCACCTAGGTATGGCCATACACTTTCAGTCATAGAACCATAGAGGAGCTCCATGGATATCAAGCTTCTCTTAGGAAGGGACAAATCCTCTGTCTATCCATTGACCTTCTCATATGGGTCGTGACATGCTCAATGACAACCGTTATTACCTCCCAACTACGGTGAGGTGTTAGGTTGTATCAAAGCATGTCCTTAACCATATAGAATGGTCAATGACCTCAAGTCAAGGGATCAATGCATCTCCTGTCACTTGTGAGGATAACTCATGACACCAAGTCATTGCCTCACAGCGGGTCAATCCAGTATATCCACCACTGATATACTCATATGTCTGCGTTAGCACTTCATGCCTAACCAGCCCATATATCAGTCTCACAAGTACCATAGTTGTCCCATATCTACTAAGGTACATTGACTGGGGACAAGAGTTTGAGCATAGATCCAATCTGTCTCCAGGGATATTATCATGTAAGTACATAATCGCAAATGTAGCCAAACATTGATAATGTCAATGCTAGAATGATATATAAATATCAGAGTTAAGTAGTACACAGATGGACCAAAACTAGGTCTCAGGGCATACACACCAACATAAAGCTTGTTTAGCTAATCTCTCTAAAGTTTTGTAGCGTAATGAGGAAGTCACTCTAGTGCTGAATTGGGGAAAATATCATTTCATAGTGCGAGAGGGAATAGTTATGGGGCACCTTATTTCCAAATGAGGGATCAAAGTGGATCGAGCAAAAGTTCAAGTGATTTAGAAAATGGATCCAAACACCTCAGTCAAGGGAATTAGGAGTTTCCTAGGACATGATGGATTTTATAGACGTTTTATTAAAGACGTTTCTAAAATTTTATGACCTCTTGCTAACCTGCTTGCTAAACACTCTAAGATTATTATTTTCACTAATCATGCAATGATCAAGTACTTGATGAAGAAGAAGGATGCAAAGCCTCGATTAATCCATTGGATCCTACTTCTGCAGGAATGTTGTGTCCGCAAGTGCACGGATACTTCGAAGTAATAAAAATATCGAACCACAGAGACCTTATTGTTAAGTACCAAATAATTGTATTCTCACTATCTAAGCAAATCGAATATGATGCAAGTAAAAGATGCAGAAAAGTATGCTAAAAGATGATCAGAGAGCTAAACATGGGACTAGGGTTTCATCCACCTTAATTTCAATGACTAGATAAGAATAAAAGGTCATCAGTCAAATCTTATTATGATAAAGACCTAATTTACTTCATAAAAGGATCATCTCGCTCTTGCGCAGACAATCATACAAAGGACCAATGCTCACTCTCATGCAAGATCTATCCAATGCTGAAAATAAGTAAATCATTGAACAAAGAACTCAAGGATCACTCTCGTGCATCCAAGTTCTAAGTCAATAATCTCAAGTGGAATCTCAAGGATCACTCTCGTGCATCCTGAAACTCAACACAGGTTTTACTTATGGTTTTCCGACGACTCGATCCTCACTCTCGTGCAAGATCAAATCAAGTCTAACACAATAACTCAACCCTAGATTCAAATTATCAACATGGCAATAAATTCACTAAAAATCAGAATTCAAAAAACAAACCAAATCTCTTACGATAAGTTCCAAACTCGATGATTTCTAGGGTTCCGAATTTCACAATCAACCTCTCAGTCTATTTTGCAAAATTCTAAAATATGCTGATATTTATAAAACTAAGGAGAATCAAGAACAATTAATCACAAAAGTAAAATTATCATAATAAAATTATCATGACAAAAGTTAATGTTTTCTAGTCATTAACAAACTAAGGGAATTACACCCCATGTCCCATAAAAAGATCTAAGCTAGCATGGAGGAAAGATTACAATAAACCATAATTTTAGGCGATTAGGAATCGAAAAGGGGAAGAAAAGTTACAAAACAGATGCTGTAATGAAATTACAGCACCGTAATTGCCTTTGAACAGCGCTGTCACCGCTGTTTTGTTGATTTCTTCTCTGATCGGATTCCAAACGCTCTAAAACTTCTGTGGTGTCCTCCTCTCCTCCAGGCAAAGCTTCTGTGTAAAAATCATGGCCTGAGTTGGCCTCCATGCCTCTCGGCATGAAGCCAAACCCTAAGCACCGTTCTGACGATTTTCCCTCAATGAAGGATAAAAATTGGCGCTTCCACATCGTGCATCTTCTCCTCTTAAGGACGCGTCCGCCACTTCTTTCAGATCTCAATTTGTACTTTTAGATCAAACGTTATGGCCCGCGCAAGAATCAGCCCGAAAAAGTCACGAATCTGGTTTAAAAATACGGTACCATATTCGGATTACGGCAGTGCCGTATTTTCCTTTTGTAAGTTCCAGGTAGCAAATACGGTACCATGATAATGTTGCCCAATTATACGGCAGTGCCGTATTTTTGCTAAAACCTTCTAGTCAAAATTGCTATAAAATACGGTACCGTGTAGTTCCATACGGTAGTGCCGTATTTCACCCAAGTCTTCTGCTAAGAAATACGGTACCGTGAGAGTGTGTCCAAAAAAGACGGTAGTGCCGTATTTTTGTAATTTAGCTCCGAATTTCATGAAAATTGATGGGTAGCTTCGTTTCGATGTCTAGAATCCATTGGTGTACTTAAATCTTCCAAAATCTATCAAAATATGGCACTTTTAACCTGAAAATGATCAAAAATAAGAAGTGGTGTAGATTCTGCAATATTTGACAATTAAGGCTTAAAAACAAGCAAAAGAGCATAATTATGACACAAAAAGACACATGATATGACACAAAATATATTATGAATTTTGGTGTCATCAAGGAATTCGACATCAAAACTAAAGATAAAAAGGGTGTTGAGAATCTAGTCGCTGATCATCTTTTCCGTCTCTTGAGCGAGAGGACTTCTAAAATTAAGAAGGACCTTGAGATTAAAGAAACATTTCCGAAGGAACACTTGATGAAGATGGCAGCACAAGAGGCACCATGGTATACTGACTTTGTAGCTGATATCCTTCCTCCCGACTTGTCTTTTCAGAGAAAGAAGAAATTTCTCTTCGATGTGAAGAATTACTTATGGGATGACCCATAATTGTTCAGACACTACACTGATGGGCTATTCCCTCACTGTGTTCCTGAGATGGAGGTCTATGACGTGTTGACACATTGTCATGCTTCACCTTATGGAGGTTACGCGGGTCCAGCGAAAATGGCTTCCAAAGTACTACAATTAAGATTGTATTGACCCACCATTTTCCATGATACGAGAAACATCATTCTTACATATGATCGTTGCTAAAGGATTGGTAACATCTCAAGAAGGGATGAGCTTCCTCTCAATAATATGTTGGAGGTCGAGATATTTGATGTCTAGGGAATCGACTTCAAGAGTCCTTTTCCCATGTCTTGTGAGAATAAATATATCTTGGTAGTAGTTGACTATTCTCAAAGTGGGTAGAAGCCTCTACTGAAGCTACCAATGACTCAATGGTCGTGATTAAAATGCTTAAGTGAACAATCCTTCCCAAGTTTGGAGTCTCGAGGGTTCTTATCAACGACGGGGGTTCCCACTTTATTGGGCACAAATTCGCTTCTCTTTTGCAAAAATATAGTCATACCCAAAATTGCAACACCCTATCATCCTCAAACCTATGGTCTGGTAGAGATATCCAATTGAGAAATTAAGAAAATCTTGAAAAAGACTGTGTTGAGTTCAAGGAAGGATTAAGCACTTAAGCTCTATAGCAGACTCTAGGCATATAGAATAGCTTTCAAGACCCCCCTAGGTATGTCCCCGTACCAATTGATATATGGTAAGTTGATGCGTTGCATTTACATTATATTTTTTCCTATATTTTATATGATATTTTATGCTTAATTGTATGAATTTATACCATTTTTAAAAAATTTTATCTTCTATGGTATGGAATCTTCATTTTTCTTGATTTTCATGAAAATACAAGTAAAATTGCACAAAAACAATGGATTTTATGTGTTTTGAGGCCATGACATGATTCCCAAGGAAAAGACGAGGTCACATGTCAAATTTGGAGCGAAATAGAGGTTAGACGCAACATTCACGATCGCACCCGTCAGTCCTTCACGGGCCGTTAATCTGTACAAAGGGACCCTTCTACGCCTAAGACCTAGTTTTGGTGTATATGCCCTGAGACCTAGTTTTGGTGTATATGCCCTGAGACCTAGTTTTGGTCTATCTTTGTACTACTTGATATTGATATTTCTTATATATCATTCTAACATTGTCGTTATCATTATTTGCTTGCATCTGCGATTATGTACTTACATAATAATATCCCTGGAGACAGATTGGATCTGTGCTCAAACTATTGTCCCCAGTAAAGTACCTGAGCAGATATGGGACAACTCTGGTACATGAGAGACTGGTATATGGGCTGGTTAGACACGAGGTGCTAACGCGGACATATGGGTATGTCAGTGGTTGATATACTGGATCAACCCGTTGTAAGGCAATAACTTTGTGTCATGAGTTATCCTCACAAGTGATAGGAGATCCATTGATCCCTTGACTTGAGGTCATTGACTCTTCTATATGGTTAGCGACATGTTTTGATACAACCTAACATCTCACCATAGTTGGGAGGTCATAACGGTTGTCATTGAGTATGTCACGACCCATATGAGAAGGTCAATG
Source organism: Costus lasius (assembly GCA_027563935.2). Taxonomy (NCBI): domain Eukaryota; kingdom Viridiplantae; phylum Streptophyta; class Magnoliopsida; order Zingiberales; family Costaceae; genus Costus; species Costus lasius. The sequence goes on from CM050450.1 coordinate 105,874,220, forward strand.
GACAGACAAAGGATTTGCCCCTTCCTAAGGGAAGCATGTTATCCATGGAGCTCCTCTATGGTTCTATGACTGAAAGTGTATGGCCATACCCAGGTGAGAACTTGATTTAGTCATGACCATGAGATTGGATGAAAACAAGTGATGACACACTTGTCCAATCGGATATCAGTTTGGCAAAGAGACTGTAATGCATCTACACCTAGTTGCGATGATGGGGATCTCGATGTCGATATCCATTCCGATGACTTGGGTAGCAGTGATGCACTACTAGGTACACTCACTGCTTATGATGACCTCAGGTCATCACTGCCAATGTCAGAGAAACCTACAAGGTCGCACACCTTGATACTCGAGTTCTCGTATTGATCGAGAAGCCTTATGATCGAGTTATTGGATAGCTCGGATCTATTTTGGAGATTTCATTAGCGCCAATGGGCTTGATGAGATGGAAGAGAGTTATTGGATCCAAACTTTATTTTTGGCAGGTTGACCCTAAATTGACCAAGGTTGGTCACATTTGGATTAGGGTTGCATTGGATTAGATCCAATAGCTTGATCAACCCATGTAATGAAGTTTGGGCTAGCTCATTACCCAATGAGGCCCAATTGACATGAAGAGATAATGGGCTAAAAGGGTATAATGGGGATGAAATCCTACCCCATTGGCGCCAAGGGCATAATGGGGTGAGGTAGGCGCTATTTGCTTCATTAGGAAGCTTTAGGCGCCTCCCCTTGGTTACTTGGATGGTAGGCTTACCTCTATGACAAGTCTTGGGGCTGATATGGCTTGGAGGACATCTTTGGTATGTCTTTGGCACATATGGTTAATTAGGAGGGGTTTATGGTAAAGTCTTGGAGACTTGCTATAACCCAAAGCCTAATTACTCCCTCCCCTTTACCCTAGCCGCCCCTTCTTCATGTGTTGCGCCCCACATCCCTCTTGCCTTGCCGCCTCTTGAATCTATATATTAGATGCATGCGTGAGCCAATATACATCAATCAATTAGCGAGAGCAAGAGAGTCTTGGCGCATCTCTTCCACCCTAGCTGCAAGTGATCTTCCTCCTTTCCTCTTGGCGCAAGGAGCATTGATACTTGGTGGCTTCTCTTACTCACTTGGAGCAATCTCCCTTGATGGTTGGCGTAAGTGATCAAGAGGCTCTCCTAAGACTTGGATCTTCTTCCCGAGGCTAGCACCGGGTGTGGAAGAAGAGAGCTCGAGGAATCCGTGTGTGTGAGACTAGAGAGGGCGCAAACTTGGGCGCCTACTACGGCATCGGCACTTCTTGCTTCTAGGTACTTTTCTATCTCATCGTGTTGACCCCCGCGCAAGACGATCTTCACTGGGTTTTTGGGACCGGCCTGTTTCGGGGATATTCTTTCGCTGCGTATGTATTCTGAAATGTGTAAAATTTGTAAAATATCCCCGGGGTTTCCCAACAGACCACACCCGTGAGTCATTCACAGGCTGTGAGTTTCTCTGTGTACACAGACTGAAAGTAGTTTTCTTCACAGAGACTTTCACAACCGCAGTCGTGAATGCTTAACGGCCCGTGACTTTTTCCACCTAACTCGGTTTTTTACACGACTTGATCTCAAATCGGGTCAGAACTTAACCAAAGTCTGCATAAACCTTCATAGATGGGTTCTAAACCGATTGAAGTATAAAAGGAAGGATTTTAACAGAGTTCAAGGGGCTTTTTTAGATGCAAATAGACAGAGGCGGTGGCTAGGGAAGAATAGGCGATTTGGCAAAATTACGACGAGGAGATCACGCAAAGGAGGGATTTTGCTGCTAGATCTTCATCTCCTGATCGAAGAGAAGGGTTTCATCATTTTCTCCTAGTGTTTTCATGTAGTTTTATTCATTTTACATGTCAAATTCATCATATTACATGCTGTATTCTAAGAACATGACTACTTAAACTCTTTTTTGGGATTAGGGCTGTAACCCGTTGATGTTTTATGGATTAAATTTATTGTTCTAGTCTTTATTATGAATTCTATTGAGTTTATTTGTTAAGAATTGTGTTCTATTTTGTAATTTTACTTTGGCCAAGTATTTTTACGTCTTAGACGTCGCGAGAAGGACCGAGAGGTGAATCGCGACGTCGGATCTATTATTTTTAAACCTGTGAATCCAATCATGAGAGTAGTTTGGATTTACATGATTTTTCATAGAGCTTAAGGGGTCTTATTACGATAATTGTCACGATAGGGAATTATTGTGATTAGGTACCAGATTACACTTCGAGAGAGGATAATTTGTACAAAAGCAAAAATTCTTTTCAACACTTTAATTTTTCTATATGAGGATTTATTTTTACTAATTCTTAAATTGTCAGTGTGGTGAAAACCCAGTCCTGACTTTCTCCAAACTATTTTCTACTCAAAACGCTCGCTTTTGGTTTCTCGCACTTAGAAGTTTTCAATCAAAACACTAGTTGAATCGTCTAGCTATAGATAGGCCGTGCTATTGGTACTTGATCTCCAGATCCTTATTGGGAACGATCTTTATTTTATTACTTTGATATAACCGTGCACTTGTAGTCGCATCAAGTTTTTGGCGCCATTGCCTGGGATCGCCAGCCAATATCGATTTAATTGTGAAATTTATAGACTGGACATTTTTTTGTTTTTCATATTGCTTAGCTTTTCTTTTAGTTAGGTTTAATCTATTTTTCTCTTTGTGGATTAACACGTTGTATGCCCAGAGCTCTTAAGACAGGTACTATTTTTCTCTAACATCCAGAGATTGAACGCACTTTTTGCCTCCGGAGAAAGTTGTAATTTCAAACTCATGAAGCTGTGAAGGAAGGCGCAATGGCGAACAATCAATCACTTACGGATTTTTTTGTACCTAATGTTCAAGGGTTCAATTTTAGCATTGTTCGCCTAGCTATTGAGATGAACAATTTTGAGATTAAGCCAGCTTTGATGACCATGGTTCAGCAGAACCAATTTGGGGGTTCTCCGATATAGGATTCGAATTTACATCTTGCTATTTTTCTAGAATATTGTGATACTATAAAAATAAATGGTGTATCTGCTGACGCTATTAGACTGAGATTATTTCCATTTTCTCTCAGGGATCGAGCGCGCGTGCATGGCTTCAATCTCTTCCTCCAGGACCGATCATGACTTGGGAGGAACTCTCACGTGCATTTTTGTCAAAGTATTCCCTCCTAGTAAGACGGCGCCGCTAAGGAACATGATTACTTGCTTCTGCCAGAAGGATGGGGAGTCATTGTACGATGCTTGGGACCGCTTTAAGCAACTCCAACGCATGTGTCCTCACCATGGGCTTGAGCGATGGGTCTTGGTCCACACTTTCTACAATGAGCTAGACAATAGCACGAAGCTCATAGTGGATGCTGCGGCTAGAGGTGCGCTCATGAATAAGGGAGTCAATGAATCTATGACATTGCTTGAGGATATGGTGATGAATCACAACCATTCGTCCAACGAATGAGGTATTCCATCAGCAGGCGCAAGTAAGTATAGTAATGATTCGTTGTCATCACTCGCTACAAAAGGTTGATTCTCTTTCTCAGAAACTCGACTCTTTTACTTTTCCTACTACTAAGGTTAATGCTATTTCTTATGAAGTTTGTGGCACTACAGGTCATGTTGGGAATCCCCAGGCTATTTAAAATCAAAATAGTAGAAGCGAGCCCGAAACGAGATTCCTAATTCAACAATAAGGACCGTCTTACGAAGACTACAAAGGATGTGATAGGGGGTATACCTTACTTAGCAGTTTAAAGCTGATGATGGCAATCTGAGATGCGCAAGGGCCCGTCCTCTACAATCGTGCACACACGGACTGCCTCTAGACTCCTCAGCTCCACACACGTGCTAGCTTCGGGAGAAGAGATCCACGTCTCTAATGTCTTCTCTACTTGCGCCAATCACTAGGACCATGCGCTAAGGAGAAGGGTAAGTGTTGGTAACAAGGAGTGAGTAGCACTACCACTTGTCCCAACCTTGATGGAAAAACTTTTATGTGTTATCACCTTCAAGACCCTCATGCCAAGGAGGAGAGGGGAGGCCACAACAAGAGATGAGAGAAAAGAATTGGTGTAAAAATCTCCCAAGAGAGCCTCTCTATTTATAATAGATGAACCAGCTATTCTTGGATATATTTATCTATATGGGACATTGTTTAGGCGCCTACTTGATTTTACCATTAAATATATCAATATATTTAATGTAAAATTTGCCTAGCCCAATTAATTAGCCAAGATAAAAATTCTCTTGCCAATTAGTAATTTTATTTTATTCATGTGACTAAAGTGTCAAGTCCAAACTTGCTCTAAGACCCTTGTTTGACTCATTTTGACAATATAGGTCAACAGAGGTCAAATGCGGTCCACTAAAGGTCAACTAGTGGTCAAACATGAACTAAATAAAATCTCATCTTCATAGAAGAAATCTCAAAGCATCAGTTTCCCAAAATAATCCGAATCATACAATGATTCGATCTAAGGCTAACCGATCAATATGGAGCCTCTAGTTTCTTGGTGTGCAACCTTGTAGGTCCCTTTGATGTTGGCAATGATGACATCATCATCACAAGCATTGAGTGGCACCTAGCAGTACGTCGCTGCTATCCAAGTCATCAGAATAAATATCGCCATCGACAACCTTAGACTTTGATAAGATATATAAGTATACATGTCCCTTTGCCAGGCTGATTGTCCAAGTCAGACAAGTGTGTCACACTTGTTGATTCAACATTAATGGTCAAGACTCTATTCAGGCATATCCTGGGTGTGGGCACACACTTTTAGTCATGCACCATGTAGGGGCCCATGGACATCAAGCTAACCTACATGGAAGGGGCAAATCTTCTATTGGCAAGATGTAACTCTACACAGCTCAAGACATACCCAATGACAACCGTTATGACCTCCCTTTTACGGTGAGGCGTTAGGTTGTATCAAAGTCAAAGGACATCTACGATCCCTATCACTGTGAGATTCTTCTTGAGACACCAAGAAGTATCTTCACGGCAGGTCGGTCCAGTATATCTCCCTTGATATACTCATATGTCTGCATTCTGTAACCCATGCTAACCAGCACATATACGAGTCTCACTTGCACCATAGCTGTCCCCTATCCACTATGGTACTTGACTCAGGACATAGCAAACTGAGATAGTAATATCTCGGAGGGATAACATCATGTAAACATACATATGCATAGATGTACAATAAATCATGACAACGACAATGCTAGAATATCTATAAATATCAATGTATGTAGTACAATAGTTAAGACCAAAACATAGGTCTCAGGGCATAACACTAACAATCTCCCACTTGAACTCAGATCTTATTGTTGAGGTACCTTAACCCCATGTCTCGGGTATGACCATCATGCTTCTACTGCGCCAAAGCCTTGGTCAGTGGGTCTACTAGATTGTTCTCTATGTCACCTCTGTATATCTTTTTGTGACCTCTGTTGATAATCTCCCGGATTAGGTGAAATCTTTTGAGTATGTGTTTGGATCGTTGATGTGATCTTGGTTCTTTGGCCTGCGCAATCGCACCATTGTTATCATAAAGGAGCTCAATGGGATCAGCAGCGCTAGGAACCACTTGAAGTTCAGAGATGAACTTCTTGATCCAAACCGCTTCTTTGGCCACCTCAAAACCCACAACATACTCTGCTTCAGTTGTAGAGTTTGCCACCGTGGATTGCTTGAAGCTCTTCCAGCAAATAGCACCTCCATTCAGTAAGAACACATACCCGATCTGCGATTTGAAGTCATCTGGATTTGATTGGAAAGAAGCATCTATATAAACCTAGACATATTTATGCTCTTTTGCTTGTTTTATATTATCTGTTAGTCTTTTTGAGTCATATTTATGCTCTTTTGCTTGTTTTTAAGCCTTATTTGTCAAATATTGTAGAATCTACACCTTTTCTTATTTTTGATCATTTTCAGGTAAAAAGGGACTAATTTCGATGGATTTTGAAAGATCCAAGTGCACGAATGGATTCCAGACATCGAGATGAAGTCAGATACCAAATTTTATGCGAATTGGAGCTAGTTTGAAAATTACACCTCTCCTGTAATTATTATGGCCGTAATTACACCCCTCTTGTAATCACATACCAAATTTTATGGCCGTAATTTCTGCCCAGAATACACAGAAAAAATTATGGTAGTGCCGTAATTATTTTACAGGACGTAATTTTCTGCCCAGAATACACAGAACAAATTATGGCACTGCCATAATAAAAATTATGGTCGTAATTATATTCTTGCCCGAGTCTTCCGCCGCCTCCTATATCCGATTCTTCTGACGCAAAATTAGAGAAATCCAGGGTACCATTTCAAAATCTAAAAATATGGGATCGTTCTATAAAAGGAGGAGAAGATTTCAGGATAAGAATCATCCAATTTCATCACAAATAGAGGGAGAAATCGAGGGAGGTGCCGCTAGGACTCAGCCTCTCGTCGAGAGGCATAGAGGCCACCACTGGCAGCAAAATTTTCAAGCGAGTTTTGCCCAAGGGAGGAGAAGACACACTAGAAATTTCAGATCGAAAGGAGTTCGATCGAGGGAGAAATCAGCAAAATAAAATTTGAGCGTAAAGGAAAATCGTGATTTTCTATAGTAGACTGTTAGTGTAGCGTACTGTAGTAGCCTGAAAATTTCCAAAATCATAGGGCTATGATTTTTTTCACACCTCTGTGATTATAGTAAACCTTTGCTTTCTCTTTTTCTGAATTCTGAATATTTTTATGAATATTTATTGTGTTCCTATGACTTTGGTAGCATAATTCTTTTCTTTAGGACTTAGGGAGTAATCCCTTTTTAATTCTATAGTGACTAGATAATTTTTACTCTATTGGTTATTCTTTTAATGATAATTTTGCCTTTGTGATTTATTTTCTTTGAAATTATTATTTGCATGTTTTAGGGTTTGTAATATGGCCGAGCGGTGATTTACAAACCTAAAACCCTTAAATTAGATCTAGAAACCTAGACTATGAGAATAGATAAGTCCTAGAACCCTAATTTATGATGCTTATTTTACATGTGAGTTTTGATTTCATTGTTCCAAACATGATAATATGGACCGAGAGGTGATTTTCATTGTTAGAACCCCTTAGGCAAAACCTGTGAAATTAAGATACGAGAGTATTTAATTTTACTTTAGAAGTAGACTTTGAAAGTTAAATATAGACTGAGAGGTGATTTTAATTTTCTTTGTCTGGTTTACTTTTATTTAACACTGAGCAGCAAGTCACGAGAGTGAAGGCTGTTCCGTGAAAATTATTGTCGCAAGAGCGAGACAATTTCTTTATAAGTAAATTTTTCTTTATCATGATTTGAATAACTAATAAAATCTTTATTATGTCTAGTCATGAGAATTAAAAAGTGATGAAACCTTAGTCCCAGCTTTCTCTCTCCGATCTTCTACTATAGTATTCGCTATTTTCGTTCTTCTATACCCATCGTTCATTGGTCGCTTAGCGAGTACTAATTCGACTATTTGGTACTTAACACATAGGTCTCTGTGGGTTCGATATCTTTTATTACTTCGAGTATCCGTGCACTTGCGGACACAACAAGTTTTTTGCGTCGTTGTCGAGGACCTTAGTTTTGTTAATATCAAAATAGTTGTTAGTATTACTAGACTAAGTTTTATTTTAGATTTAACATTGTTTTCTGATTTTGCAAAATTTGGATTTTCACAAGCTGTGATAGGGCTGTGATTTCTGAAATTTTTGCTAATCTTTCTCTTGTTTTTTGAAATTCTGAATTCATCCTATTATTTTCTTTTTTATGCACAGGACTCTTAAATCCTGACAATTTTTATTTTCTGTGGACTCTTAGATCATAATTTTTTTTAGAAAAGTTTTGATTTGAAGGGATGTCTCTGAATTACAACCCGTGGGCAACTGAAAGAGATGAGGTATACATGCCACAAGGTAAGTATGAAGATGATTCATGGTGCACTATTGAAGACAAGTTAGCTTATTTGGCTTATAAATTAGACTCTTATATGCACCTATTATGACATCTTATTCTTCTATTAGATGTGATATTTGTGGATGTTTTGATCAATATACTTCTGATTGCCAATTTGTAATTCCTCAGTATCCCAATTCACCATGGTACCAAGATGATCAATATTATTCTAGTTGGGAAAATCACCAAACATCTTTTTATTAGGATTTCTCAAATAATATTTCAGAACCATACTTTGAGGATATTGAAGAATCTAGATTAGAATCCATGCTTGAAAAATTCATGTCAAGTCAAAATCAGAAATTTGAGGAACTTAGGAATGAGATTATCAGCAAAAAGATACTATTAATCAGCTTACTTCTCAGTTAAAATCTATATCTGCTGATACTGAAAGGTTAGAAACCCAGTTAGCACAACAATGTAGTTTACTTGAGATTGATTTGGAAATTAATAAAATTGATTCTGGTGATTCTGAAATTGATTTAGAAAAATCTCCTTTTGATTCTGGTGTTAATTATGAAATTGATTCTTTTGATGATAAATTGTTTGTGGTTAAATCTGATGAACTTGAGAAAAGATTAAAAATTGCTGATATTGATGAATCTCAATTTGATTTTGGTGAAAATTTTGAAATTGATGATAAGTTATTTATTGTTAGATCTGATACTGTTAATTCTGAAATTGATTCTTTTGCGAAATTTGATGAATCTGACTCTGATTTTGATGATTCTGAAATTGATTATTTTGATAAATTATCTGATAAAAGGCATGAGGAAACTGATTTTGAAAAGTCTCATTTTGATTTTGATGGTAATTTTGAAATTGATAAATTATTTGATGAAGGACATAAGGAAGTTGAAAAAAGTTTAAAAATTATGAATATTAATGAATCTCACTATGATGTTTTGCCCATACTTACTATTCAACCTTCTGATTCATTACAAAAATTATGCTTTTTTTAGGAACCAAATATGAAACAGAAAAATTATCTCGATGATCCAATAATTGAATCTTTTGATCAAAGTCCTAATCTTATTGCAATTGAAAATATAAACATGAAGAAAGGACTAACGATTTTATTTACTGACAAATATAGGAAGATCATAAAAAAATTCTTTGTGTGGAATCGATAATATTGATTTTGATTTCTGTATATTTGAAAAAGCCACGTCCATCGTATCTTATATGAAATTTTGGATGTTTGGATTAGTGGCTAAACTTTTAAGACAACGAAAATGCAGAAATTTTTATGCTATTCACTATGGTACCGATCCACCTACTTCACCATGATATTTGGGTTTCGGTCAAGCTAGTTACCTAAATATTAGCGATTCTTGGGAGGCAACTCAAACACTCTTACTCTAATTTTTTGTATTCTATTTAATAATGTTTTTTTACTATTTGTTATTTTTCATCTTTGTAGGTGAATTTGAAATTTTTTTTAGGATGAACTGGTGATTTTTGAAGTTTATTAAAAAAAAATACAACACTGCCGTAATTTTTATTACTGCCATAATTTTTTTTATTATTTCTAGCCAGAATATTTTACACCCCTGCCGTAATTATTTTTATACCCGTAATTTAAAAAAAATCTACATTCTGCTCGCTACATTCTGACTTTTGCTAATCTGATTAAGTGTTTTCTCACAGGGATTTTAAGAAACTGGAGGGATAAAATTTTTAATCTTTGGCACAATTAAGAACAACTCATCTTTTACTACTATTTGGATAATTTTATTGAATTTAAAAGTCCATGAATCATCCTATGACCCAGCATCTTTTGATAACTGATTAACTTCTGCAACAGTTTTATTTACTAATCTGATGAGCGTTTTTGCTGTAGGAATTCATGTGTCGTAAACCTGAGCTTTTACATGAATAGAAATTACATGTGTCGTTCTATCTTGTGGATTAATTGGTTTTATTAAAATATTTTCGGATCATTCTAGGAACATGGCAACTTTTGAAGTCTGATAATTTTATGTGCTGTTTTAATTTAGTAATCTGATTAGTCCTCTTGCTGTTAATACCCTACACTCCTGATAGATACTGATCCTTTATTTTTTATACGTCTGAAGAGAACAACTTTTATTCTACAATTTGGTTTTGTCAGTTTTCTTTATAGATTATTAAATCCTACTCTATGGCATAGCTACTTTTCATAAATGAATCAGTAGGCTGCTCTGCTTTCCATCGACATCAGCAGCTCCTTGTCTTTAGATTGCCACCAGAAGTAACCCAGCTACCACCTCTACTTCCACCATCAAATCAACCACTGCCAGCTTGTTTCCAGTCGGCGATCTCTTCTCTCTTCCTGCCACTCAACAGACCTCTCCAGCCTCTGAAGAGGAGAGTTTCCGATCGCATCTTCAGCGGTACCTACCAACAACGATTTCGATCTGACTAGAGGAACGATGCTTTATTTCCCGCTGACCTTGCTTTGCTCCAGCCGGAGTCTGCCATAACCAGCTTCTTTCCTCCGAAAGCTACAGCACTAGCCATCATCTTTGTTTCCAGCAGTGGATTCCAGCATATTCAGCCACGGCATCTCTATTCCACTTCAGATCTGCATCTCTGGTGGTCTCTTTTTCCAGCCGCCGATCAGCGGCTATAGTTTCATTTCTCAGCCAGCATCTTCCTCGATCAGCTGCTACTGCTTCTTTTTTAGCCATCGCACATCACCAGGTGCCAGCGTTCATCTTGACCAGCTGCCGCCGGCAAAATTTCCTTTGATTCATCGCCGCCATTAGCCAGCGTCTTCACACCAGCATCTTTTTGGACAGCTGCACAGATTTCATTTCTCAGCCAGCGGCTTCTTTCTCAGATAGCGGCAGCATCTGCCACTTTATCTTCACGACCACAAAGCTTTCTCCAACAGACCCAAACTACATATGACTACTCTATTTGTTTTCAGCCGCTTCTGGTACCGGCGACTGATTTCCAGCGACCAGTCAGCGTCTGCAGCTTCCGTTCATTGCCAGCTATTTTCATTTCCTATAATCAGCAGCCTCATCTTCTACAACCACCAGTCAGCATCTCTGCCTCCATCTTCAGCGTCAACTTTCTTCCGGTAGCACTGCTTACCCGCTCCAGTTTACGAGACATTATCACCTCTATTTTCCTCTAGAGACAAATCTCTTCTAGACACTGCCGCCAGCCGATGACATCATCACCTCTGTTTTCTTCCGGTAGCACTACTTACCCGCTCCATTATTGACTCTATTTTTTTTTAGCTTTGCAGCATTATTTATCGCCGCCTACCAGCCGATGACTTTGCCTCCAGGACTGTAGTCTCCTGCAAGCCACTGGAGACTACTCATCATCACTTTTGCGTCAGCGACTCTTCATCTTCGCTGCTAGTAGTACTTCCGCCGACATCTATTCCACATCTGCTCCTTCCACTAGCACCCTCCTTAGTGTTGGAAATCCCCAGACCTCATAAAACTTTAAAACACAGCGAAAGCGGAGGTCCGAAACAGAATTCCAGAAACACCAGGATCACTTACGAGAGAAAAACCGAAGGATGTGAAGAGCAGTACCTTATCAAGCAACTTTTAGGAGCAGCCGATGATGAAAACACGCAAGGGCCCGTCCTCTGCAATCGCACACACACAGACTCCTCGAATACTCTCCAATCTCCACGCCGGGTGCTAGCCTCGGGAGATGAGATCCACACCTCTTGATCTTCTCAACTTGCACCAATGCCAAGGAGAAGAAGGGGTGTTGGCGACAAGGAATGGGTAGCACTACCACTTGTCCCAACCTTTGACGCCGAAAAGTTTTATTGTCGTCACCTCCTAGACCCTCACGCCAAGGAGCAGAGGGGAGGCGACAACTAGAGACAAGAGAAGAGTTTGGTACAAAAATCTCCCAGGTGGGCCTCTTTATTTATAATAGCAGAGCCAGACGCACACTGGAGATTTTTCCCATATGGGATAATGAGCATAGGCGCCTACTCACAATTAAGCGTCACGGGTTCAAATCCCTGCAGATGCAATTAATTATAAATTGCACCCAAGCTTATTAATTAGCCAAGAGAAAAATTCTCTTGCTAATCAATAATTTTATTTTATTCATGTGACTACAGTGCCAAGCCGAAACTTGCACCAAGACCCTTGTTTGACTCATTTTGACAACATAGGTCAACAGAGGTCAAACGTGGTCTACTAGGGTCAACTAGTGGTTAAACATGAACTAAAATAAAATATCATCTCCTCTATAAAAGTCTCAATGCATCAGTTCCCCAAAAAGATCCGAATCACACAATGATTCGATCAGAGGCTAAACGATCAGTATGAGAACTCGAGTGTCAAGGTGTGGGACCCTGTAGGTTCTTAAGACGTTGGCAGTGATGACTAAATCATCACAAGCAATGAGTGGCACCTAGTAGTACATCATTGCTACCCAAGTCATCAGAATGGTGTCATCATCGACATCCCCTAAGACTACGACAAAGTACAAGTGCAGCTTTGTCCTTTTGCCAACTGATGTCCAGATTGGACAAGTGTGTCACACTTGTTAATCCCAATAATATGGCATGACTAAATCAGGTTCTCACCTAGGTATGGCCATACACTTTCAGTCATCCATATAAGGGCATCATGGACAATCAAGCTTCCTCGAAAGGAAGGGGCAAATCCTCTATTGGCACATTGAATCCCTCATACGGCTTATGACATATCCAATGACAACCGTTATGACTTCCCTTTTATGGCGAAGTGTTAGGTTGCATCAAAGTACATCAATCACTGTATAGAGATACCAATGCCCTCAAGTCTAGGACAAGTGCAACTCTGTCACTGTGATATTCATCTCGTGACACCGAGATGAATCCTCACGGCGGGTCGATCCAGTATATCTCCCTTGATATACCCATATGCCTGCGCTAGCAACCCGTGCTCAACCAGCGCATATACTAGTCTCATGCGAATCATAGTTGTCCCATATCCACCATGATTCTCGACTAGGGATAAACATAGAGACCAGATAAAATCTATCTCTTAGGGACATTGTATATGCAAATGTATATATGCGCAGATGTAAAAACTTGCATGACAACGACAATGCCAGGATAACTCATCTATCAACTAGATGTGATACACATATCCCAATGGACCATCATGAGGTCCTAGGGCATAAACACTAACAATCTCTCACTTGCACTAGGACCTTGCATTGAGCAACCTTAATACCGTGTCCTAAGCATGACCTATCACGCTCCTACTGCGCCAGAGCATCGGTCTATGGGCCTTTCACGATTGTATCAGTGTTTATATCTACTATATCTCAAGTACCTCTGGTCCCAAGACAAGGTATAAGCATCTGAGTACGCCTGCGAGGTTCAACAAAGAACTCTCGCTGCTTCCCAAAATCATTTGCATACTCTGCTTTCAAGTAGTCTGCTCTGAAGCTCCCAAAGCTTTTAGTACCACTACAGGAACAGCTAGGCTGTCACTGGTCTGACTAAAACAAGCTGCCAAGTGAATACACTGAGCTTTTCTTGTCATTACTGACCAAGAACCACCCCGTAGTTCTATATAGAACCTAAGTGTGTTCTTCATTCCTTATCCAGTGCCATGCACCTGGATTGGGCCTAGTATCAATTGGTTATGCTCTCGGCATAAACCATTTCTGGTCTATAACATACCATCATCGATGTATGTTATCTGACTCAGCACTTGGAGTTTCTTGGACTTATCCAAAAACTCTCACACTTACGCCATAGGTAAGGTCCACTAAGTCATTCATCACAAGACATTTCCCAATCATCTATTCACCAAGTGAAGGATTGGGATATCATCTTTGATGATCTGTATGTCCCCGACATACAAGACCAGAGATGTCATCAAGCTCCCACTGAACTTAGGTATTATAAGGTGAAGATTCTTTGTCCAAGTTAGGAGTTACCCATAACACTGACACACATGAATTAATTCAGCCTTTTTCCCACACTTTCTGAACCTAGGTTGCCCCACAACCTATATACGAGGCTCAGATTTCATCTTTGACCATCTGTGCTAGGTGGCTGACCTTGGACTGAATCCAAGTCACAATTTCCTCCCACTTGCCATTTTCAAGGAAATACATTTCCAAGAAAAATAGCATCAAGAGCAACAATCACTTGTTCTCCTGTGGGCCTATGGAAATTAGTATCCCTAAGTCAATTTAGGATACTCCACTTACACTTATCAGATCTTGATTCTATGTCACTAGATTCAGATGTATGACCCCCAAAGTCTCACATCTATAGATCCTGATAATTATTTATGTCATCTCCTTACTTGGAGATATATTTAAGATGAAATAGTTCAGTGTCGAAGAAACTATCAGCATAACCTCAGTAGAGATATCGTTGACTTTCAATTCCTCCCACTAAAACCACCTTCCAAGGTGTTCTTTAGGAGTTATGAGCTATGAGCAGACCTCATACTCACTATGATAGTCACCTGTGGCTCAAGTACTCGTCTTCCAACTTGGACTGAAGATCACTTATGAATTTTGACAAGCTGGTTCCATAAATATTTTGGTAATTTCATGAATTCCTATCTTTTGACCTTTCCACTTCACCTCACTTGGTGAAAAACATTTATCAGCAAATAAGTTTTTGCCCATCTATCACATCTCGAAAGAGGTTAAGATAGTCAATCTCCTAGAAGGAGTTCGAATCCAAGAATTCATGTGTATGAAGTCAGTGGATGCATCACTTGTTTATGATAAATATCTGAGTCAGAAGATTGGTATTCAATTTGAACCACTTATTAAATTCAAGTTATTTTATTACCTCATTATTTTGCACAATATAATGACAAGAGATTTGCAAATGAAAAGAATGTCAAATTCCTTTTATTCCAAAAACTCTACTCCATGGAATAGATACAATGTCAATTACATGTTTGCAAAAATAAAACAATCCTATCAATGACAAAAGAAAAAATAGCTCCAGCAGGATCTTCTTACTGTCATTCATGTCCTATTTCTCTGGAGCTCTTGCATATTTTTGCAAATATCAGTCTCACCATGCGGTATAAAATACCCATGTACGGAAATAGACAATATAGGATTTGGTAATAAAATTACCTGAGCCTAAAGATGAAGGGTTACTTCTCTTCATCTCTTTCTGAGGATGCTTGCAGTCTTTGCGCCAATGGCCCTCCTGGCCACAGTTGAAGCACTTGTTCTCCCTCACCCTACCTTTCTTCAGTGCCTTGGCCTTGGACTTGCCCTTACCCCTTTTCCGCTTCTTACTGTCCTTGGAGACTATAAGAACGGACTTGGGTTTGGACCTGACCATTTCCTTCTCGGTCGATTCTAGCAGTTTTAGCAGCTCCTCGTGAGTACAAGCTATTTTATTCATATTTAAGTTAATGATAAAAGAGCTACAACTCAGAGGCAGCGACTGCAGGATAAGGTCCGTAGCCACATCCTGATCCATCGGGTGTCCTAGTCTAGTGAGATGCAACAAGTACCCAAGCAACTTGAGCACATGTGGTCCCACTAAAGCACCTTCAGGCATCTTGCACTGAAAAGCAGCCTTGGATGTATCAAACCTTTCTGTTCTAGCCTGCGACTCGAATAGTTGCTTTAGATGCGTGATGATCTGAAATGCATTCTGATCCTCATACTACATATGCAACTCAGACGACATCGTGGCTAACATAAGGCAGCCAACATCCAGGGCGTCATCCTGATGCTTGCGAAAAGCATCCCGTTCAGCCGTGCGTGCTGAGGATGACGGCTGAGGAGGAAGTGCTTGCTCTAAGACATACAGCTTCTTCTCCTGCTTGAGGATTATCCTCAAGTGCCGGTACCAGTCCATGAAGTTAACTCCAGTCAACTTCTCCCTTTCAAGGAAGGAACGGAATGACAGTCCGCAGTTGTTATTGCTTGTAGAAGCCATCTATAATACAAACAAGAGCAGATCAGTATCACAATTCAATCATTTATTCTGGCCTTTTATAAATGATTGTTTCTCACTATTTTATTCAAATCAATAATCCTCAAAAATCGATCGAGAAGTCGCCCGACTTCCTTATTGAGATGGGATCCTCGTTTCGTACACGGCCTTGCGTCCCACGGAGGTGGGATGTACTGCACAAGGTGACGCATGCTTCCTGAGGTAGGCCCCTATCCAATTGCAACTCGGCAATTCCCCTTCTTAAAACAGTTCAAGCACTTTGTGTCCAACAGAGGCTGGATACAGCATAAAGCCTTAACTTCTTAAGGGTGCCTCTAGAAATTTCATCATGTGAACCACCACATATAAAAAGTCTAGTCAAGTTCGACCTGACCGTTATACCCAGGGCCAACGATTTCCTTGCGGAAGGCACGTCTAGAGTTTTAACCAGACTGGGGAAATCATTGTCACCACACGCCTCCTGAAGATAAACGGGTGTGTCCCACAGGGGTGGGAAACAGTGCACAACACCATTGATCGACAGTTTGACGAGGGTTACGCGTCAGAAGGCTAAGTAACGGGACTTGATATGATTTATAGAGGATTTTTGTGGTCTCAGCACCACGGGCTTTTTATCTTATTCTACCAATACAGGTATGCAATCCTATGGTGGAATAAAACCAAAAAGCAATAACGGCATGCTGGAACAGAAACAGTAAATATGATGTGATCAAAGCCCAAAAGATGGGTCACAAACCCCTATACCTAGTCCTAGCCACCTAGCACTACCAAGGGCTATGAGCCATGGGCTCATGCTAACAAGTCCTTAGCTCATCCCTGAGTGCCCTAAGGGCTCTACTCTAAGGCCCCGAGGTGCGCCACCTAGGTCTTCAGCTCCATGGGTCAGCTCGCGAACCCTAAAGGCACCATCTAGGGAAACCCTAGATCCCCTTTAGGTTCAACCAGCCCAAGTCTTCTCTGTGAGCTAGCTCACAAATCCTAGGCTCCTCCTAGGATTCGGCCAACTCATATCTCTTCCTGGAAGATAGCTCACAACCCCTAAGCTCCTTCTAGGGTTCGGCCAAACATCCATGTGTCATCTCTATGCTAGGTATCTCACCTCAATGCTTGATACGAACATCCCTTGCAAGGTGCGCCACCTAGAGGTGCGCCCCCTTTGCTTGGATGTGTCATCAAGCATCTTTGGTGCTCGACCTTCCTCCATCAGCCCATGAACTTAAGAAGCGTCCAAAAGACCTTCAAGTTCTTGGCTAATGATAGAAGATCAGTCCCTTTGCAAGCTTGGAGCACCAATCCTCTTCCTCAACCCATGAACCTCTATGTGCCACCTAGGAAAACCTAGGATGCACCATGGTTCGGTTAAGGAATAAGATCAGCCCCCTTAGGTTGCTTTTCCTTCATCATCAGCCCTTGAACCCATGTATGCGCTACTAGGAGACCTAGAAGCTATGAGGGTTCGGTAGAGGATGAAGGTTAGCCCCCTTACTTGACTAGGTTGCACCATCACCTTATCCATCCATCATCCCTTAAGTGAACCAACTAGGTAACCCTAGAAGTCACTCAAGGTTAGGTCAGGTAAGGGGATGCGCGACCTTGGGAGGTGAGGTATGCCAACCCTAACCCTAGCCGCCGCCCCCTTAGATGCACCCCTAGGTTTAACCCTAGAAGTGGCTAGGTCATGGGTTGCGCCACCTTGAGAGATGCGCAAGGGAGAGAGAGAGAGAGAAACACCACGATGTCTTCAAAATCTTCAATTTTAAATTACAATACAGAATTGAAAAGCAAAATTGAAAGACGGTACGGAGGCCTCACATTGATACATCACAGGCATGGCAATAGGGCTTGACTTTAATGACAACATAAATGCACAAATAGAACTACTCATGCGATTCTACATGCTATGAAAAATCAACAAGAATTAATTTTCAGCGACTCTACATCATCCTTCTATTTTGTCTTGCCCCTCTCAGGAGTCTACAAAGGGTAGCCACCCCTTGCAATCCTTACCCCATAGAGATTAGGACAATCACCCAGTCCATGCCCCATAATCTCCTATGGGTCTCGCGCCATGGGTCTATCCCATGAGGGCAAGGAGGGGTAAATTCTTTCACATAGGGTCTATCCCATATGTGAAGAAAATGAAACTAGAAGACAATTAAGAGGCGAAAATCAAAAGAACATAATTTTCAACAGAAAATTCATGGCACAAAATTTTTGAAAACAATTTTCATGACATGGGGTAGGCGCATGTAGAAAAGACACCTTCGGGCCTCGTAAGATCGCTTTGATACCACTGTTGGAAATCCCCGGACCTCATAAAACTTTAAAACACAGTGAAAGCGGAGGTCAGAAACAGAATTCCAGAAACACCAGGATCACTTATGAGAGAAAAACCGAAGGATGTGAAGAGCAATACCTTATCAAGCAACTTTTAGGAGCAGCCGATGATGAAGACGTGCAAGGACCCGTCCTCTGCAATTGCGCACACACGGACCCCTCGAATCCTCTCCAATCTCCACGCTGGGTGCTAGCCTCGGGAGATGGGATCCACGCCTCTTGATCTTCTCAACTTGCGCCAATGCCAAGGAGAAGAAGGGGTGTTGGCGACAAGGAGTGGGTAGCACTACCACTTGTCCCAACCTTTGATGCCGAAAAACTTTTATTGTCGTCACCTCCTAGACCCTCACGCCAAGGAGCAGAGGGGAGGCGACAACTAGAGACAAGAGAAGACTTTAGTACAAAAATCTCCCAGGTGGGCCTCTCTATTTATAATAGCAGAGCCAGACGCACATTGGAGATTTTTTCCATGTGGGATAATGAGCATAGGCGCCTACTCACAATTAAGCGTCACGGGTTCGAATCCCCGCAGACGCAATTAATTGTAAATTGCGCCCAAGCTTATTAATTAGCCAAAAGAAAAATTCTCTTGCCAATCAATAATTTTATTTTATTCATATGACTACAGTGCCAAGCCCAAACTTGCACCAAGACCCTTGTTTGACTCATTTTGATAACATAGGTCCACAGAGGTCAAACGTGGTCCACTAGGGTCATCTAGTGGTCAAACATGAACTAAAATAAAATATCATCTCCTCTATAAAAGTCTTAATGCATCAGTTCCCCAAAAAGATCCGAATCACACAATGATTCGATCAGAGGCTAAACGATCAGTATGAGAACTCGAGTGTCAAGGTGTGCGACCCTGTAGGTTCTTCAGACGTTGGCAGTGATGACTAAATCATCACAAGCAATGAGTGGCACTTAGCAGTACATCATTGCTACCCAAGTCATCAGAATGGTGTCATCATCGACATCCCCTAAGACTACGACAAAGTACAAGTGCAGCTTTGTCCTTTTGCCAACTAATGTCCAGATTGGGCAAGTGTGTCAAACTTGTTAATCCCAATAATATGGTATGACTAAATCGGGTTCTCACCTGGGTATGGTCATACACTTTCAGTCATCCATATAAGGGCGCGATGGAGAATCAAGCTTCCTCGAAAGGAAGGGTCAAATCCTCTATTGGCACATTGAATCCCTCATACGGCTTATGACATACCCAATGACAACCGTTATGACTTCCCTTTTACGGCGAAGTGTTAGGTTGCATCAAAGTACATCAATCACTATATAGAGATACCAATGCCCTCAAGTTTAGGACAAGCGCAACTCTGTCACTGTGATATTCATCTCATGACACCGAGATGAATCCTCATGGCGGATCGATCCAGTATATCTCCCTTGATATACTCATATGCCTGCGTTAGCAACCCGTGCTCAACCAGCGCATATACTAGTCTCATGCGAATTATAGTTGTCCCATATCCACCATGATTCTCGACCAGGGATAAACATAGAGACCAGATAAAATCTATCTCTTAGGGACATTGTATATGCGAATGTACATATGCGCAGATGTAAAAACTTGCATGACAACGACAATACTAAGATAACTCATCTATCAACTAGATGTGATACACATATCCCAATGGACCATCATGAGGTCCTAGGGCATAAACACTAACATTTAGACCTCCGACGATATGTCTAATTACTCTTTGAGAAAAATATTATTATTTTTTAAAGTAAGATACTATTTTTGGACTAAGCCTTATGTATCTATGAATTGTGCAGGTAAAATTTTCAGAAGGTGCATCTTCAAAGATGATTTAGCAGCACCTGCCACGATGCTACACCCCGGACAACATTTGAGCTTGTTATATGGTTGTGTGAGTATCGTTTGCACTCTATTGTATTCATGATTATTTCATATGGTTGTATCTTTGATTTTATCATGGTTGTATTACTTTATGATTTTCTCTAGAAAAGTTATTTATGGATATATGGATTCATTGTTTTGTTCTGATGTGACTTTGTAAGTCTACCTGTTTTTCAAATTGGTTTTATAGATATGATAATATTGATGATTGTAAAACTTATAATTTGATGATATATTTTTCCTAGATGGGTGGATTTTTTCTATGATGATATGCCTACTTTGTTTTTGATATTGAATATCTGTGTCTATCAATGCCTGTGAATGAAGATATGCCTCTTGTGTTGAATGTATTTCTTCAACATATATCCTCCCATGGTAATTTTTCATTATTTGATGCATGGGATTTTGGGTAGATGTGTTGTTCAATGAATGCGATCTGAGAGTGAAGCATCTTTCTTGAATAAAATGAGTATATGAGTATGATTTTTTAATTGATGTTGATTGACTAACCTAGTTAATGTTTGATCTATTATGCTATTTGTTGGGAAGAAAGATTCCAAAGTCCAAAAATAAAAAGAGAGTATTGTGACTCCTCTACTTGGCACTGCGAAAAATTGATAGTGGTACTGAAGATATGAGTTGAAGTCAAGTTATATGACTCCTCTACTTGGCACTGCGAAAAATTGGTAGTGTTACCGAAGTTATGAGTTGAAGTCCAAATAAAAAGTATGTATCTATGTGGGTACATGCTAAGGAAATCCTTTTGACATTAACTCCACTGTCTTAGGCTATGAATCTTCTTGCTGAAAAGATATGAGTTCTATTACATTAGCTATGTGGTTGGTGTACTCTAAATTCATCACCAGAAAAAAAAAAGTGGTAATCGATTTAGAGAATGTCAAAAGCATAAAAAAAAGAGAGAGAAAAACTTTGAGTAGAAAAAGATTTTAGAAATTTTATTCCTGCAAACAAAAGTATAATAGATTTGAATTGAAACAAAGGTGAAATGATGAGCTTCAGATTCTATTTATTATGCAAGTTGCAAAATTTTATTTGATCAAAGTTGTGAATCTTAAGGATTAAATTCAGAGGACGGTATATTTATCTAGAATTTTATGTAGCATTTGGTGGAAATTTTTCATCGGGGATAATGTTTTAGAAATTTATTTTTCATAAGGGAGTAATAATTTTCATACTTAGCATTGTTCTTTATTTTATTTATTTGCTAGAGGACAAGCAAGGTTTGAGCTTTATGTATTTTGATGACTCAAAAATTCATATATTTTATGTTATTTGTTAGTCTTTTTGAGTCATATTTATGCTCTTTTGCTTGTTTTTAAGCCTTATTTGTCAACTATTGCGAAATCTACACCTTTTTCTCATTTTTGATCATTTTTAAGTAAAAAGGGCCTAATTTTGATGGATTTTGAAAGATCTGAGTGCACGAATGGATTCTAGACGTCGAGATGAAGTCATATACCAAATTTCATGCGAATCGGAGCTAGTTTGAAAATTACACCCCTCCCGAAATTATTATTACATGCCATAATTTTTGCTCAGAATACACAGAAGAAATTACGGCAGTGCCGTAATTATTTTTACAGGCCATAATTTTCTACCCAGAATACACATAACAAATTATGGCACTACCATAATAAAAATTACGGCCGAATTATATTCTTGCCCGAGTCTTCCGCTGCCATCCTCTCTCAGCAGCTCTGCGTGAGGAACCTGCAGTTTGGTGTGGTGGCGAATCCATAGCTCTGTGTGATGGTGAATCCATACCCATACCGAATGGCTCATCTCTACCACCCCAAGTGGGTAGTGGTGGCATATAATCTAAGGGCGTGGGGGTAGCTTCAGCAGTTGCGTTTGGAGAGAGCATCCAATTTGCCTGATCTTGGACCATCGTCTTCTCTTTGTTAGGCAGCAGTAGTGTGGGAGCTCCTGGTCCAAGAACTAAATAGTAGCTATCACCCTCTCTCACTATCATCCTCATAGCCACACAGGACTCAATATCTATTCTTGTATTTCCCTTGGCTACTTCAATCCCATATGGCTCAACACTCAATGAAAGGGCTATAGGAGTAAGGAAACCTCCTATCACAATAGCACCCTTCTTTGCCCTAGCAACCTTGTCCAAGTGCTTGATGAAAAAGAAAGCCAAGTCCACAGGGTACCCATGAAGCATACACCATAAAAAGTAAAGCTCGGACTGACGGACCATACCGTCACTATCCCCTCGTCCGAAAATTGTATGAGCCAAAACATGGTGCATATATTTAATGCAGGGGTTCGAAATCTTGGTAGCCTTGGCTAACAATGCTGAAAAACTGGACTCTGATGTAATTTGGTTCTAAAACACATGCTCAATAAAACATCCAAAATTATGGAGCATGCCCTCCTCCCGGTAAGTGGAAAATGGATCTGATATCTCTAAGTGTAAGGCTCCTCTCAATGTTAGCCATGCGAAAGGTGATCTCACCTTCAGCATGCAAATCAATAAAATTATGGAGCTCCATGTCCAAACTGCTGAAGAACTCTAAAACCAATGGAAGATAGGTCTGCGGTGTTATTTGGAAAAATTTCTTTGCCCGTATCTGGTCAAACATCCAAAACACGTCCTCGTTGATCCCTAAAATTTCCAAGGTATGCTTGTCTGCGTATTTGGTGTGGACCACTCGTCGGGTAAGCAGCTGATTATACCATGCCTCCTGAATTTCATCTCTGAATATGATCCCATATGGGTTGGGAGGTGAAGCTGGTGTAGATGACTCAGCTGGACCCTTGCCCCTCCTCTTTGAAACCACTTGCTTGGCCTTCAGTACCATTTCAGAAGAAAAGATAGAAACTAAGTTGAAAATCTGGAAAGAACAAGGGCGTTACCAAATAAACTGGGTGTAGATCAGACTCTGAATGTAGCCTTCAAATCTGAACTTCTGGGCTGAAATCAACTCTCCAATTTCTTCAGGAATGTGTGTCCCCTCTAAACGAAACTACCTGGAAGCAAAAACCAACTCAAACGAAGTTCAATCGCTAAAAATAAAAATAGGCGGAAACTCGACAGATGGGCGGCGAGCAGAGCTCGATCGAGCTTTAATCTCTAGAATGTCGGCTAGAAAAATGGTCAAAAATAGTTCAGAAGTTGCTGGAGAAGGTCGCCGGAGGTTCTGGGAAACAAAAATAAGCTGAAATTGAATGAAAGAAAGCTCGTTTCTCGGAAAAACAAAAAGGGGCGGAACTTGTAGTGTGAATGCTAGAAAGACCTAGATCAGGCCGGAAAACACTAGATTGAAGCTCGAAGACGGACGGGAAAGGTCGCCAGAGGGTTTGGAAGGCAAGGTTGAACTGAAATCCAAGAGGCGGCACGGCGTCAAGTGAAAATACGGGAGAGAAACCCTAAAACACGGCTAAAAACCCTAGAAATACGGCATCAAAATCGTGTAGGGCCGACATAATTACAGCCGTAATTTTTATTACAGCACTGCGTAATTCTTGCTAGTTCAAAATTAAACGAAATTACAGCCTGTGAAAAATATAATGACACCCCTGTAAAAACCTCAGAAAAAATCTTCAAAAAAATTACGCCCATGTAAATAATTACGGTACTGTCATAATTGTCTCTAGAAAATAAACGCTCAAAAATACGGGTCGTGATAAACATTACGGCACCGCCGTAAAAGAGAGTTTATTTTTTTAGGGTTAAAATGACGATATAAAATAACAGGCATAAAACATTTTACACCCCCTACCGTAAAAACCTATGGAGTAAACTAATACAACATTACGGCCCGTAATATAAATTATGGTAGCGCCGTAAAAGACACAAAACTCTTTGGAAAGAATCAGAGAAAAATTACGGATGGTGAAATTAATTACGGCATTGCCGTATAACTCACAAAAATCTCGAAAACTCTCTAGAAAGAAACAAGTCGAAACTATGACACGTAAAACTTATTACGGTACCATCGTAAAATCCATAAAAACTTCTGGATGAAAATTACCCAATATTACGGCCCATGATAAAAATTACGATAGTGCCGTAATTTACGAAAAATACCAGTTTTTCCTACAAAATGAAAAGAAAAATTAGTACTAAAAGTAAAATAAAATAAAAGAAACTAATCTAAGTAGAGGGCTTGGGTTGCCTCCCAAGAAGTACTAATTTTTAGGTCATTAGCTTGACCGCTCTGCACTCAAATCTGATCAAGGTTCCTTGAGTTGAAATTTTGTTCTTTCTTCGTTCTGTTCCTCCTGGAAATAATGCTTCAACCTCTGACCATTAACCTTGAATTCCCCCGTTTTGCCACTCCATATGTCAACAGCTCAGTAGGGATAAGTTTTTCGAACCTGAAAAGATCCGGACCATCGAGACTTAAGTTTACCAGGAAAAAGTTTTAATCTAGAATTAAATAAAAAAAAGTCACCTGGTTGAAATTCTTTTTTGAGAATTGTAAGCGGAGAGTCTAATCTCATCTAGTTCGTTCAATTGTAACCTTCGTTTTTCCCCCGCGTTATTCAAGTCGAAATTCAGTGCTTTGATTGCCCAGAATGCTTTGTGCTCAAGCTCTACAAGCAAATGACATGATTTACCATAAATCAACTAAAAAGGAGACATACCTATTGGTGATTTGAAAGCAGTTCGGTATGCCCAAAGTGAATCGTCCAGCTTAGAAGCCCAATCCTTTCTCGTGCGTGACATAGTTTTCTCTAAAATCCCTTTGATCTCTCTGTTTGATATCTCAACTTGTCCACTTGGTTGGGGATGATAAGGTGTTGCAACTCTAAGATTAACTCCATACTTTCTAAGCAAGGCTAAAAATTTATGTTCTATAAAGTGCGAGCCTCCATCACTAATAACAACTCGTGGCGTCCCAAATCGTGGAAATATGATCTTCTTAAATAGTTTCACAACAACCCTAGAATCGTTAGTAGGAGAAGCAAGAGTCTCAACCCACTTGGAAATATAATCTACTACCACAAGTACGTATTTGTTACCTCCAGATGATGGGAACGGTCCCATGAAATATATCCCCCAAACATCAAATATCTCGACCTCAAGAATAGTAGACAATAGCATCTCATTTCTTCTATTAATATTCCCTGTCTTTTGGCATCTATCACAAGATAATATGAAATTTCTAGCATCCTTAAAAATCGAGGGCCAATAAAATCCAGATTGTAAAACCTTAAAAGTAATCTTCTGAGTACTAGCATGCCCTCCATATGAAAATCCATGACACTGAAGTAATATATCCATGATTTCCTCCTCAGGTATACATCTCATAAAAACTCCATCTGCACATCTTCTAAATACATAAGGCCCATTCCAAAAATAGTTCTTTACCTCGGCTAAGAATCTCCTCTTTCCTTGATAACTCAAATCAAAAGGAAAAACATTAGCAACCAAGTTATTCACTATATCAGCATACCATGGAGCCTTAATTTGTTCAGTCGCTGAGAGTTGTTCTTCAGGAAAGGAATAATTGATTGTATCACCTTTATTAGTATCAATTAATATCTTTGAAAGGTGATCTGCAACAAAGTTTCTCTGACCCCTTCTTGTCTTTGATCTCCAAATCAAACTCTTGCAAAAGCAATATCCATCTAAGAAGGCGCGGTTTACTATCCTCCTTCTGCATCAAGTACTTTACCGCTGCATGATCAGTGTACACCACAACTTTAGAATTAATCAAGTATGATTTGAATTTATCAAAAGCAAAAATAATAGCCAAAAGTTCTTTCTCAGTGGTAGTGTAATTTCTCTGTCTCATCCAAGGTCCTACTGGAATAATAGATAACATAGGGCTTCTTCTCCTTTCTTTGGCCAAGGACTGCTCCTACTGCAAAATCACTAGCGTCACACATGAGCTCAAAGGGCAAACTCTAGTCCGGTGGCTAAATGATAGGCGCTGAAGTCAGATCCTTCTTCAACTCCTGAAATGCAGACAAACAACCTTCATCAAATTAAAATTTAACATCTTTACAAAGTAAATTTGTAAGTGGTCTAGCAAGTTTAGAGAAATCCTTAATGAATCATCGATAGAATCCTGCATGTCTAGGGATGTCAACGGGTCGGGTACCCGCACTTTTTGGCCAAACCCGAACCCGACCCAACCCAAACCCGAACCCGACTAAACCCGAGTCGGGTACTTAAACGGGTACCCGTTTAAATTAAAATATTTATTTTTAAATAGTTTTTTAAATTATTTTTTATAAAATATAATTATAAAATAATAATAATAATAATAAATATATTTATTAAAAATTATTTTATTATATAAATTTTTATATATAAATATAAAATTTTATTTTTTATTATACATAATCGGGTATCGGGTACCCGCGGGTACCCATGGGGGTAAACCCGAACCCGACCCGATTAGCTAATCGGGTACCCGAACCCGCCATAAACGGGTCGGGTACCCGCGAGGTCGGGTACCCATTGACACCCCTATGCATGTCCCAAGAAACTCCTGATATCCTTGACTGTAGTGGGTGGCTCCAACTTCTCAATCACTTCAACTTTGGCTTTGTCAACCTCTATCCCTTTTTCTAAAATTAGGTGTCCCAAAACTATCCCTTGCCTAACCATGAAATGACATAAGGCTCTCCCATGTCTAGTTTCCTGCAAACAGATAAAGGCATTAGACTCACACTAGTACCAAGATCACATAAGGCTCAGTCAAAAGCCATACTCCCAATCAAGCAAGGAATAGAGAAACTACCTAGATCCTTTAATTTCAGTGGCAATTTGTTTTGAATGATAGCACTACACTCCTCAGTTAATGCCACAGTGCCATAGTCCTCTATTTTTCTTTTGTTAGACAAAATTTCTTTTAAAAATTTAGCATAAGTGGGCATTTGAGACAAAGCATCAGTAAATGAAATGTTAATGTAAAACTTTTTTAAAACATCAACAAATTTCCCAAATTGCTTATCTAACTTTGCTTGAACCAGTCTCTAGGGAAAAGGTATAGGAGGTTTATAAGGAGAAGGTGAACTAGGTCTAGGAACATCAGGTGGACAATGCTCATCTCCTTTAGGTTCATCACCCTTATGGGGTGGCGAACTAGTATGGGACTGCATATGTGCAGGTGGTGTTTCTAAGACTGGTTCACTACTAGGTTCAATGTCAGGCTCTTCCTCATCATCAAGTCTACCTACCCCTTCGTTCATCTAACTGTTTCCCACTCCTAGTAGTTATGGCATTACAATATTCCCTAGGGTTCAATTCAGGTTTAGCAGGCAATTTCCCTAAGGGTTTATAAGAAGTACTAGCCTATTGTGCTATTTGATTTTCTAAATTTTATTGTGTGTTGTTAACAATCCAACCTGAGAAGTAAGTAGATTAATTGTATCCTTTTGCTGTTTCATTTCATCCATAATTTTCTCAAATTTCTGGTTTTGACTTGACATAAAATTTTCAAGCATGGACTCTAAACTAGAGTTCTAGGGCTGATTTTGATTTTATTGCCTTGGTTGGTATCCTCTAATCTCACCCTATCCACCTGCATTATTGTTACTTTTCCAAGACAAATTTGGGTGATTTCTCCATCCAGGGTTATATGTGCTAGAGTAAGGGTCATTATTATTTCTACTTTGATTGTATCCCCCAACAGTATTTACTTGTTCTACACCCGAATCAGCAATGACATTACACTCTCAGAATAATGTCCTTGATTACCACAAATATCACAAATAGCAGATGACACCATAGCAGTTTGCATTTGAAAAGAATCAAATCTATTACACAAGGAGTCTACCTTTTCAGCCAAGGTATGCCAACTGTCATTCTCATTCTTGCCATGTGGAGGACGATATAGCACTTCTCTTTCAGTGGTCCACTGATTATGGTTCAGAGCCATCTCCTCAATCAAGTAAAAGCATCATCAATAGTATTGTTCATGAGAGCTACTCCTGCAGCAGCATCAATAGTGAGACGGGTATTATAGAGTAAACCATTATAGAAAGTATGAATCAAAACCCATTTTTCCAAGCCATGGTGAGGGCACTTCAGTTGTAGTATAGTAGTAAGTATACTCGCTTGTCACATGGGTGACCCAGGTTCGATCCCCGACAACGGTGCCAAAAACTTATTGTGTCCGCAAGTGTACTTCAGTTGGGACTAGGGATTCATCCGCCTTAATTTCTATGACCGGACACAATAAGTGTTCATCAGTTTATTCTTAGTATGAATGATAAAGATGAAGTCTACTTTTAAAGAAATTGTCTCGCTCTCATGACAACAATTTACAAAGAACAACCCTCGCTCTCGCGACTAATTATTCAATGTTTAAAATAAGTAAACCTTGACAAAGAGATTTAAAATCACTCTCGTGCATAACTCTCAGTATCAATATCTCAACTGAAACTAAATATTATCATATCTTAGTTTCACAGGTTTTACTTAAGGTTTTCCAACAATCCAATACCTAATCTCTTAGCATATTTTCATGTCCATCTCAATAATATTTCCTAGATCAGTTTATCAACAAGAATTATACTTCAAAAATCAAGAATTTAGAACAAACCTAATCTCTTAGCATAAGTTCCTATATCATAATTTTAGGGTTCCAAGTTTTACAAATCACTTTTCATTACATATTACAAAACTCTAAAATATGTTAAAAATTGAAACTAGCAAAGATCAAAGACAATAATTACTTAAGCAAAATTATCATATCAAGATTATTCTAATGAAATAAAGATTATTCAGTCAATAAGAAATTAAGGGGATTAATTCCCCATGTCCCAAGGAGAAGTTACGCTATCATGGTAGGAGAATTACAATAAGACATTGTTTCAGAAAAATCAAAAATCAAGAAGAAGATGTGAGTTATTGTATACAGGGTTGTAATAAAATTACAACCCGTAATTTTGCTGGAACCGAGATATGAACAGTGGCGGTGTCCACATTTTTGTTGATTTCTCCTTCTCTTGATTTTGTTTTGATCTGAAACTTCTGGTGTGTGTTCTCCTTCCTCAGGCGTAGCTTCCTTGCCATTGTCAATGATGGTCTGAATGCTTCTCAGCGATGAACCCTAGCGCGGCGCCAAAATTATCAATTTCTCTCTAAATCGTGGATCAAAATTGGGGCTTCCTGTTCTGAGATCTTCGCCTCTTCTTATAGATCACTTCCCTTCTTTCGATTTTGGAAATAGTGGTCTAAATCACCTGGAATCATCATCCTAAAAATTGGGCTATAGTAACTCCGGAAGAATCGGGCAAACACGGCCGCCTGGTTAGAATTATCGCCAGTGAAGAAACTTACGGGAGTGCCGTAATTTCTTCTGTGGAAAAATTTAGAAGAATTACGGGCTGTAATAAAAACCATAGTAGTACCATGTTTCATCCGTCATGTTTCAAAATCTGGCTTGATAGAATTACCGCCGTAATAATATTACGGTAGTGCCGTAATTACCTCTGGACAAAAAACTTCAAAAATTACGGTAGAGGAAATTAATCGTGGTAGTGCTGTGGTTTTTTTTGTAAGTTCAATAAAATCATGGCCCGTAATTAAAATTACGGCCTGCCGTAATTTTGCGGAATACTTTGATTGGCTTGAAATTTGTTGTGTAATCTCCTCTTGATGATTAGGATTCGTCTATGCACTCAGATTGCTCAAAAATCCATTAAAATGATGCCTTTTTACCTGAAATTAATCAAAAACTAGGAAAAGTATAGATTCTGAAATACTTGGCAAATAAGGCATAAAAATAAGCAAAAGAGCATGAATATGACTCAAAAACTAATTATTAATACAAAATATACAATAGATTTTTGAGTCATCAGCACACACGGACTGCCTTGAGACTCCTCCGCTCCATGCACATGCTAGCTTCGGGAGAAGAGATCCACGCCTCTAATGTCTTCTCTACTTGCGCCAATCACCAGGACCATGCGCCAAGGAGAAGGGGAAGTGATGGCAACAAGGAGTGAGTAGTTCTATACTGATTGAACTATAAAAGAAAGGATTTTTGTAGGGTTAAAGAGACTTGGACGGGAGAAGATGAACACAGGCAATGGCTAGGGTGAAAATCAATTTCTAGGCAGAATTTCGGTGAGAGATTATGCAAATGAGGGAATTTGACGCTTCATCTTCATCACCAGATCAAGGGAAGAGTTCTAATTACTTTCCTATTGTCTATTTGCAATTTATTTTGAGATTATATGTTGAATTCATCACAAAACATGTTGTATTCGATGAATATGTCCGCTTAAACTCTTTTTCGGGATTAGGGATGTAGCCCACTGACGATTTATGGATTAAATTTATTGTTTTAAATCTTTGTCATGATTGTTATAAAGTTGATTTGATCATAATTGAGCTTATTTCGTAATTTACTCTAGCTAAGTATGTTTACATCTTAGATGTCGCGAGAAGGACTGGGAGGTGAATCGCAATGTCAAATCTATTCTTATCAAACCTGTGAATTCGATCACGAGAGTAGTTAGAATTTGCTTGAAGGATTTTATGATTTTTCATAGAATTTAATGGGTTTATTTATGTTAATTGTCATGAGAGTAGGGAATTGATGTAAATAGATAACGGGTTACGCTTCAAGAGGAGGTAACCTTTACATTAGGAAAAATCCCTTTCAACACTTTAATTTTCTATTCAACAGGTTATTTTTATTAAATTCTTAGTCGTCGGTGTGGTGAAACTCCGAGTCCCAACTTTTTTCTCATAGATTTTTAGCCAAAACACTACCTTTATTTCTTTTCATACTAAGAAGCTTCAAAACAAACACCACAATTTGAATCATCTAGATATAAACAAATCGTGTAATCAATACTTGACTGCCAGATCCTCGTTATGAACGATCTTATTTTATTACTTCAATAAAGCCGTGCACTTGCGGTTGCATTAGTAAACTAGGTGATACCCCTATTGCTAAGAAAGATAAATTTAGTCTCAATCAATGCCCTAGAAATAAGCTTGAAACTAAGGAAATGCAGAAGATTCCTTATGCATTAACTATACAGAGTCTAATGTATGCTCAAGTTTGTATGCGTCTAGATATTGCATACATTGTTGGGATGCTAGGCAAATATTCTGTAACATAGGAATGGATCATTAGGAAGCAGTCAAAAGTGTAATGAGGTATTTATAGAGAAATAAGGATTATATGCTCACATATAGGAAATTAGATTAGTTAGAGATCATTGCGTATTCTAATTCTGATTTTGTTAGATGCCAAGAAAGTCGTAGATCCACTTTAGGTTATATCTTCCTGCTAGCTAGAGAAGCTATTTCATGGAAAAATGCTAAATAGACACTTATAGTTCCTTCCACCATGGCAGTTGAGTTGGTAGCATGTTATGAGATATTTAATCAGGAAATATGGCTATGACATTTTTTCATGGGACTGTGAATTTTAGATAATATTGAAAGACCAGTAAAGTTATTTTGTGATAATAAATTAGTAGCGCTATATTCCAATAACAACATGAGGTCATATAAGTCTAAATACATTGACATTAAGTTTTTGTTGTTAAAGAAAGAATTCAGAGTGGTTTAATTTATATAGAATATATTGGCACAAATTCTATGATTACAAATCCGCCAACCAAAGGTTTACCACCTAAGGATTTTTCATGAGCATACGGCTCATATGGGTGTTGTATTACTTTATGATATGTTGGTTTAGTGGGAGTTTATATTCGAATATAGTTGTGTACACATTTAGTTTGCTACGGAATAAAGTTTGTAGTTCACTCTGAACATATTCATTTGATTTGATCTTACTAAAGAATAAAGTTGGATTAGTTGGAAATAGACATGTTAAGATCACATTGCATGAAATTTTCATACTACACATCCATACATGATTTATGTCATTGATCATATTAGCATTTGTGACCACTTTACGATCAAGTCATCATATATGTGATGAAAACTGCTTTGATCCTATGTTAATATAATCATAAACGAGATTGATTGAGATATTTTTCAGTAATAATAACAATAATAAGCTCATAAGGATATACAATTATGAAAATGACATATGTGGGCCAAGTGGGAGATTATAGTATACAATTAATAAAACATATATATTATTTAAGTGTATATCGCTATCATTAATTTAGTCCAATTAAAATGATCAAATAAGGAATTAAATATGGGCTAAAATATCTCAAATTGTATAAAATATTTGATGTGTAGAGACAAAAGAATTATTTATATTTTTGTGATGGGCAAGAAATAAAAATAATATTTCATAATATATCATGATCCCCAAGATATGTGTTTCCTTCATTAATTGATAAGGTATTTTTTCTATTTTAGAAATTTCTCTCCCTATAAAAGAACCCTATCGGTGGACATAAGGCATTATCAACATATAGTGCAAGAAAGAATAGGGGTACATCTCTCTGTTGTGTTCGGGGAAACACACGATCTCGGAAGATCACGGTAAAGTCAATTCCATAGATAAATCAATGAATTTATCAAGTATGCTTCCGTTTAATCGTTCTCAATATTTTGATATAAAGATTTTATTGTAATTGATTATCACAATATCAGTAAATTTTCTAACATCTCCATCTTTGTAATATATAGTATTGTAGTATTAAATGCACATTATTAGCCACTAGAACTTTTATAGCATACATACATAACATTCTATTACATTCAAGCATTTTGCATGTGCAGCTCACGGTCACAAAAAAGGGACGTAAGTAACCAATTTAATTGTAGCACCATTTGGTGTACTTAACTTATATGTCAACCTAGAATTATTAGAACCTATAAAGTCAATCAAGAAATGTAATGGTAACATAAACTGGTTGGCAAGCTCCTACTACATAACTTTAGTGTACACAGCTACTTCTCTTAACAAGTTTCTAATAAATTTGCTCGGTATACTATTTCTACTCTTAAAATTTCTTTTAGTGTTTTCTCACAAAAAAAAAAGCTAAGTGTTTATCGTATCGATTTAATAATTCAAGGATATAATACCTGAAGAATCTCTTGAAGTATGCATTCATACTTTCATTTCCCTTTATTGTGCTCATACCAACTAAAAATATTATAACACAATAATATGTAACTCATTTCTCATGCAATCATTAATGTTGTACTTATTCAATAGGTCTTTCCCTAGGTTTTCAAACTTTTCGACACTACAATGCTCATATATGCAATGTTTGAAATCTTGTACGAATCTAGTTAAACCATAGATCATCCAAGATAGATGTTGCTAAGTTTTGGAATATATGCCAAACATAGAGTTAGTGTGTTGTATTCAACACCATAGTTTGTACTGCTTTTGCTATTGTGGTCGATTGATTTATAAATATAGTTATAGGTTGTTGGTCATTCATTACTTGTATAAAAGTCTCAAACCAAATGAGTGAATCAACAGACTCATCGTATAATATAAGTAGACTCATCATTTGTTTGAAAGGTCATATTAAAACAAATTACATAACCAAAGTATGCATAGTTTTGATAGATTTAGCATCAATCTAGAAAAAGTTTGCAATCTCTCTTGACTTGTGAACTTCAATAGCATAAAAAAAAACTAAGAATCTTTTGTAAACATATATTTTAGGTATTTAAGAATATCTGGAGTTTCTTTTTCATCCAATATTTTCCTCATGTCTTTGGATATAATTGGTACTATCATCTTTTATAAATCTAACTTCATTATTGTTTGCCCCTACTTAAAAATAATTATAAACATGATGTGATTTGATACTAGATGTTTCCATCTAATTTATGAGAGCACATTGGAAAGGTAAATTTTTTCTATGAGATCTAAGCATGCAAACCTTATTTAAACTTGTTATTTGATGGTTATGGTTACTTTCAAATTTGGATAATATCTACATGTCACTCATGTTAATTTTGAATTCCACCTGAGCCATGAAATTTGTTCTTGTCTCAGGTTATGATGTCTCAATTGTATAAGTTCTATGAATTTGTCATAAGTCTTTTTTTCTACAAACAAATTTAAAAAATTTCAAACTCTCACATTTTTTAAACCCTATTCTTTTCACATAGACATTATAAAAATTATATGCTTCAACTTTGGTAGTAAATATCATACCAACCACAGGGTCTATAGATGCACTAGCTCAACTTTTATAAAGCTACGGTCTCTTCCACTCCCTACCGGCTATAGCATATATATGTACCAACCATTTCAAATATCTATAAAAATAATAAAAATAATAATATCATTTAGAATCTTAGTTACCAATTTCACAATCTTTGGATAGGTAACACTAGAGGTGGCCATGGGCCGTGCCCGGGCCGGCCCGGGCCCAGGCCCGCCTCGGCCCGGTTCCTGGCGGGCCGTGCCAGGCACGGCCCGTTTCAAATCGTGTCATGCCTGGCACGGCACGGCGGGAAAAATGCTGGGCCCGACACGGCCCGTGGCCCGATTAGGCGTGCCGGCCCAGGCACGGTTCCGCCGGAGAGTGGGCACGGATTCAGCACGCGGGCCAGGCACGGCTCGCGGGCTAGCTTCAGCACGCGGGCCAAATACGGCCAAACAGGCCAAATGAGGAACGCGGACCGTGTTTGGCCCGGCCCGATTGTGGCCCACGGGCCGACTTTGGCCCGCGTGCCAAATTTAAAAAAAATAAATTTTAATTAAAATAAATTAATTTAATAAGTAAATTATTACTTAATTAAAATATATAAAATATGAAAAAATAAAAAAAAAATTGAGAAATTGAGAATGTATATTGCACAAATTTTTGAAAAAATGTTAAAATTTTATATATTTTAGACCGGACCCATTACAGGCAGCCTACGTACCCCACTCAAAGGAGGAATCAGGTCTACGTAGTTCTCTTTTTACAACTCTTTTTACAACTCTTTCTACAACTTTTTTTATAATTATTTATTACAATGTTTATCCATTGTTGCTTCCGCTTGCACTTCCAAGACTTTGTTCATCATCATCCGATGAAGTTGAATGACCACCTTTATCTTGAAGATGATCTTCAGCATCTAGCCAATCTTTAAGACAAATACACATTTCCACGCTTTCTTCGTTCATTCGGCTTCGCTTCTTGTCCAGCACCCTGCCGCCTGCACTAAAACAAGACTCCGATGCTACTGTAGACACTGGAGGAGTTAGTAGATCACGTGTCATGGCAGAAACCACAGGATATGATTTTTCTTGTGATCTCCACCATGATAAAATATCAAAATTATCTATTTGTTCTTCTGTGAGTAAAGATGTATGATTATTTTCTAAAAAAAATATTAATTCATTAAAATTACTAGATCGACTTGTTGATGTTCCTTTTCTATTTAAAATTGAGCGTATTCTTCCTGTAATATTTTTACTACTAGTAGATACATTAGTTTGAGAGGATGTTGGATTCATTGTATTTCAAAATTTTAAATTATAAACATTATACATTTCATCTAATAAGGTAGAAACTTCATTTTTTTTTCTCATCTACTCCTTCAAGTTCCATATTTTTATAATATTCATCTAATAAAATATGAACACCTTCTAATTTTAATCTATGATCCATAATTGAAGCTAAACAATATAAAGGAGATATATTTTTTCAATATTTTTTAAATTTTGTTTCCATTTTAAAAATTACTTGAAACACATTTTCATCATGTTTATATTGAGAAAAAATTTCAATAATTAAAACTAAATGTTCTAAAATTAAACATGATGTAGGATAATAAACACTAGATAAATGAGTGCTAGCATTATAAAAAATTTCTAAAATATTATGTAATAACTTTTCTTTATCCCAATCATTTTCTTCAATATTTCCATCAGGCATTCTTTCATTCTAAAATAATTTAAGAGGATTCTTAAATGGAAAACATGTTGTTAGCATATCATAAGTAAAATTCCATCGTGTTTTAATATCAAGTTTAAATTTTTTATATGACAAACCATAAGATTTACATATTTGTCTAAAATTTTGATTTCTAGAAGTAGAAGAAGTAACAAATCTAACAGCATTTCTTAATTTAGTTACATGTTCATCTACTTCTCTTATTCCATCTTGAACACATAAGTTTAAAATATGGCATGCACATCGTATATGAAAAAAAGCACCATTAAATATTGGATTTAACAATCTTTTTAATTTATCAATTGCACTATCATTATTACTTGCATTATCAAAACTAATTAAAAAAAATTTATTAATTATATTATATGAATGTAAAATGCTATAAAATTGTCTAACTATAGCATTTGTAGTATGAGGATATTCAAAAATTTTAAATGCAATATTTTTTTTTTATAAAAAATTCACTATCTATCCAATGTGCCGTAATACACATGTATGACTGATCAAAATCATTACTGGTCCAAATATCATATGTTAAAGAAATACAAGAAGTTAATGTAATTAAAGCTTGTAAAAGATTAGTTTTATATTCAGAAAAAAATTTTATAGCATCCCTATGCATGGTTTGTCTATTTACTTTTTTATATTTAGGTTGTAGTGATTTATGTATAAATTTTTCAAATTTATAATTTTCTACTAAAGAAAATGGTTGTTCATCCCAAACAATAAATTTAGCTAATTCTTTTCTAAGAACTTCAGTAGAATAATTAAAAACTTCAAAAGAACTAGAGGAAAGATTGAGAGTAGCCTATGCACGATTGATTTGAGTTTGATGGCTTTTGATGTGGCGAGCCAAATGACCAGTTCCACTCGATGATTTGCAAGTCATGACTTTTCTGCACTTCTTGCAGCTGGCTCTTTCTTCGCCGTTAATCATCACCACATCGAAACTCTTCCAAACGTCGTGAAGAGTCCCCTTCGAGGGGGAGCAAAACCCTAAAGTGGTGGCGCAATCAAAGTAGGGGGCAGCGGATAAAGGGTTTCATAGATCGAAGAGCATGTATCATATGATCAACTTAACAAAAAAAAACGATTGTAAAAGAAGTGATTCGATCCATACCATTGCCATTTCTAGATGGCGCCTTGGAAGAAAGAGAGCAATGAAGATCTCCTCCAAATCGTCACACACAAGATGAGTCTTGGCTCCTTCTTGTCGTCCCTTGTGCTAGCAAGAGTCGTCCAAGGTGTCTCTGATCGAATGCAAAAGGGAAAAGAGAGCTTTTTTCTTTCTTGGCGTCTTTCTCTTGTCGCCTTAGACTTCCTCACACGAGAATGCCGCTCGATGACAACCCAAGGAGGCGTCAATTGCATGAAGAGGCAAGAGAGGGGCGACGTGTGTTCATGGCCACGTTTGAGAAGTGCTAAAAATAGCATCCCACTTCTCCATATGCGATCTTGGGTTTACCCCAATCGCAAATGCCACATCACCATTGAACCATGCGCTCATCCATGAGCTGGTTCAAACCGATTTGGTCCACTAACCAAATAAACCAAGAAATAAGTCCAGATCAAAATAAACCCAAAGGCTCTCGATCTGACCGTCAATCTCTCAATGCTTCTGATCTGACTGATCTAGCACTCATTCTCTCGATCGAAGCTTACCGATCTCAAGCCCTAATCAATCAAACATGATCAGACCAGATCTCACTTTCAATCAGAGATTAAATCCCTTTAAACTGAACCCAAACAATTCAGTCCACACGATCTGACTTAAGTAAGCCATATCATCAAATTGTGCGACCCTGAGGGTTTCCTTTAAATGTCGGTAACGATAACTCACGTTATCACGATCAGTGAGGGGTATCTAGCAACACATCACTGTCTCCCGATATAAAGGAAAGAGTCTTCCAAGACTACACCCAAAAACAGCACAAGTGTGAATCAACATCACTAGGCATGCATATTTCCTTTGCCACTGGATGTTCTTATTGGACAAGCCTGTCAAGCCTGTAACTCCAATATGATAAGCATGATTAGATCAGATGAACATAGTCATCTGGGTATGGCCATACACTTTCTCAATCATCTCATCCGAGGGGGGCCCCTTTAGAACATCACACTCCTTAAACAAGGAGACGGCAATCCTATGTCTATCACTAGTGCCCTAACATGACTCAAGTTCACCATCCAAGATAGTCTATAATCATTATGTTTCAAATGATATTGAACTATCTCAAAACAATGACAATCATCATTTAGAAAACACAAGTGATCTCAAGTCAAAGGAAATGTGCCACTTGTCTCACTCAAGGAATATTCACATTGTGACAAACAATTGAACATCCTAGTAGGGTCTGTCCAGTACATCCAATGTACCCATGAGTCTACATCTTATTCCATGCTCGAAGCATCCTATAAGATTAGAACACATATTAGTCTCAATCATATCAAGGTTGTCTCATGTTCACCAAGATATCTCGACTAAGGACTTATAGCACGTCAGCCTAGCTGAACAGCTTTGAGACATTATTCAGAAGAACATATATTGCAGCAGACAATGTAAACAACTGAATAATAACCATGCCTTTATAAACATAACAGTTTATTACATGATACAGATACATTCCCACAGGCCTCAAACATTAGCCTTAAGGGCATACCCCAACAATCTCCCACTTGCACTTAATCTAATGGTTGAGAAATCTCAAACCCATATTATTACAGTGCTTCTCATGCTTCTGCTGCGCCAGAGGCTTAGTAAGCGGGTCTGCTAGATTGTCATCTGTATGAACCTTGCAGATTTTGATCTCGCCACGATCTATGATCTCCCTGATCAAATGAAACCGTCTCTGTATGTGCTTGGACTTCTGGTGCGACCGTGGTTCCTTTGCTTGTGCGATTGCTCCAGTGTTATCACAAAAGATAACCAAAGGATCTGCACTCGAAGGAACGACACCAAGTTCTCTCACGAACTTACGAATCCACACTGCCTCCTTGGATGCTTCCGAGGCTGCAACATACTCGGCTTCTGTTGTGGAATCAGCAACAGTTGACTGTTTGAAACTCTTCCACACCACTGCTCCTCCATTCAAGCTAAAAACATAGCCTGATTGCGATCGGAAATCATCCTGGTCCGACTGGAACGAAGCGTCAGTATATCCTTCAATACTGAGTTCTTCCTGACCACCATATATCAAGAACATATCTTTGGTCCTCCGCAGATATTTTAAAATGTTCTTGACTGCAATCCAGTGCGCCACACCTGGATTACTTTGGAAACGACTGGTCACGCTTAACCCGTAAGCGACGTCTGGGCGAGTACACAACATCGCATACATAATGGATCCAATAGCCGAAGCATAAGGCGTATTGTCCATTTCATCTTTCTCAGTCTGTGTTTGTGGACACTGACTGTTCGAAAGACTCAGACCATGTCTGACTGGAAGATATCCTCGTTTAGAATTCTCTAAATGAAATCTCTCCAGGACCTTTTCGATGTAAGTACTCTGGCACAGCCCGAGAAGCCTCTTAGATCTATCCCTGTAGATCTTCACACCTAATACATAGGCTGCTTCTCCTAGATCTTTCATCTGGAAACATTTCCTTAACCATGCCTTAACAGCATGCATTTCAGGAATGTCATTTCCAATGATCAAGATGTCATCGACGTAGAGGACTAGGAAAGTTATCACGCTCCCACTAAACCTCTTATATACACACGGGTCATCCTCGTTCTTGATGAAACCAAAATCAGTGACTGATTCATCAAAACGAATATTCCAGCTTCTTGATGCTTGCTTAAGTCCATAAATAGACTTCTTTAACTTGCATATCTTATGACGATCTGCTGGATTAGTGAAACCCTCAGGTTGTGTCATGTACACATCCTCATCCAGATTTCCATTTAGGAAAGCTGTTTTCACATCCATCTGCCAGATCTCATAATCATAATATGCAGCTATCGCGAAAAGAATCCGAATAGACTTAAACATAGCTACAGGTGAGAAAGTTTCATCATAATCTATCCCGTAGATTTGTTTGAAACCTTTCGCAACTAGCCTGCCTTTATAGGTAACCACGTTACCATCCATGTCAATCTTCTTCTTGAAGATCCATTTACAGCCTATAGGGATAACTCCCGGAGGCGGATCAACCAAATCCCAAACTTGGTTATCTGACATGGAGTCCATCTCGGCGCGCATAGCTTCAAGCCATCTCGCTGACTCCGGTCCACTGACCGCATCTGCATAAGTGAGGGGTTCATCATTATCAATGATGTAGACTCCGTCATAGCGCTCAGGCTGTCGACGAATCCTTCCCGATCTTCGCAGTTCCCGTGATATCTGAGCCTCAGGTTGTTCAATAACCTGATCTACTGGCTCAGGCTCATCCAACTGTGCTTGAGCACTTTGTCCTTCCTCTGGATTCTCATCCAGCTTTATTTCTCTCCCACTGGCCTCTTGCAGAAGAAACTCCTTCTCAAGAAATATGGCCGTCCGAGCAACAAAAACCTTGTTCTCCTTGGGATCGAAGAAATAATAACCCTTAGTTTCCTTAGGGTAACCGACAAAGATACATTTGTCTGATCTGCTCTCTAGTTTCCCAGAGGCGAGCTTTTTGACATAAGCCTCGCAGCCCCAGATCCTGATAAATGTTAAGCTCGGCTGTTTCCCATACCATAACTCATATGGCGTCTTTGAAACGGCCTTGGATGGCACTCGGTTTAGTACCTTTGCAGCTGTTTCCAGTGCAAAACCCCAAAAGGAGTTGGGTAAAGAAGCCTGACTCATCATAGAACGAACCATATCAAGTAACGTTCTATTTCTCCTCTCGGACACACCATTCCATTGCGGTGTTCCTGGCGGAGTGAGCTGTGAGATAATCCCACACTCCTTCAGATAGTCAGTAAACGTATGACTCAAGTATTCTCCACCTCGATCTGAGCGAAGTGCCTTGATATTTCGGCCTAGCTGATTCTGTACTTCATTCTTGAACTCTTTGAACTTGTCAAAAGATTCACTCTTATGTCTCATCAGATAGACATAGCCATACCTACTGAAATCATCAGTAAAGGTAATGAAGTACTGATAGCCACCTCTGGCATGTTTACTAAATGGCCCACACACATCACTGTGTATAAGGTCAAGTAAACCTGAAGCCCTTTGACCTTTGTGAGGAAAAGGTGACTTCGTCATTTTACCCATTAAACAAGCCTTGCATGTATCAATCTCCTTGTAGGAGAATGATCCCAGCAGTCCATAATCATGCAACCGCTTAATGCGTTTCTCGTTTATATGGCCTAAACGACTATGCCATAGCAAGGTGCTGTCATCAGCATACTTGGCTTTCTTAATATCAATATTTTGTATAGAACGCTCCATGTCCAACATGAATAACCCATTGCTAATTGAACCAGTTGCATAAACAATATTATCATAAGATAAAACACACTTTGAAATATTGCATTCAAAGGAAAATCCCTTCCTGACAAGAGCAGGAATGGAGATAATATTTTTAGT
This sequence comes from Costus lasius, assembly GCA_027563935.2. Classification (NCBI taxonomy): domain Eukaryota; kingdom Viridiplantae; phylum Streptophyta; class Magnoliopsida; order Zingiberales; family Costaceae; genus Costus; species Costus lasius. Next base: position 105,915,652 of record CM050450.1, read on the forward strand.
AATACTGGGAACAAAGTAACAATTGTTTAGTTCCAATACAAGTCCAGATGGTAAAGAAATGAAATAGTCTCCTACAGCAACAGCAGCAACCCGTGCCCCGTTTCCAACGCGTAGGTCCACCTCATGCTGTCCCACCTGTCTTCTTCTCTTGAGTTCCTGTACATTTGAACAAATGTGAACTCCACATGCAGTGTCCAACACCCATGATATAGAAGAAGAAAACATGACCTCAGTCACGAATATACCTGAGCCAGAAGCGAAGCTTCCCCTCTTATCTCCTTGGAGCGCTTTACAGTCCTTTTTCCAGTGACCCAGCTGGCCACAGTGGAAACACCTGTATTCCTTGGACCGCTTGACCTTCTGCTTCAAAGCCTTGCTGTAACTCTTGACGGGGGCCTTGCCCTTCTTCCCCTTCTTTTTGTTCCTAGAAGGAACCATTAAGACAGAGGTCGAAGGCTTACCCTTCAGAGTCTCCTCAGTGGTCAAGAGCATATTCAGCAGCTCTGCCGGAGTACAATCGATTTTGTTCATATTAAAATTAATAATGAATGCGTCGAATGAAGGCGGGAGAGACTGCAGAATAATATCCACAGCAAGCTCCTGGTTAATGGTATGCCCCAGTTTCTCTAGAGCCTCCTTGTGCCCAATCATCTTGAGCACGTGAGCTCCCACTGGGCTCCCTTCAGCCAGTTTGCTCTGAAAGAAGAGCTTCGTCAAGTTATAGCGTTCAGTCCTCGCCTGTGCAGCATACAGCATCTTGAGGTTCGCTATAATCTCTATAGCCGACATATCCTCATGCTGACGCTGCAGCGGTGGCGTCATAGACGCTAGCATCAGGCAAGCGACATCAATGCTATCATTGACGTGCTTTTCATAGGCTTCCCGAACCGCCCTTGCGGCGTTCGGAGCGGGCTGCGGCGGTATCGCCGTCTCGAGGACATACAGTTTCCTCTCTGCCTTAAGAACGATCTTAAGGTGTCCAAACCAGTCAGAGAAGTTCGGCCCAGCAAACTTCTCCCTTTCCAGTAGGGATCGCACATTGAAGTTCATGGTGTTCGTTGCTGCAGGTATCTACAACAATGCAAGAACAGCAAGGTCAGTATCAATGTATAAGAATCAATCAGGACTTAAGAAAGATTCTTTTTTTCACTATTTTATCTGGCTTGAAAAATCCAACAAAACAGCCCGAAAGAGTAGAACTCTTTTAGTGAGATGGGATCCAGATTTCATACTTGGTCTCCGCGTCCCGCTCAGGCGAGATAAGATGCACAGAGAGTACAAGCACTAATCTCTGGTAGGCAGTCCCTGCCGATCGCCAACCCGTGCGATTCCCCTTCATCTGGGCAGTCCAGCAGACTGTGCCAACTGAGTTGGTACAACACAGTCTCTGACCCCACAGATGGCTGCCTCCATGTGCTACCATATGCGCCACATATGTAGCCTACACGGTCAAGCTGACCCGACCTACTCCCTGGACCACCATGTGCTATGCTGAGCAACGAGAAGGGATAAATCCCTACTCTGTAACACACAGGTGTAATCCCGCACCGTCTGAAGATAGATGGACGTGCCCACTGAGTGGGTACAACACGGCTCCAACGATAATCAGAACAGTGAGGTTTCGCGTCAGAAGGCTTACGAGCTTGATATTTTAGCGTTGGATTTTAACGGTCTTTTATCTTCTTCACTATCATGCAATTCCTATGGTGATAGCAGAAGATAAACTTAATCATGCAATTCTAATATTCAAACATTAAATAAAAGAAAGCATGAATCTTATGTGGTAAAAGCCCATAGCCCTAGTGAGACCTTAACCTAACTTAAGTCTGCACTTGCTCTTCATGGGTCTTTAGCTGCTCATCTGGCCCAAACCAGGGCCCAAGCGCCATCTGCAACTGTGGTGCGCCCACCAGGAATTTGCGCCTGGTCCCAGAGTCGAACCCTGGACCTCCCACCTGGTCAAGCCACTGCTGCATGCGCCTCTGCCAAGTGTGCACTGTGCTCTTGTCTAATTAAATTACAAATTTAACTATCTAGACAAGATTGACACGCAGGTCAATTTCACATTATAAATTAATTGAACTGTGATACGCAGATCACAAAACTAAAAATTAATTTACAATTAATACCAGGCACGCAGGCCCCAGCACAACACACATTAAAATGGGCAGCCCACATAAGATTAAATAAACATACATATGCATCATTCAACAATCATGTGATCCATCATAAAAATTAAAATTTTCGAAAACCCCATGGGATCAATTTTAATTTTTCCTTATTTGCCCTACAACCTTACAACGGTCCATTACTAGGGATCCACTCATCCATCCTAGTCAGATCCACTGCCCTTGCATGCACCAAGTCCTAACTGACTTGAGTCGACCAAAAGGTCAACCATGCATGCGCCAAGGGCTGAACGACCACACTGAGGTCTGGCAAGCGGGTGTGACCCCGGGCCTAACTCAGGTGCGTTCATGGGTCGTCTCAATCAGACATCGCTACACGCCTGTCTGCAGTCGACCTATAGCCACCTCAAGCTTGCGCCAAGGTGCTATCCAGTCGACCCATCAAGGCTGTCAGATAGTCTGATCAGACTGATTGGATCTAACCTAGGGGATAACTTCAACCCTAATAACCCGTCTAAGGGTTTAATGCAGGCGCATCTTAGATCTACAATGAGTCGCGCAAGTGATATATTTTTGAGAAAAACTACATCATGCGCCAACATACATGCGCAAAGAAAACAAACACAAGATTCGCTTATGACATGTAAACATGTATTTTTGCATGTATGAAAGATCTAAGCATTTTCGCAAGCATGGATCACAAAATGGCTTAAGCAATCATACAAAAACATGCGTTAACTCCGCTCTGATACCAATTGAAGAGTCCCCTTCGAGGGGGAGCAAAACCCTAAAGTGGTGGCGCAATCAAAGTAGGGGGCAGCGGATAAAGGGTTTCATAGATCGAAGAGCATGTATCATATGATCAACTTAACAAAAAAAAACGATTGTAAAAGAAGTGATTCGATCCATACCATTGCCATTTCTAGATGGCGCCTTGGAAGAAAGAGAGCAATGAAGATCTCCTCCAAATCGTCACACACAAGATGAGTCTTGGCTCCTTCTTGTCGTCCCTTGTGCTAGCAAGAGTCGTCCAAGGTGTCTCTGATCGAATGCAAAAGGGAAAAGAGAGCTTTTTTCTTTCTTGGCGTCTTTCTCTTGTCGCCTTAGACTTCCTCACACGAGAATGCCGCTCGATGACAACCCAAGGAGGCGTCAATTGCATGAAGAGGCAAGAGAGGGGCGACGTGTGTTCATGGCCACGTTTGAGAAGTGCTAAAAATAGCATCCCACTTCTCCATATGCGATCTTGGGTTTACCCCAATCGCAAATGCCACATCACCATTGAACCATGCGCTCATCCATGAGCTGGTTCAAACCGATTTGGTCCACTAACCAAATAAACCAAGAAATAAGTCCAGATCAAAATAAACCCAAAGGCTCTCGATCTGACCGTCAATCTCTCAATGCTTCTGATCTGACTGATCTAGCACTCATTCTCTCGATCGAAGCTTACCGATCTCAAGCCCTAATCAATCAAACATGATCAGACCAGATCTCACTTTCAATCAGAGATTAAATCCCTTTAAACTGAACCCAAACAATTCAGTCCACACGATCTGACTTAAGTAAGCCATATCATCAAATTGTGCGACCCTGAGGGTTTCCTTTAAATGTCGGTAACGATAACTCACGTTATCACGATCAGTGAGGGGTATCTAGCAACACATCACTGTCTCCCGATATAAAGGAAAGAGTCTTCCAAGACTACACCCAAAAACAGCACAAGTGTGAATCAACATCACTAGGCATGCATATTTCCTTTGCCACTGGATGTTCTTATTGGACAAGCCTGTCAAGCCTGTAACTCCAATATGATAAGCATGATTAGATCAGATGAACATAGTCATCTGGGTATGGCCATACACTTTCTCAATCATCTCATCCGAGGGGGGCCCCTTTAGAACATCACACTCCTTAAACAAGGAGACGGCAATCCTATGTCTATCACTAGTGCCCTAACATGACTCAAGTTCACCATCCAAGATAGTCTATAATCATTATGTTTCAAATGATATTGAACTATCTCAAAACAATGACAATCATCATTTAGAAAACACAAGTGATCTCAAGTCAAAGGAAATGTGCCACTTGTCTCACTCAAGGAATATTCACATTGTGACAAACAATTGAACATCCTAGTAGGGTCTGTCCAGTACATCCAATGTACCCATGAGTCTACATCTTATTCCATGCTCGAAGCATCCTATAAGATTAGAACACATATTAGTCTCAATCATATCAAGGCTGTCTCATGTTCACCAAGATATCTCGACTAAGGACTTATAGCACGTCAGCCTAGCTGAACAGCTTTGAGACATTATTCAGAAGAACATATATTGCAGCAGACAATGTAAACAACTGAATAATAACCATGCCTTTATAAACATAACAGTTTATTACATGATACAGATACATTCCCACAGGCCTCAAACATTAGCCTTAAGGGCATACCCCAACACGTCGCTCGTGCGTTTTCTTGAGCCCGACACAGTAGACTCGTGAGGGTTTGCACTGCATCCCTCCTCTCCCTGCATAGGGTTAGTAGGCTCAAATTCAACATGATCTTGCTGTTGTTGATTTGGATCGTAAGGCGGAGGGTTGGCATCTTGATCGGGTGGCATAACGGGGTCAGTTGTCCCCATTAGCTCCTGCTCTAATGCCTCAAGCTCCCATGGCAAAAGATCTCATGTATTGTTAAATCCCGCCATTAATTCTACATATAATATTAAAAGTTACCCAAAAGAATTTATAAAACAAGATTAAATACTTACTAATAATAAATTATACATTAAAAAATTACCTTACCACGTGTTTGAAGATCGCTTAGTAAGAACTCAGAAGTTGAGGTTTCAGCCTTCAACAACCTTAACTTAAACATAATTATGAAAAAAATTTATATTAGAATAATTTAAATTTAAGTACAATTACATTATAAAAGACTAAAAGTAAATTAATTTACTACTTACTTGATCTTCTCTACGTGACTAGACCGAGGGAGCTTAGAAATCTTGATAGCTAATTGAAACTCAAGACTTAGAAAAGAGATTAAGAGAGAATGAGAAATTAATCCAAAATTAATTGGAAACTTGTGTGAAGAAATGAGAGGGTTGGGGGGTCAATTTATAGGGATGAATTAGGTGTAAATTTATATATTTATCCCCTATTTTTAATTATTAAAAGGGGCTAAAATGGTAATTTTATAACATAAAGACAATTATATCCCTAACTTTTAAATTTTTTCAAACCGTTATGGGGCTATTTGGGTAAAAACGCATCCTCAATTCGAAAATTCCGACCGTTATCGCCCAAATACCCGTGTCGTGCCCATGCCGGCCCGCGTGCCCGTGCCATGCCTGGCCTGGCACGCCTGCGGGCTGTGCCCGGCCCAGCCCAGCCCGATCCGAGTTGGGCCACGGGCCGCCCACGATGGTTGATTTGATCAACGGGCCGTGCCGTGCCAGGCCCGTTGGCCACCTCTAGGTAACACCATATTTACTTCATTGTCCATCCGACGAGGATCTCATTGTATGTCATCCGCTGATTACCTTTCTTTACGGTGTCCATCAACTTGCACAATAGTCAATAAAAAATTCCTACAAAATTAAATTACTGAACATAAAGTACGTTCATTATACCTCTACCAAATAGCTAGAACTTAGGTCTGACATGCTTTTCTACTCAATTTTTATGAAATTTAAATGAATTTCTATTAAAAAAATAAAAAATATTAAGGAAATTGCTCAAACATGAAGCATAACTAGTAAAATCCATTTCAATTTCTAGCGAACACTGTTGACCTAGATTTCAGGTGCAATTCATGTCAATTTGTATGAATATCCAAAAATTTCTATGAAATTAAAAATTTTTCAAAACATGAAGGAAATACGCAACAACAAAGAATAACTAGGATAACTTGCAATATATTTATTACTCAGCTATCATCAGCCTGTAACTTAAGTATTGAATGTATTTCAAGTGAATTTTCATGATATTCATAAGATTTCTATGATATTGTAATAATTTCAAAGAAAATAAAAAAAACTTCTGGAAATGAAAGATAACTTGTCATAATTTGGAAGTGAAGGATACTTGTTAGCAAAGAACTTAGCTAGTGATTTGCAATTCTGCAGGATTGCTTGTTGAAATTCTGGAGCTCAATTCTGGAGGATTGCTTTGCAATTTTTTGATTTTGGAGAGAAAAAAAAAAAAAAAAGTAGGAAAAGCTAGTCCTGGTTAAGGTCACGATTGTAACCGGATCCTTTTAATGGTGTACGTCAAGCGAGGTCTTTTAAGATGTTTTCAACATGACGGCAGACTGTGCTTGCTTATGATGGCTTGGCTGGGTTATATACTGTAAAAAAAAATTTCGTTCATATCCACTATAAGTAACGAAGGCTTGGTTTGGTCCATATAAAGTGGGACCAAATTTGATTTTCCTAATACAAAATGTTCTCTCCCCAACTTTTTGATTACTTTTTCACTATCTTGCCACTCATTCATGGCAAAAGAAATTGGATCAATCCATTATAGTGCTAAAACATCAACTATTCTTTAGGTATTTAATCCAATTTTACTGGCACTATAGGTCATTTTTCATCTAAAGGACACTTCAGATTCTTATAATTTTCCTTTTAAAAATATTCATATATGTAATTAAATTATAATTTATTTAAACTTTAAGATTAAAAACCCAACAAATAAATAGTGGTGGATGGCATCACATTTAAGACTAGCTGCTTTGTCAGTGATGGAGCTGTGGAACAATGTCCTAACAGTAACGGTTCAACAATACTGGTGGGTCACATTATGTTGATATAAAATATCTGCTCTTGTAATTTATATTGAAAGTGCAATAAGCGGGTGTATTTGCTAGAGAGCCCATCTTTCTAAAAATTTTAAGAAATCAAATTTTAATAAATTAAACTAGGCATAAGGTGCATATTAGGATTCCTATTCCATACACCGAAATTTATAGATTAAATTTACAAATAACATCTTTCTCCATAACGATGAGCACGGGTCTGCCTAATCAACACCATAAGTTTTATTTGTCATCTTATAAATCATAGCCTTTTGTCTTCTCCCTTGCTACAAAAACTAACAACAGTAAGGGTATCAAAACAACGATTGCCAAGAACTGCAAAGCTACTGTGTCTGCCCGATTATAAATAGTGAACAAAAGTTCACTAGTTCCGTTCTACGCGCACGCAGTTGCATCAACTGTAAATAATTGCATACTTCAACATTTTGGATGGCCTTCAAATGATCCATTCATAGGCACCGGAATGGCCCTTCCCTGCAAATCAGAGAACAAAGATATTAACAGCTTTTAAATCTGAAAGCAAAGCGAAAAAAAAAAGTTCCAGGTTTTCTTTTCATTAAATGGGTGCAAAATGCAAATTGAAGAATAAATTCGTATGAGCAAGCAAAAGAAAGAAGTACATCTGTTTTACATGAATTTACTTCTCTCTTATCGAGTTCATCCGCAAGGTTATTAATTGAATGGCTGCATTAGCTGATGAGAATGGCCCGTGAAAGCTCTCTTGGAAAGAAACTTTCTCCAGATCTGCCACCATTCTCAGCAGAATGTCACCTACGTCTGACTGTTGCTCCATGAGGGACAGGCAGTACGAGCGCGCAGCAACTGTGCTGATCTCTACATTAGCAGCTTCTGGGCAGTATTCATCGTCTAACCATTTGTGCAAGGCCACTCTAAGCCATTCTGATTCCTGGAGAAGCATTTCACTTCTGAGATGTCACAGAAAAAAGGCAAGAACTAGGAGTAACGAGTATGATCAAACCTAGAGTAAATTTGACATTCATAAAAAACATGAGATTTAATACAGTAAAACAAGAAAGAAAAATGAGAAACATATGAGATGATAGGTACACTAACACATTGTAGTTGTTACACACTGTTAAGAAATTGATTGCACATTAATAAGGCTAATAGTTTTCATCAACAACTTTAATTAATTGCAAGACAAGAATTATCAATTTGAAAATTAAAAATTGACTTTATTAAAGGTCCAACTCCAGCATGCTTAAACATTAGCAAGCAAGTTATATACATTCTGATACTCCAATGGCAGAGCAAACTCGAGACTTCCTCAACTTCTTATGAAACATCTACTGTGCATATAATAACTTGATTGATCTCAGGAATCATGAGAACACTGAAATAACATAGTCAACTACAGAATAGATGGAACAACACACAGGTATTGATTACCAAAGAATTTGTGTAATAGTAATACAAGGATGGAAACTTGTACCTATTCTTTTTTTCAAGATAAACAAAGCAAGAACCAAATTATCCGACATTATGTTAATTGAACTGATGGAGGTATTGGTAACTCTGTAAAATTAACATTCCCAACAATTAAGTAAACTGGCACCAGATAATTCATTGAAAAACAAATGAAATTGATGTATAACTAAAATTATTAAGAAATTAACCGATAAGCTGGTATGACTTTTGGATGAAAATAAATGAATTCTAGAGTTTAAAATTAAGTAAAACAACTCATGTAATTCTAAAAAAGAAGGGTTCAATAACTCCTGAGATTTGGAGGTGAAGGAATGAAGCGAAGGGATTTGTTCACTTTAGCGTTTCTGAAGCTCATTTTAAAGTCCACGAAGGAATTCCGTACTCCTTCAATCCTTCTCCCATAAATCCACAAACAAGCCCTATAAGTTTTCGGGTTATCATTTTTTTCGCCATTGGAAACCATACAGGTCTGAGATCAAACACGGATTTTCTCCTTGCAAAACTCGATTTCATTATCAGGATCATAACTGTTCTTCCGCCTCATTTTTGAGAACTAAAGTATAAAAAAAAGTAACTTTGATAAGCAGATTTTTTTCTCCTTGAACAAACAAACAAACAGATTTCATTCAAGGAGACCTCGGATTAGAACTAAAATCAAGATTGATTCTTTTCCCACATTTTGCCTTGCCAACCATCGAATCCACACAAAACCAAAGACGGCAGCTTGGATTTCTGACAAAAGAAAGCACGCTAGATAAGGGAGAAGGCGAACCTGTAGGGCTCTGGACGGGGTCAGCCAAGCGTCGGGGACCCTGAGTTCACTGACGGGGGCCTCCACCTCCACGTCCTCATCGGGGTTTGCAGCGGCGTGAACTGGCAAGCGAGGTTGCGGGTTGGGAGCGCAGAGGGATGGCGGAAGGTGGAACTGGCAGACGAAGCAGCATCGACGGCCAAAAATGGAGGTCGAAAGTTTGGGAACAGGGGAAGAGAGCGACAAAGGGTTGCGGAAAGAAGGCAGAGTGAGAGCGGAGGAGCAGCCCATCTCGGCGATTTCGGGAACTGGTCCGAATGGCACTTGGGATATGCACCGGAAAATTTGGCCATTTAGTGACGAAGAAAGGCCTAATTCCAATTTGGCCCTTCGAGTTGCTGCATTTTCGCCCACTATCGTATAATGATTTTTTAAATAAGCCAATTAGTCATTGATCAGTGTAGTGTGCCAAAAACCAACATCTTATTTATATAATAATTATATTTTTCAACACACACATATATATATATATATTCACGGAAAAAAATAATTCAGCCAATGTTAGTAAATTAATGGTAATGTTACCGGCCGCCGATTCGATTAAGTTGTTGATCAAGCCTTTAAAAAGCTCTAAAAATCTTGTCTACTACTCAATGATGAATGAGCATAGCTAAATTCTTCGACACAAGAAGTAATTGTATCCTCGGGTGTTAAATTTAGATTCAACTTGTACAAAAAAAACCAAATTTCACTTTAGAATAAATTTCAATTTGCCTTTGAATTCTACTTCCGTAATCTCCTTTTATTTATAATTTGCATGTTTTACTATTTTATAAGTATTAGTGTGCTCACTAGTGCACAAGTTAAGTTATTGTGATAGTAAATTTACTTAACTAGCCTACTGTATTTTTATTATTATATTTTTATCAAATAAAAATTTGTTGTTAGTTATTCTACAAAAGCTATGAAATAGGTTCATCTTGTGTAGTATTCTAAAAGTTTTAGTTATAAATGTTGTTGTAACATACTCTAATAAATCAAATAGATTAGTAAGATACTATATGTTATGCCCGTTTGGCTTTTTGGGCCACACGCACTCATGGGCGAAGCCCAAACCCAAAAACGCAGCCCATGTCTAGTCGGCGGCGGCTGAGACATTTCGGGCGTGGGTAAGCGGGCTTGCGGGCGTGGATCCGAACGGCTGGGCGAAGCTCCGATTGGAGCTGGGTTAGGCGAATGGGATTAGGGCTACAATGCCCTCCCGTCTCTCGGACGCGGCTGCCCGAACGCGATGCCGCATAGTAGCGGCAGCTACTGTTCTTCGTTGTTCTCCCCGATCTTCCTCCCCTCCGTCGAGCGGCTCCGGCGAGGGCTTCTCCGGTAGCGGAGGCGGCTTCCAGCAGTCCTAGTGGGTTGGGTGCAACTGTACGGGACGCGTTGGAGCAAAGGGGCGGCGCCCCCTTTTTCTCTCCTCCTCCTCTATCTTCGGCGTCGCCGGTGGTGGATCCGGCGGCAGTTGCCCGCCGAAGGTATGGCTTCTTTCTCCTCCCGTTCTAGCTCCGTCCAGCGGGCGGGTTTCCGTCGGCGAAGGGTTCGCCGACAGGTTCTTCTTCTCCGCCGCGTCCTCCGCCCCTCCCCTATTCCAGCGGGGCTGCGAACGTCCGGCCAGTCTGAGGCTTCAGCCTCTCTTCCTGGCGATGTCCGGCGAGCTGAGGGTGGCTTGCCGGTGTCTCCTATGTCTCCGGCGAACGGGGTTTGTTCGGTGCGTGGTTTTCGTCCTGGTTGTTGTGTGTGCGTCCACCGGGACGTCTCTCGTGTTTCCGGCGAGCTTCGTCCACTGCCTTAGTTTACGTGCACATTCTTTTGTTGGCGTGCACGTGCCTCGTTTTCTGTGCGCGTGCACCTAGCGGGTTTCGAACGCTATTCCCGTTCCCGGCCGATCAGCTGTCCTCGGCCGGCGTCTTCCTCTCTCCGGCTCCCCGAGCCTCGTGCTCCCGGCCGAGTCATCTTTCTCGGTCGGCGACTCCTCGCCCCTCTCCACGCTCCGGTTAAGTGCATCGGCCTTGTGTGTGTTGCCCGGCGTTGGCCGGTTTGTTTGCGTCGAACGTCAGCGAGACGTCCCTTTTCTGGGCGAGTGTGTGAGTTCGGCCGCTTGCGTACGGTCTGGTCGAAGTTAGGGCGTGTGCCCGGCGTCCCGCGTGGCGTCTGTTAGGGAATGCCGGGTGTAATTTAAAATTTTGCAGTCCCAGGACGCAGCGGAAGAAGCATTACACCCGAAACACATTCCGGTCCCAAGGATCCATGCGAGAGAGAAGACACAAGGATGTGTTAGAGATGTACCTCTTTTGCTTGTTTGGATGTCGAAGCCATGTTGAAGGCGCCCAAGTGTTCGCCCTCTACAAGTATCCACGCGTCGACTCCTTGATCGTTGCTCCCTTCCACGCTCGGTGCTAGCCTCGGGAAGAGAATCGAGCCTTAGGGTTCCTTCACTCTTCTTGCGCCACCTCCAAGGTTCATGCACCAAGTGCAAGGAAGATGCCGCCCACTCCTTATCCTCTTTACTCCAAGAGAAGAAGGGAAAGAAGAGCTTCGGCTTTGAGAAAGATTGAGAGGAGCTCATGCCACCAAGTCCTTCTCCAAGTCACGCCAAGAGGAGAGGGAGGAGAAGACTTGCGGCTACTAGTAGGAAGAAGGGTTGCACCACCTTGATGTTGTCGCCCTTTGCCCTTGCTCTCGCCCCTCTATGTGTGTTCACGTCTCCAAGCGTCCATCAACTAGAGAGGGCGACAATGGGTCCTATAAATAGGACTAGAGGCGGTTTGGGCAAGGGCTAGGATCATGCCAAGTGTATGGCTAGGATGAGGTGTCTTGAAGTAAGGAAAGTCTCCAAGACTTTTCCATAAACCTCATTCAACCTATCCATAAAAGTCCAAGCACTATATCAGCCCAAGGCATGCTTCAAATGCATTCTTACCATCAAAGGATAAGTGGCTAGGCGCAACATGCATGAGAAGTTTCGGCTAGGGTAAGGGTTTGGGCGCATGTAGGGTTCATAAGGAAAGTCTCCAAGACTTTACCATAAACATCTTCCTACTTCTCATATGCGCCCAAGCTCTTTCCAAAAGAGTCCTCAAGCCATATCAGCCCCAAGACTTGCCTTAGAGGCAAGTATTCCATCCAAGGAAGAAGGGCTAGGCGCCCTTTTCTTCCATAATGAAGCAAAGGCGCCTCCCTCACCCCATTATGCCCCTAGGCGCCAATGGGGTGAGATTTCTCCCCATTATACCCTTTTAAGCCAATTCCTCTTCATGACAACTAATTATTGGGCCTCATTGGATAATGAGCTAGCCCAAACTTCATGGCATGGGCTGATTAAGCCATTGGATCTAATCCAATACAACTCTAATCCAAATGTGACCAATCTAGGTCAATTTTGGGTCAACCTGCCAAAAAAGAAGTTTGGCTCCAATAACTTTCTTCCAACTCATCAGACCCATTGGCGCTGATGAAATCTTCCAAATTGATCCAAGTTATCCAATAACTTGATCATAAGGCTTCTGATTAAAGCAACGTCAAGAGTCTATTGCGTGTGACCCCGTAGGATCCATATGACGATGGCAATGATGTAAACATCATAAGTAGTGAGGGATATCTAGCAACACATCACTACTACCCATGTCATAGGACTTAAGTCATTATGGCAATAACTCCTAACAAGTAACGAGGATTCCCATTGCATTATAGATCCCTTTGCCTAAGCTGATATCCTGCCATTGGATTAGTCTCAAGTTTATTATCCAATGCATTGGTCATGACTCAAAAGTGTGGCCACACTTTCCTGTCATGAACCAATAATGTGGGGCGCCCCGAGTGGATATCATGCTTCCAATAAGGAAGGGGCAAATCCTACTATTGGTCATCCATGTCTCTACATGACTTATGACATGCCCAATGACAGTCGTTTTGATCTCCCAATTACGGAGAGACGTAAGACTGTATTAAAGCATACCCATCATCAAATCTAAACATGAATACCTCAAGTCTAAGGATCAATGCAAACCTCTTGCATGTGAGATTGACTTGTTGACTAGACAAGTCAATCATCACGGTGGATCACTCCAGTGCATCCAATGCACCTGTATGTCTGCGTTACTATGCCCCGCACCTAACCAACCCATACACCAGTCTCACATGTACCAAAGCTGTCTCATATCTGCTAAGGTACCTTGTCTGGGGATAGCTTATGAGAATGGATCCAATCCAAACTCCTGGGACATTATTTATGCAACTCAATACATCAACGCAGGTAGAGAAGTCTGCATAATAACGACCATGCCTATATTAAGAGCAATAGTTCTATCAAAGTATATTCAAACAATGCCTGACCATGTCCATACATTGGTCTTTAGGGCATATACACCAACAATCTCCCACTTGCACTAAGACCAAGGACAACTTGTATTTAGTCAGTTCCAATGTCTCTAGTATGACCCATTTAGCTTCCGCTGCGCCAGAGGCTAGGTCAGTGGGTTTTTCCAGATTGCTATCTGTGTTTATTTTAAAAATTTGATCATCATCCTTTTCATGATCTCTAAGATCAGATGATATGCTGCAGTACATACTTGAGCATTAAGTTCCTTCTCTTATGCTATGGTCCCAGTTAGAACTATACTGGACCATCAAGCACTATGAACTAGATCAAGTTCAAATGAATGAAGCTGCCTCCTTGGCTGCCACAAGGAGCTGCAATGTACTCAGCCTTATTTGTAGAATCTTGCCACTTTGGTTTGCATAATGCTCTTTCAGCACACAACACCATAACAAGGCAAAGCGCAACTCCTGGCTGTGATCAATAGTCACTAGACTGGAACGAAGTGTCAGTGTACCCCTGTACACAAAATTCTTTCCTGTCTATCATAGACTAGACTCCAATCCTTTATACTTCCCAAGCATATATATAAGGATTGCTTTCACAGCTATCTAGTGTTCAAACACTAAGATCTGATTGAAACTTGCTGGCTATGCTCCAAGCATTTGCCACAAATGGTCTTGAGTATATATTCAAACATGATCCATCCTACACACCATGTATCAGGATTTTAGATCCATGTAATTACTCTCCATCTGTGTCAAAGGACACAAGATCTTTGAGAGAATTAGACCATATCTTCCTGGAAGGTATTAATATTTGAAATCATCCAATATAAACCTCTCCAGAAACTCTTGGATGAACATAGATTGACTAAAGGGCAATGACTTTCTTGGATCTCTATTTATAGATCCTCATGCCTAGGATGTAGGCATCATTCCCTAGATCATTCTTCTCGAAATACATATCTTTCTTTTTCTTCACCATGTGAAGAGCTTGAGATGTCATTCCATGTGAGAAGAATATCATCAATCTACTATTAAGGTGCTCCCACTGATCTTCTTGTAAACACAGGCTTTTTCAACCATGCTTGCATAATATCATGCATATCTATATGGCCTTGATATGAGAACCTTTTGGCTATTTCCTTATAGATATCTTTTCAGATGTCTATGCAAGAAAAGCAGTTATCATAACTACATGCCATAATTGATCATGCAATTACAACAAACAGATTCCTAATGGACTTAAAGCTCAGCTATTGGTGAAAATTTCATCATTATCCACCCAGTGGATTTGCCTGAAATCATCATTCACTAGCTTGCCTTCTAAAGTAACAATGTTACCTTCCATGTCCATCTTCCTAGAAGATTTATTTATAGCCTGTGGGAATTACCCCTTTTGGCAGCTCATCCAAGTCCCAGACTTGATTTGCAGACATAGAGTCCATTATGGCCCTTAGCCATATCTTGGAATCTGGTCCACCGACCGCTTCCATTTCCTCATAAGTCTTAGGTTCATGAAAAATTTGCCATGCCCAGCATATCGAATCGATCCAGACTTATGTTGTTCCTGTGTTACTTGAACCTCAGGTTGACTTTCAACCTGTATGTGAGATTTTGCTCTCCATCTGTGTCTAATTATATTGTGGTTGATTCTGGACCTTGTCCAAATCAAATCTACTCCCACTAGCTTCTTTCAAAAGAAATACTTTCTCAAGAGAGACAGTAGTTTGAGCAACAAATAGTTTGTTCTCTTCGGGATAGAATGAGCACTCTACAGTGCTCCACAAACACATACTTTTGAATCACTGCACATTACATTCCCAATTTCATTGAAGAAATGAGATATTTGCAGTTCGCAACTCAAAAACTAATTTAGACACTTTCTTATGGAGTCGTAGTACATCTGTTTGCATGGAATCATAGTAGTATATTTGCATGACTATTCAAAGATGGAACCACATCCAATGTGTTCCTTTATCTTTCTTTGAAATTTACCACACAGTGGTGTATTAAGAAAGCTGTGAGATAACTTCTTAGAACAGTCATCAAATTTTCCACTAATTATCTTGATCCAATCAAGGTGCTTTAACATATCCTTCAATTTGACTCAATACTTCATTTGTGAACTTCTTGGAATTTTCCAAAGTTCTTGGGTTGCGTAAGGCATACCCACACTTAATGAAGTATATAACTCCTCTTAGTGCTTGTTTACATGGGTCCACTTACATTTTGTGTATTAGATCCAACAAGCCAATAGTCCTTCCATCCTTTACGGTGAAGGCAGCATCTGTCATATTGTTCCTTTGAACTAGGCTCACATGTTTCATAATCCTGAAAGGATAATGATCCCAATATTCCATGGACTTTTGGATGTGACCATTGTTCTATGGTTCAAGAGACAATGCTATAAGAGGATATTTATTGAATCATTAGATCTGATCTTGTGTCACATATAGAACCACATACTATTGTCAACTGTATCACTTCAATAGAACATCTCAGATTAAAGAAAAATATTATTTATTATTTCAAACTGAAGTCCTTTCCAAAAGGAATGATGTTCATAAGCTGATACATAATAGCAAAGTTCTATATAAAGTCTTCAAGGCAGTGAGATGATATCAACAGCAGCATCCAATGCTCCGTCCCTGACCCGAGAGTCGATCCCATCAAGCCTCTTCGTCCTACTTCTTTTGAGCTCCTGCACATGTAAAACATATGTGAGCCTCACATACGGTACCCAGTACCCATGAATAAGAAGTAGACAAAAGACCTCGGTAACACAATACCTAAAGTGGATGGATTACATCCCTTCTTCTTTGCCATGCTCTTCTTGGCCATCAATCCTCTTCGAAATACCCATACATTCCCAGTCTTCCGAAGTATTAGCTTCGAAGATACAGAACCATGGTCTTTCTCAGATTCAGGCACACATTCTGAAGATCCAACAGAACTCTCCTGATCATTGTCTATAGAGCATGGTGTGAAGAGACCTTTGAGATGTATGATTAGATCATAGATCCTCATCTCATCACATTCAACCTTGACCTCTGGGGTCATGCACTCTAAGACAAGAGTAGTGTACTGTTCGTTATCTTCACAATGTTCAAGATAGACATTCCACTCCCAATCATTAGTGAAATACACACTGGGCTGGGATTGAGGTCTTTCAAGAAGATGCACCTTATTTTCTTGTTCCAGTATCTTGGACAAAATCTTGAACCATTTTGTCCAATTTGTCCCATCCAGTTTATGTTTATAAAGTTTCAATCTTAGATCAGGAGATGCCTTCTACAATAAGCAAATAAGTAAAGTAAGTACAATGATAAAGCATTTTAACAAGGACTTTTAATTAAATGCTAAGCTCCCACTACTTCCAAAACAAGTTGAGAACTCTTTAACTCAACATGGAAACAAGTGAGTAGGATCCTAATTTCACATAAGGTCTCCGCGACTCACGAGGGTGAGTTGAGATGCATAGAGAGTCTCATGCTTCCTTAGGTAGGCATGCCAGCCAATTGTGCCATGCACAATTCCTCTTAGTTGAGACAGACTAGGCACCTTGTGTCCAGCGAGGGCTGGATACAACACAAAACCCTATCCTCTCAACAGCTGCCTCTAGTAATTCATCATGTCAATGACATATGAAAAACTAGTCAAGTCTGGTCCTAACAGTTATGCCCAGGGCCAACAAATTTCCTTGCGAAGGCACGCCCAGGTTAAAACTGGACTGGGGAAATCATTGTCACCACACACCTTCTAAAGATAAGTGGGTGTGTCCCACGAGGGTGGGAAACAGTTCACAACACCACCGATCGATAGTTTGATGAGGGCTACGCGTTTAGAAGGCTATCGACTTGATATTGTATTGAGAGTTTTTGCATGTTTGTTTTATTCTTTTCTAGCATGCAGTTTTCCTAGGGTTCAGGCAGCAAAGGAAAAACATCACAGGCATGCTATGGACAAAATAATAAACCATCACAGGCATGCTATTTTGGTCGATATGGTCATAGCCCTTTTCATACACATAACTTGTCACGAGCCATGTGACATGTTATTATGCATCCAAGGGTTGCGAGTCCCTGAAGCAAATCAGCCCATGCCAGAAGCCGAAAGCAAGTGTCCTTCCTTCAGCCGCAAGTCCATCACCATGCTTCCAAAGCTGGCGCCACTTCTGACTCCGATTGAAGAAGGCTCCTTGTTGTCTTTGATGAACCTTAACCTATCTCATGTAAACAATTCTACATCTATTCCAAGGACAGATTAAAATTTTACATCAAGAAGGGGAGGAACCACACGCAGGTGGTAGAAAGATTTTACAAGCATTCATCTCAGGTGGAAACATGCTTCCACATCACAATACAGGAGGGCACTCGCTATGATCATATCAACCCAATCAAGTGGCGCATGTAAAATTTGAAAATCCGGAAAAGTCAAATTTTAGCACCTTATGCGCCAACATCATCCAAAGCACTCTCTTAACCAATTTCATGCCAAAATTTAGATCAAGTTCCATGATGATTTCATAGACCCTATCAGCTGGCAGTTTTGTCAGATCAAGAGACCTGGCCAGTCCGAAGACACAATGCCCGTCCTACTTGAGAAAACCTATATGCGCCTTTGGTCTTAAATCAAGCATAAACAAGATTCAAGTTTCGGCCATAAAGTTGAGAAGAGAAGATTGGATGAAAAACGTTTTCTAAGTGAAATGCGCATGGATAGAAGAAAAATTTTTCAAAAATTTTTTCACACAAGCAAACGTACACCTTGTGTTTCTCGCAAGTAGCTCTGATACCACTATTAGGGAATGCCGGGTGTAATTTAAAATTTTGCAGTCCCAGGACGCAGTGGAAGAAGCATTACACCCGAAACACATTCCGGTCCCAAGGATCCATGCGAGAGAGAAGACACAAGGATGTGTTAGAGATGTACCTCTTTTGCTTGTTTGGATGTCGAAGCCATGTTGAAGGCGCCCAAGTGTTCGCCCTCTACAAGTATCCACGTATCGACTCCTTGATCGTTGCTCCCTTCCACGCTCGGTGCTAGCCTCGGGAAGAGAATCGAGCCTTAGGGTTCCTTCACTCTTCTTGCGCCACCTCCAAGGTTCATGCGCCAAGTGCAAGGAAGATGCCGCCCACTCCTTATCCTCTTTACTCCAAGAGAAGAAGGGAAAGAAGAGCTTCGGCTTTGAGAAAGATTGAGAGGAGCTCACGCCACCAAGTCCTTCTCCAAGTCACGCCAAGAGGAGAGGGATGAGAAGACTTGCGGCTACTAGTAGGAAGAAGGGTTGCACCACCTTGATGTTGTCGCCCTTTGCCCTTGCTCTCGCCCCTCTATGTGTGTTCACGTCTCCAAGCGTCTATCAACTAGAGAGAGCGACAATGGGTCCTATAAATAGGACTAGAGGCGGTTTGGGCAAGGGCTAGGATCATGCCAAGTGTATGGCTAGGATGAGGTGTCTTGAAGTAAGGAAAGTCTCCAAGACTTTTCCATAAACCTCATTCAACCTATCCATAAAAGTCCAAGCACTATATCAGCCCAAGGCATGCTTCAAATGCATTCTTACCATCAAAGGATAAGTGGCTAGGCGCAACATGCATGAGAAGTTTCGGCTAGGGTAAGGGTTTGGGCGCATGTAGGGTTCATAAGGAAAGTCTCCAAGACTTTACCATAAACATCTTCCTACTTCTCATATGCGCCCAAGCTCTTTCCAAAAGAGTCCTCAAGCCATATCAGCCCCAAGACTTGCCTTAGAGGCAAATATTCCATCCAAGGAAGAAGGGCTAGGCGCCCTTTACTTCCATAATGAAGCAAAGGCGCCTCCCTCACCCCATTATGCCCCTAGGCGCCAATGGGGTGAGATTTCTCCCCATTATACCCTTTTAAGCCAATTCCTCTTCATGACAACTAATTATTGGGCCTCATTGGATAATGAGCTAGCCCAAACTTCATGGCATGGGCTGATTAAGCCATTGGATCTAATCCAATGCAACCCTAATCCAAATGTGACCAATCTAGGTCAATTTCGGGTCAACTTGCCAAACAAGAAGTTTGGCTCCAATAACTTTCTTCCAACTCATCAGGCCCATTGGCGCTGATGAAATCTTCCAAATTGATCCAAGTTATCCAATAACTTGATCATAAGGCTTCTGATTAAAGCAACGTCAAGAGTCTATTGCGTGTGACCCCGTAGGATCCATATGACGATGGCAATGATGTAAACATCATAAGTAGTGAGGGGTATCTAGCAACACATCACTACTACCCATGTCATAGGACTTAAGTCATTATGGCAACAACTCCTAACAAGCAACGAGGATTCCCATTGCATTATAGATCCCTTTGCCTAAGCTGATATCCTGCCATTGGATTAGTCTCAAGTTTATTATCCAATGCATTGGTCATGACTCAACAAGTGTGGCCACACTTTCCTGTCATGCATCAATAATGTGGGGCGCCCCTAGTGGATATCATGCTTCCAATAAGGAAGGGGCAAATCCTACTATTAGTCATCCATGTCTCTACATGACTTATGACATGCCCAATGACAGTCGTTTTGATCTCCCAATTACGGAGAGACGTAAGACTGTATTAAAGCATACCCATCATCAAATCTAAACATGAATACCTCAAGTCTAAGGATCAATGCAAACCTCTTGCATGTGAGATTGACTTGTTGACTAGACAAGTCAATCCTCACGGTGGATCACTCCAGTGCATCCAATGCACCTGTATGTCTACGTAACTATGCCCCGTACCTAACCAGCCCATACACCAGTCTCACATGTACCAAAGCTGTCCCATATCTGCTAAGGTACCTTGTCTAGGGATAGCTTATGAGAATGGATCCAATCCAAACTCCTGGGACATTATTTATGCAACTCAATACATCAACGCAGGTAGAGAAGTCTGCATAATAACGACCATGCCTATATTAAGAGCAATAGTTCTATCAAAGTACATTCAAACAATGCCTGACCATGTCCATACATTGGTCTTTAGGGCATATACACCAACAGCGTCGTCTTCTTGCGCGTGTGTGCGCCACCACCTTCGTGTGGTTTGTCTATTTTCCGGTGTACCGGACTCGTACGGGCGTCGAGTCTCGGGTTATGTACTTTGGAGTTGGAGCGAGCAGCGGTCCTCAAGGGCACATGGCAGTCGATGATTCATCAAGACGAGAGTCAAGGTGGCTGCCTAGGATAGGCTGAGGAGTACATCGAGGACGTGCTCCTGCCAATTGCGTCCAGATCAGTGGTTCAGCCGCTTAGCCCCTGCGTGGGCGTGCTTGGGTGCGTGTCAATGGGTTGACTCGCTTGTATTTTTGTTAAAAAATTTTTGCCCTAATTCTGGGCGTGACAGACTGGTATCAGAGCGAGGTTCTGCACGTTCCAACTTGTACACCGGCATTGTACGTGTTGGCAGCTGTGATCAATACGATGATCACAAGTGTCCACATCATTGAGTTGCTGGTGGAGACTATCGGATATGGGGGAGCTTCGTTCCAAAGATATCGACAGAGTTGGCTTTGTCCAACTAGAGCCTCACTGCTCAGTTTTCTTGTCTCCCTAGCGGAGGCATATCTTATGGGGGTCGCATTACTAAAGCATGTGTTTACACTGCTTCTACAGCACCGACCAAGGCCAGGGGTGCTCTGGGGACTATCGTGCGACGACATGTTCCGAGGATAGTTGAGTGTGCCTATGGGATAATTGTGCGACAATATATCCCGGACATCAATCATTGATGCCATAGGATAGTCATGCGATGACTTGTCCTGGAGAGTAGTTGGTGGTGGTTGAGGGACAATCGTGCGATGATGTGTCATGGACACCAGCTGATATCTCCTAGGATTGTCGTGCGACGACATATCCAAGAGACCGGCCGATGGCGGCCAAATAACTGCCGTGCGACGACATGTTCTAGATCTGAGGGTATTGTGACCCGAGGAATATCGTGCGACGATATTTGGGACTCCGGCCAAGAGTGGCCATGTGATCGTCGTGAGACGGCGTGCTCACGAGCTAGCACCCTTTTCAAGGGTTTGCTACGTTGAGGAAGTTGTGGACTTCCTATGGAGTATCGAAATTATATTTCCATAATACCCAGGTCCCTGCTGAGGAGCAGGTGCAAACCTGTATCGTGTATCTCTTTATAGATGCAAAGCTGTGGTGGCGGACTTAGGCCGCACACAGTCTTTTTGGGGTTCAATCCTACCCTTAAGCTCTCGTGAGAAGATCTCAACTAAATGAGATCAATGATTTGTTCCTACTCAGGGAACATGTCATGAGTTGCGGGAGGCACCGTAAAACGACTAAGGCAAATTGGGTCATACGGGACTATGTCCAGCGGTATACCTAAGTGATGCTTGAGATAAAGGGTTTCCTCTGTCAGCAACTCCCTACAAGTAGGGAAGGGTCATAGAGAGACATGGATTGACGACTCTCCTTGCGAAGGAGAGGTTACCTCGATGGTGAAGGTTTGGTTGGAAGAGTTCTCCGACGAGTTATCCTCGGAGCTTCCTAAATACCTTCCTGAGAGGAGAGTGATCGATCACAAGTTGAGCTTGTGACAGGATCCACTCCTCCACTAAAGGCCTTATACCATATTTCTCCAATGGAGTTGGCCAAGCTTCATTAGCAATGGTGTGGATTGCTCGAAGCCGGGTTCATTCGGCCTACAGTATGGCCTTACAGAGCCCTGACCCTATTCTAAAAGAAGAAGGACGGGTTGCTAAGGTTCTAGGTTGGCTATCGAACCTTAGATAAGATAACGGTGTGGGACTGTTATCTTATACTGCTTATCCCTGATCTGAGAGATCGACTAGGGAAAGCATTGGTTTTCTCTAAGCTAGACCTAAAGGTAGGTCATTTGCAAATTTGTTTCACCGAGGGCAACGAATAAGAAAACCATATAGATAACCTGATATGAGTTTTGGAGTTCAAAGTGATGCCCTTTGAACTACTAAAGCCCCCTCTATGTTTTGTCATCTGATGAACAAGTGTTGGCCCCTTGTCTTAGATGACTACATAGTTGATTATATGGACGATATCATGGTTCCTCAAGCGTTGAGAAACACCTAAGCCATCTAAGGCTGGTGTTAAGGGAAAAACTAACTCTATTTGGAGTTGAGAAATTCTCATTTGTGGTGGATGAGATTTCTTTCTTTGGTCTTGGGATGGACCTCGAACAAGCGCGCATGGACAAGGTCAAGGTCCAAGCCATTGCAAAATGGTGCGCCCCCTCAAAACAAACCGAGTATGGAGTTTTCTCAGTGTGGTGAACTTCTATCGAATGTTCATCAAAGGCTATTCAAGAAAAGCCTTATCCTCAGTGATCTGCTGAAACGGAACTCGAAAAGGGAGTGGCTTGATCAGTATCAGTTGGCCTTCCGATAGTGAAGGTCTATATTGCCTCTGAACCGATCTTGAAGTTGCCCCCGACTTCAGTATGCCTTTCGAGTTTCACATTGATGCTTTGGACCAAGCTTTCAGTGGTATACGTTTATTGTATGAGCATCCTTTAGCTTTTGAGAGTTGAAAGTTAACAAGACTGAGCGACGGTATTTGGCCACAAGAAGGAAAAGGTGGTGGGAGTCCACTATCTCCGGACGCGAAGAACCTTCTCGAGGTTATGAAGACCGACAACAATTCACCACATAAAGAAGTTGTCGACAAAATAAGCATGTTGGCCAGAATTCTTGGGGGAATTCCAGTTCCATAGGGAACATAAATTGGGTAAATGCAACGTGTTTCCTTATGAGCTCAGTAGATTAAATGCCCTTATGTGCTGTACCTTATCTAATGTGAAAAGGGAATCTGCTAAGCAGAATAAAGACAGCCTCAGTTTTTGATAGAGAGAATCAAAAGCTAAGTTCAGCAGATTATATCGGACATGATCCGACACTACTATCGGGGTCCAATTGACATTGTCATGGCCAGAGGCGATAGGCCATTAGTCCCATCGATGGGCGAACTGCGCCAGGAGCTACTGAGGGAGCTCCATGACAGGCTTTGGGCGAGGCATCTAGGACAAAGGGGATAATTATCTTGTCAGCACGACTGTGCTATTAGCCCAATACGTGCGCAAACATGGGGATGTAGGTCCGCACTTACCAAAATTGCCAGGAAGGTAAGATCGATTGGAGACTAGGGGCAGGGTTGTTACAACCACTGCCTGTTCCCGAGACGTCCTAGACAAGGGTGTCCAAAGGACTTTATTGGTGGGGTCCTTAAGTTGACGGGATAAGCTTAGTGCCGGTAGTGTGGAATGAGTTTCCATGAGTGGATTCTTTGTTCCAGCACTTGAGCAGTGTATAGCAAGGGTTGTTATAGACCTATTCTTCCAAGAAATGGTGAAACTTTTTGGCATCCAAGTGGATATCGAGAACGATATAGATGCCCATTTTGGCTGGACACTTTTGAATCATGTTGTTCAATAAATTTTGTCCAAGGTAAGTTTCTCCATAGCCAATCATCCTTAAACGGATGGGCAAACTGAGCAGGTGAACGCTCTTGTGGAAGAATTCCCCCGTCACTTTGTGATCGCCAGTCAGGATGACTGAGTGAAGTGGATCGATGTGGCATGGAATGCCTACACCTTGTAAAGGTTGTTATCTACAAGTCCCACCTCATTTGAGCTGCGAGTTAGTGTTAGGGAGTCAGCCCCTAACCCCCGTTGATGTGGTACAAAGGGGTTCCTACGGGAAGTGCCCTATGACTCAACGGAATGCTCGGGAACAAATCTATTCCCTCATAGAGGCTAAAGGTAGCTAGGAGTTGGCTGTACAATGGATGAAAAAGTATGCATACCGTCGTTGTTGGAACGAAGAATTAGTCGTGGGTGACTTAATTCTTCTCCGACTTACCTCGCAGATCGGTAGGAAAATCTCAGTGAGGGAGGCTCATCGGGGTCTTATCCGAAGATACGACGGTCTGTGTGAGATACTGAGTCGAGTGGACTCAGTAGCATACTATTTGAAACACCAATAGAGAATGTAGATGTACCCTACATTCCATGTGAACTTGATGAAGTTTCACAAAGATCTGGACGATCCTTCTCGGTCATTGTCTTACCAAGCCACACCGATGGTTCGAATGCAGTTTGACCGAGGGATACGTGATATTTTATATCACTAGTGTTGGGGCAAAGTAAGCTGAACCGATATACGGAGTTTCACATCCGATGGGATAAATTCCCTATGGAGGAAGCAACCTGGCACAAAGCTTCCAAACAATACTTCTCTGATGGCTCGGATGAGGTTCGATCTAAGGATTGTCGAGATTCGAGGTTATCGACTCTTAGGTCACGGCTGAATGAGTAAACAATGTGTGTTTCTCATTCATTGGGGAGGATATATCTAAGGAGGAAGCCATCTGATATGAGGCTTCAAAGGTGGGTATACGAGGTCTAGCTGAGGAGTTACCTTGAGTCGCTGAGGACGGCGACCACCTTAGGCAGGGGAGAATGTTATGCCCGTTTGGGTTTTTGGGCCACATGCACGCATGGGCGAAGCCCAAACCCAAAAATGCGGCCCATGTCCAGTCGGCGGCGGCTGAGACGTTTCAGGCGTGGGTTAGCGGGCTTGCGGGAGTGGATCTGAACGGCTGGGCGAAGCTCCGATTGGAGCTGGGTTAGGCGAACGGGATTAGGGCTACAGTGCCCTCCCGTCTCTTGGACGCGGTCGCCCGAACGCGATGCCGCACAGTAGCGGCGGCTACTGTTCTTCGTCGTTCTCCCCGATCCTCCTCCCCTCCGTCGAGCGGCTTCGGCGAGGGCTTCTCTGGCAGTGGCGGCGGCTTCCAGCAGTCCCGGTGGGTTGGGTGTGGCGGTACGGGACGCGTTGGAGCAAAGGGGCGGCGCCCCCTTTTTCCCTCCTCCTCCTCTATCTTCGGCGTCGCCGATGGTGGATCCGGCGGCAGTCGCCCGCCGAAGGTATGGCTTCTTTCTCCTCCCGTTCCGACTTCATCCGGTGGGCGGGTTTCTGTCGGCGAAGGGTTCACCGGCTTCGTCCCGTTCCGGATTAGTCATATAGTGTATGTTGGAGCTTTAGGGGAAAAACCTAGCCATTATGACTCCTCTATATAAGGAGAGGCATGTAGACGGCTTAGACAACTCACACACTTCACTCTCTTCTACTCTTTGAGTTTCTCATCTTTGGTTGTTTGATATTTAAAGTCTACTACAAACAGATTTCTCACCGAGGTGTTGGTAGAGGGATAATGCCGGTTGTATCTTGGGGCATCATACCTAAATCCAAACCTATGTGAAGAGGCTAAAAATTCGTCTTAGGAGACACCCATCGCCTTTGGTAATTCTAGTCCTAAATTTATCGATGTGTGCAATTTGATTTGCTTAATCCCTAATTACTGCATTGCAATTAGGGATGACATAAAAACCCATCCCCGCCTCAACCCATCTTGATTTGATTAGGGAAAACCCGAGTTGACCGGGAGTCGGGTCGGGTCTGGTTCAGGGAAAATCCAACTTATAGAAGTCAGGTTGAGGTTGGGTATGAGAACTTAGGCACCTGCCCACTATGTATAGTTATTAATTACCCTTTTATAAAATAAACCAAACCCTAATTCTTCCCCTCTCCTCCTCTCTTCCTCCACTCCAAATCCCAGCTGCCTCTCTCTTTCTTCCCTCTCCTCCACTCCAATCGCCACTCTCTTCCTCTTCGCGGCCCCTTTCTCCTCTTATTTTCCTTCCCTCTTCCTCTCCTCTCTGTAGCCCCCTTTCCCCTCTCCTCTTCCTCCCCTCCTTGCCCCATTGCCCCACTACCCCCCCCCCCCTCCTCTTTCCCTCTCCTCATGCCACTCGTGCCGCTCTACTCACATCGCTGCCTTGCTCGTGCCGCTGCCCCCTTCTCCTGTGCATTGCCTACGAGCCACCCTGGCCACTCTACTCGTACTAGGTGCCCCCCTAGCTACCTGTACTCCTCCCCCCACTACCTATTTGTGCCACCTCCACCACCTGTGAGCCAACCCTACTACCTGTGCTCCACCCCTGTCACCTGCTCCGCACCACCTCTGCCCCCTCCAAGCCACCCCCACTGCCCCCATGTTACTATAGGGTCGGGTTTACCCGCAGGTAACCAATTTCCCAATGAGGTTGGGTTTGGTGTGGGTTTTTGCAACCTGGGTTTAGGGTCGGGGACGAGTATAAAGTTAGGATGTCGGGGTCGAGTTTGGCACTCCCCGCCCTCGCCCTGACCTGTTGCCATCCCTAATTGTAATTAGATATGTGCATTGTAATTAGCATTCTGCATTTTAGATCCTGCATATAATTTACTTGTGTATCTTAGTTGCTATCTTAATTGTTTCGTCAATTATTATTAGATCCTACATTATTAATCACCCATCCTAAAATTATAGATCTGGATCTTGTTTTATTCATGCTAATATGCATTGCAACTTGCTCTAATCTTTGTAATTACTACATTCTAATTAATTGCTATTCTTAATTGCATGTGCCTTCATTTGATTTAATTGCTGCATCTTAATTACCTCATTTGATTTGTTAATCATATTTCATTATGCGTCTTAAATTATTTTTGCATGATTTTCACATCGCATTTAGTGAGAGAGTCAATCGCTCATTCTTTATGTATAACTTTTTTTTTTAGAGAAAAGACAAGTTATATTACTTCAAAGCCTCCATAAGAGGCAAGAATACAGTTAAGTTCTTGAGGCCAGTCTGTTGACCAAGAATTACAAGTCAAAAAATGCGAAGCATGCGTCGTTAACTAATTAGCAGCTTGGTTAGCCTCCCGTTTACCAAAACTAACAGAAGCATCGTTCCAGTTAGACAACATATGTCTAATTTCCCTAATGACCGGCCATAGAGAGGGTTGAGTAGGCTGGCATTGGTTTTCCATGAGAGCAATTGCGTTGGAACAATTAAGTTCAAAGAGCACTTTGTCACCAAAATGTTGTTGCCGAGCATACACGAAACTGATCGCACTCTTGAGCGCCAAAGCTCCGCATGTAGAGAGTCCTCAACTTGCACATGCGAAGCAGCCGCAAATAAGCATGACCCGTGGTGGTTTCTAATAAGGTAGCCAATACCCCCTTGTTGAGTGTGCCGATGCCATGAGCCATCTGTGTTAACTTTCAGCCAACCTGGTGAGGGAAGAGCCCATCTGGAATGGTGGAAGTGGCAACGAAAAATATCATCCTTTCCCTCAGCATTGAAGGTAATTTGAGTCATGTTAAAATCAATAAGAACAAGCCGAGTAACCTCACGAAAATCGGGTTTAGAGCTAGCAAATATAAAAGCATTTCGGGTCTTCCACACATGCCAGAATGTTAAAAGAGTAAGTTCAGAGAGAAGTTTTGGCTGAAAAATCCATTCCCCAACAGTCCAAGAATCATTAGGCATCGGAGAAGTAGGAAGAGTGGAAGTTAATAAAGACCAGACTTGATTAATAAAATCGCAGCAGAAGAACAGGTGAGAAATCAATTCCACATCTTTACCACAAAGAACACAAGGGCTCGCCTTACCGATTCCACAAGACTCAAGGTGGGAGTAGGTTGGGAGGCGCCGGTGCAACAGCTTCCAGCCGAACAGTTTAATCCTCGGGGTAACATGCAACGCCCAAAGATGCCGCCAACCTTCCCACGGGTCCTCGAGGTCCAAATGAGCTTGCAACAACCAAAAGTAAGCAGACTTGGCTGTAGCACAACCATTTGGATCCTCTCGCCAAATCCAAGCATCTTCCTTGGGATCAGAATTAACTGGGATATGAGTGATAGTGTGAGCTAGGGCCCTCCCCATCAAGTTGGAAAGAAGCTCATGGTTCCAAGCATCATCCTGCATCAAAGAGCTGACCATGACATCAGTTTCAAGATTAACAAAGAAAGAAAGTTTAAGCTGAAGAGGGATCTCATTGCACCAAGGGAGCCCAAGAACTGACGTGTGATCCCCCTTCCCAATCTGAACATGAAACCCCAAGCGAAGCAAGTGGAGATCTTTAATAAAGCCTTTCCAGCACCAGGAAGCTCTCCTTGGAGAGCACAAATTCCAAGGGTTAAGATCCCCATAGTTAGCTTTGATAATATGGACCCATATTGTATTAGCATGGTTAAGAACTTGCAACGCTCTTTTAGCCTGCAGCGCCAACCTGGATAAAGTAAGATCCTTCACACCAAGCCCACCAAAATTTTGTGGCATAATAACCGTCTCCCAGTTCACAAGGTGCAGCCCACGAGAGGAGCTAGAGCCTTGCCAAAGAAATTGCCTGGATAAACTATTAAGCTTATCGGAAAGATAGCTAGGGAGCCAAGTTGTCACGCCCCGGTGGGAAACCGACTATTTCTAGCTCAGGGTTCCCCAGGGAGTAACAATATTAATAGGAACCAGAGAACTACAATAGTCACATATCCTTTATTTAAATAATTAATCCAATCTTAACATCAACAGTTTTAATACACAATATCTGAATACAACTATCCAATTTATCAACTGAATAAAATACAAAAGACAACTATCTCAACTCGGGCTGGTATCTGCTATCTACTCTAGCCCTCCCAGAAGCTAACTCTGTACCTGGAAGAGAAACAAGGGGAGTTAGCAGAATTGTTAAATAGGAATCAACAAATATGGTGAAGGAGTCAAATAACATGATATCCAAAGACAAAAACAACGATATACAAATAATATACGAATGTCGTGCAAATCATCAAGCTTGGCCAACAGATCTCAATCATGAGCCGCACTCATTTTCAGAGTGTTTCCACCGTCAGCTCACACAGTGGAACGACTGTCATAAACAGCCCGGTGAATGTTGCGTCCAACATCTGACATCTGTAGTATTGTCCCGAGGACAATTGGCGGTGCCCTAACCGGCAAACAGATAGTCTGATATGCGCCGGAACTATAACTCAGATAAACAGGCCACTGGAGAATAAATCATCTAGTCCAGAGGTCAATATATCACGACAGATATCACAGATTTTCAACAGTTTCCACATACTCATATGTCAACATCACAGATACATACATGTTCAACCATGCTCATATGCTAATATATCATGTATCTCAAAACAGGTTTGTTAACCATTCATACAGAAATAGAATATGACCAAATAAACAAGATAATTGAGGTCAACAGGAATTCAGAAACAAATCAAGCAGACGAAGCAATCAGATATCAGTGTCATTCAATTCTAACATATGCATTATATATCAAACCAAAGGATTAAGCAGCAAATCCTATAATTCTTGACACTATAAGAAAGGAGTAGGGTAAGATTCCTACCTCAAACGCTGTTATCCTGAATTCTTTTGAAAAGCCAATAACTCGTTTATCAAACGGTACAAGTCGAATAATGGATCAACCACTCTGTAACATGAATTTGTACATGAACTCTATTAATAAGCATTCTAACTTGAAAACTAAGGCTACCAACATGTAGAACATAATCCTAAACCTAGAGAACCAATCTTAGATCAAGTGAACCAGACCTAAAACCCACTAAACCGAACAGAATTGTAGTGAACCAACCAGATTTACCCTGAACCAAGTTAAACCGAGACTTAGAACTTAAATTACACAAAATATACAAGTAATCTAAAGCAATCCAGAGTACCATTGGATAGGAAATTTCATTATCTTTCCAACAGATACCTGAACCGGCCCAGATTCAACCGAATCAGGGTCGAACCAGTCAACATTCAATAACTAAACCGAAATTGAAATTGAACCGTTCACCACTGTTGAACCGGTTTAATTAGATTTCAAAAACTCAGCGACCAGAAATAAACCGACGCTCAAACCCTAATCTTGGACCGAACCGCCGCTCGCCCGCGCCGCCCAAACGCCGCCGCGCAAGGCCGCCGGACTTGCGTCCGCTGCTTGCACCGACTAGCTCCCGAGGGCGCGTCGAAGATCGGATCGCCGCCAAACTTCGCTAGTAGACTCCTTACGACGAGGCGAGGCTTCACGACAAGCTTCGGCGAGCTTTCGACCCACGGTCGAAACACCCGAAGCGACAGAAGGTATCAACGGTGGCGCCGCCGCCGTCAATACACAAAACTCAACCAAACCCAAATGGAACTTCGCTAAAACTTCACAGGATCTTACATACCTTGCTACGAAGCTGTATCGTAGCCCAGAACAGAGAGATCACCGTCGATGGAGGTGCTGGAAGGCTGGAACTTGTGGCGGCGCCGCTCGAACTCCGGCGATGCTTTCGAGCGCTATTTCTCCCTCCTGGCGGCGCGTCCGAGCTTGAACAGAGGCTAGGGCTTTGATTCTCCTCAAATCGAACAGAAGCCCTCTAATATAGAGGTCAAACATGTCCGATATCGGCGAGAACGCGACGGCGACTAAATCGCCGAGATTCACGGGGAAGACGACGATTCGACTCGGTCTCCAATTCAAAATTTAAACTTAAACCAACTATATTAAATCCGACATTATATTAGAAACGCAAATCGGCTCAGTGGTTAGACGGAGCCGTGTGCGTTCGAGCGACCCGGGATCGAATCCCCACGAACGCGTTTTCGTTTTTAAAATTTTCAATTGAAATCGGAATTAACAAAACCAGTTGCAGTATTATAATAGAAACGAAAACTTACCTCAGCGGTGGGGTTGCATGCGGAGACTTCGCGCGTCGCGGGTTTGATCCCCCGCAAGCGCAAATTAAGTTTTTAATAAAAACTTAATTTTTTTTAACCCTTTTAAAATTCCAAAAAATACCAGAAAATTCATAAAAATTCTAAAATAAAATTTTTGAATAATCAAATTTTAAAATTTGATAAAATCAAGGTTATAACACAAGTAGACGATAACGAGTGGACTGGAGTGGCCACAATAGTGGAATTAATGAGGGAGACCCGACCAGCTTGAGAGATCAAGGAAGCTTTCCAAGAGCTCAAGTGATTTAGAATTGCGTTGTTACAAGCCTGGAAAGTAGCTCTAGAAGGGGCTTTAGGAGATATAAAAGCCCCCAGATATTTAAAGGGAAAAGTGCCCTCACGAACAGCAAAAGTGGAGGTTATAGATTGTTTCAAGTGGGGAGAGCAAGAAGTGGGGAAATAGATCCTAGATTTGGATTGGTTTAACTTGAGCACGGAGAAGTCCGCAAACTGCTAAAGAATTTTTGAAATGGTTTTACAGGAGCGAGGGTTGGCTCTGAAACAGAGAATCAAGTCATCAGCATAAATTAGGTGCGAAACATGGATAGAACCAGGGAATTTAAAAGGAGTGAAGTGCCCAGCTTGCATTCTATCCTGAAGAAGGATACTAAGGATGTTCATCACGAGGACAAAAAGATAGGGGGACAGTGGGTCACCCTATCTGATACCCCTATGACTAGAGAAGTAAGGAGATAGATGGCCATTAACGCAGCAGGTAAATTGGGGGGACTGGATACAAGCCTTGATCCAGGCAATGAAATCCTTGGGAAAATTATGAGTTTCAAGGGCAGTATAAATAGCCTCCCATCTGATACTATCAAAAGCCTTCTCAAGGTCAATTTTAAAGAGGACAAGGGGGTATTTGCCTTTAGAAATATTCATGGAATGGGTAAGCTCCTGCACAGTAGAGATGTTATCCTGAATATTACGCCCCTTAATGAAGGCAGATTGCTCAATGTGGGTGATATAAGGCATGAGGTATTTGAGTCGGTTAGCCAACAGCTTAGCAAGAATCCGATAAGACACATTGCAGAGAGAGATAGGGCAAAAATCTTTAATAGACATGGGGGAGTTCACTTTAGGGATGAAGATCAGTTGGGTTTAACCCCAACTAGGAGGAATAGCTTGCTCTTGAGAGAACCGACCCAAGAAACGAAGGAAATCCGGCTCCATATGAGTCCAATAAAATTTATAGAACTCATTAGTGAACCCATCAGGGCCAGGACTTTTCCCATTAGGGAGATGAGAGATAACAGCTCTAACCTCAGTAGGAAGAAAGGGAAGACAAAGCTCCCCAACAGCCAAATCAGAAAGAAGGATGCAATGAGAGGAAGATTTAAGGCGACCCAGATTTAACCTAAGGGATCCTTGGCAAACTAGGGAATTCCAAAGGTTTGAGTAATACTGAGCAAAGCTCCTGGAAATAGAAGGAAGGTCATGGATAGTGTGACTAGAGTCTAACGGAATATGGTTAATGCGGGCTCTGAAGGAGACCATGCTGTGGAAGAACTTGGTATTACAGTCACCAGCCTTGAGCCATTTAATCTTAGCCAAGGTCCACCATTTAATGTTGATCTGTCTGGAGAGGGCTTTGGATTTGTTGATATGACTCCGGAGGAGAGCTTCCTCATTAAGCGAAAGGCCATGAGTAGCCTCTAAAGTTTGAAGGAAGGTTATAAGAGCCAGCGTCAACTCCAAAGACTTCTCAAGGTTGCCCAAACAACCCTTATTCCAGGTAATAAGGTCATGCTTAAGACCAGCAAAACGAATAGAAAAGTCCCAGTCATTGCCAGCATGAGGCCTAGAATGGTTCTAGTTGAAATTAACAATATTGTGGACCTCCTGATAGTCCGTCCAGTAAGGCTGAAACCTGAAAGGCTTGGCAGTTTTCTTGGCAGCACTGGAAATGGAGAGCAGAATAGGGGCATGGTCCGAAACACCCCGGGCAAGGTGACGAACAAAAGAATGCCATAACATGTCAAGCCAGGGGGCAGTAGCAAAAACCCTATCTAGCCGAGAGAGGATTTTCTGGGAGCCTCGTCTGTTATTACTCCAAGTGTAAGGAGGGCCCTCATAATTAAGGTCAATCAAACCATTCGCATAGATAAAATTACGAAAGCAATTAGAAGAGTAAGAAGTAGAGGTATAAATACCTCCCTTTCTATCGTCAGGCTGGAGGATACAATTAAAGTCACCGCATACAACCCAAGGAGTATCATGGAGGAGAATCGAAGATAAGTCCTTCTACATAGTATTACGAACTAAGGTATTGGTACTAGCATAGAAGATAGAACAAAGCCAAGGCGGACTGAGCGTAGAATTAACAGCAGCGTGAATAGCTTAGTGGCCAGAAGCAAGTACCTGGATCTTCATGTGAGAAATTGACCAGGCAAGAAGGATACCTCCTGAAGCACCGACAGATGGAAATAGAGCATAGTCCCAGCCACAACCTAGCACTTTGATGAATTCCTGGCCCCCTCAGTCGAGAGATGCGTTTCCTGAAGCACAAGCATGGTGAAATGAAATTGTTTTAGTAACATTCTAATATGATCACAGGATTCCTTCCTTCCCGCACCACGGCAATTCCAGGAGAGTAAAATCATGGTAAAGTGGTAGAGGTAAGAAGCGTGCGTTTTTGCGCAACCGTATTAGGCCCCTGGCGGGCACGTTTGTATTTGGTCTCCTTTTGTACCAATAGAGAAGAAGATGTTGCTGCTACTACCGCAAGCCTCAGATGCGGTGCTTCTTCTTCCAACTCGATACCAGTAGAGGGGGATCGATAATAGGTAAGGTATGATCATTAAAAGCCATTGCGAACTTAGGGCCTACGTACTGAACAAGAGCGCCAAAGGAGCTGCCGTCTACACTATTTGGCTCGTCCAGAGGTGGAGATCTGAGCAACAGCGGCCGGGAGGAGGTACCAATAGAAGAGACCACAGAGGAATGGGGCGGAAGCACTTGAGTCGGTGGCACGGAGGGAGGATGAACACTCTCGGTGGGAGCAGTATCTAATAATTGATCGGACGTCTGCAAAGGTGCATTCAACATAGAAGGACAACACATGGGTGTAAAGGATGTAGGAGTAGGTGGACATGTGACATCAGGGTTCTGGCCAACAGGGGTCGAGCCCATCACAACGGGCGGATGACTAGGCGCAACGGCACTGCATGAGCCCTTCTTGTGGGAAGTGGGCGGATAGCGGGCCTCCTGTGATGCTTCATGGGCTTTGGGTGTTGGCCCAGACGGTCTCGGAGCACGCCACCGCGATGGAGTCGGTAAGGAAGAAGCTTCACAGCCAACCTCTGTTGGGGGAACCTCTTGGAAGTCAGGAATAGGACGTCTTGATAGCCGGCGATGAACACGAAGCCAAGGAGCAACCTCCGGAAGTGGAGGTTGAACCTCAGGCACTGGCTCTGGGGCAGCGGGCGGCTACTGAGAAGGTGAGGCAGAAACTTGTTCAGGGACCGCCGAGCTCAGCTGCGGACAAGATGTTGCTGAATGACCAAGGCAGCCACAAGTGGTACAAAGAACCGGAATATTTTCATAAGCACACGGCAGGAAAAATCCACGTCCTTGGGGCCCGACCCAAACACCTTCGCACAAAGGCTTTCGGAGATCAATTTCGATGCAGATACGAACGTATCTACCTCTATCCATGGCTAGAGAACGATCATCCACCTTTAGCGGTTTGCCAATTTGAGAGGCGATGGAAGCAAGACCCTCCATGGTCCAATACTCAAATTGGAGATCAATCAGCCTCACCCACACCGGCGCCGTCTGGATATTTTGTTGCAAAGCTTGGAAATCTTGTTGCCATGGCATTAAGCTGAGGGTCCTCCCCGGGAACGTCCAAGGTCCATTGGTAAGGATGGAGAGCGCTTCATCTGCATCTGCAAATCTGAAGAGGAAGAAACCATTCTCCATATCCACAATCTGAGGGGATAGCTGCCATTGCTGAGGGACGAGGGAGCGAAGGATGTGTAGCGGCGGTGGTTCTTTATGTATAACTTGCTATATTCTATCTACATTACTTATTTCAGCATATTATTTTCCTTCCAATTACCTGCTTTGCTTCTTGCTTATATTTGCTCTATCATATCAATTGCAGCAAAACCCAAACCCTAATTATTTCCTTGAAATAAACATAAAATGGCTATAGGGAGCGTCCTTGTAACCAATTCCATAACTTGCTCACATCTTTAAATTATTTGTTAAACTAAATTGCTTATATATAAAGCATTACTTCAAGAGATGGCAATGGGGCGAGTTGAGGGTAGGATTTACCAAACTCGACTTGACACGTTACTCTTAAACTTATCCCCAATTCTGCCCCCCCCCCCCCCCCCCCCCAAACCCCCTAAACCCAATGGGGTTAAAAAAAACCATATCCCATACCCCGACCCCATAAGGGAGTTAGGTTCCCGCAAGAAAACCTAACCATGAAAAATAAATTAACTAAAAAACATAATTTCCTTTTAATACTAATATATAAAATACAAACTAAGGAGTGAGTTAAGTGGGGGGGGGGGAGAATTTCAGATTTTTAATTGTCTTATGTATATAAGGGTAATTTTATAAAATTATACTTAGCGTTGGGTTCAGATTCAGTTTCGAGGAGGGCCGCAAAATACCCAAACCCAACCCCACCTCACTTAATACATACTCGAGTTTTACCTGAACCCACCCCAAAACCTACTCAACTCGAGTTTTCCCCGTCAACAGCGGGGCGGGTCTTACTTTTCTTCCCAACCCAAATGTCTTGCTAGTGAGTGCATATATTTACAACATATGAGAAAGATTTACAGTTCTCAAATATTATTAAAAGCATAATTTATGTTGGTTAACTAATCTCAAATACTAAAATGTCTTGTACCACAAGAATATATATATACACTCTCTACCTCACCGTATGAAGAAAATTTGTTATAAATATCTAATAAATTTATAATTCTGAAAGCTTACTACATGATTTAGTGCTATAGTTACTAGTAGCTTCATTCACCTCCATTGGTACTTAGTACCACTAGAGACTTGCATACTCTTTTTATTAGTATGTCAAATATTTACAAGCATTAAAAAAGGGACATTTAGTGATGCCTTGAGGTGTTAAATTTTTGTCATCAATATAGCTCATGTTCACTAGTACGTATAGAAAATTATTTGCTATAAGAGATGTAATTTGAAAACATCTTAACTCATAAATGTTTGATAGATTTGTATCATAGTTATTGACGAGTTTTTACTTTCCATTGTTCTGATATATAGACATGCACTTGCATAATCTATTTTCATGGAGGATTATGATGCATTTTTATTAAATAAAAAAAAAGGGCATACTTGCTTCTTCAGGTGAGCTAGGGTACAAACTTCAAATGTAATGGTTGCTTAAATTTGACTTTACGTTAACCTCATTTTAAGTACATTTAAATATAGGTTTATATTAATTCCACAAATAGTATATGAATGGTTAATCCTATAATCAAATTCTTATTTATGACACATGATACATGATTCATGACATATCTTGTTTATGTGATGCATAATGCATTATACTTAATTGATGTATATGAAACATGATATATTTACTGATGATGGATATGATATATGGTATGGTTTATAATGCATTATTTATGACATATTTGTGATACATAATACATTGATATGATCAAATATTTGCTTATTAGTGAATAAATAAATTTTAAATAGACATTAAGTATATCAAAAATCATACTACATATAATATTCATAATGGACAAATTGAGCATAATTTGTAATTCAATAAAATTTAAAATAATTCTCATAAATTGAGAAATTATTTTATAGATAATCAAAACTCTTCAGTGATAAAGATGTCACACCACATTAACTTTGAAAGGGTTATAAGCTAAGGCTTAATTTTTTTTAATGTAGGGGTGCCTCACTGAGGTTAATATACTAGAAACCTAAAAGAGAAAATTAAGTTAAAAGATAATGAATGCTCATTAGAAAATTGCACGACTTTATAGGATCATGTTTTGTACCGTTTAAAGGGGGGGGGGGTGGTTTAATTAATTTTATACTTGTTTTATTTAGTAAGATTGCATGCTTAGACTTATACTATTTTGCAAAATTATTAGAACTGCATGTGTAAACTATTTGTTGGTATAATAATCATAAACATCTTAAACTTTTACTGCATGTGTAAACTATTTGTTGGTATAATAATCATAAACATCTTAAACTTTTTGGATAAAAATGAGCATAATATGCAAAAGAGTAGCCATAATAATATTAGACAAACTTCTATAATATGGCTTGACTCATAAAAGGTTTGGCTCTTTCTTTTGACTAAGCACAAAAAGCCTATGGCTTGACCAAAGGTTTGCCCAGAACTAAGATCCTAGAAGCACCGAGGGGAATAGAGATTTGTCTATAATGGGTCTTCCTATAATAGCAACCCAACCTCCGTGATAGGTAACCTTAGAAAGAGGTTCAATGGATAACAACAAGCTCCCTAGTTGGCTAAAGAGTACAAAATTAAAATATTATGGAAACACTATAGTGTTAATTGGAGTTATATTTTAAAAGCTTCAATACGCAGTGGTAGATCCAAGTAGTTATACTAAATATGTATATAAATTTATAATACTATGCATTTAAAAACCTTCATTGCCTCCACTATAAATCATTATTAATAATTTTTGCTTAATGTTGCCCCCTCTAGTTTTTATTTTTTAATTTATTCTTATAGTTTACATTTATATTAATTAGTATATTGTGTGTTCATTAATTACATATTTGAAAATCATGTTGCATGTAGTTATAAATCAAAATTAATCCATTGTACATAATATTCAACATAAAATTGCAGGCTACAACTGTGTTTCCGTCTATAATAAGTAAAAAAAATATTATTTAAATCAAACACTTGCCATGGAAATCACTATATTATTGCAATATTATTAGTGTATTGTGTATTATCATATGGCTCACCAACTACAACATGGCAATCCGCAAGCAGCCCTTCCCTCACTGCATTACCTTGGTCCAGGAGGAGGACAGGGGTTGGTGTCCAACCAACTCATATGTAGCCCTTCATTCCCAAGTCCTTAGATGGTTGGTGACATGCCGATTCATATGAGGCAACTCCTCTCTTCCGATGCGACATCACTACCTTTCTCAAAAACCCCCATGACTACAACACTACTCCCCCTCTCCCCAACTAGGTGGCGACTAGCTAATTACTCAACAAACAATAGTCATAGCCTTGCAACCTACCTTATAACTTAGTTGACCTCTTATTATTATGATCTATGATTATTCTTATTAATCTTCTATGACTATTTTCTAGTATTTAATAAAAAAAATAAAAAAAACTCTTGAAGGTTGCAATTTATATATTTTTTATTAATTTAAATAATTTTTATTATTTAATTATAAAACTTTTTACTCCAAACATTCATTCAATTGTATATTTTTAAATGTAAGTTCAAATATATTAATATATTTTTTCATATATACTTCATATTTGATTATTTATTATATTATATAATTATTTTTTATATTCCCCCCACTTACCATTAGGTCCAGACACTACCACTGCCAATACTCCATTTCTAAGATGATTAATATACTCTTATGTAATGAAAGAAAGAGTTATAACTCTAAAGAAACTTAAAGGTATATCCTAAAAAATGACTCTACACACTTTTTCATATAGCCTTCTTCTATATATGAGTTTCTATATATGGCTGCAAACTAAAAATTAGATATCTCTAACAAACTTACCTGAAAATAAGATACTCGTGCACAGCCAAAAATATGTACCGTGCGTTGTAGCAGTTATATCATGTATGCATCATTTAGCGTTGGGTCAAAAGGGGCGTAGTTCAAGACCTAGTTCACTACACACCTTCCAGTGAAGTTCTATATACTAACACTATGTTTAGTAGGGCCGACGGAAAGTGAATAAACTTTGTGTTTAATAGGACAGATGGAAAATAAGAAGGAAAATTATCCCATTTTTCTTCAAAAATTGATTCGCTCAATTTGGGCGGAAATAACATCATGTTACACCGCTCGCATATTCTCACGCTCACAAATCTCTTTTGCAGGTTCTCGCAATTAATTAATATAATTAGGATTATGGTATTTAGTATTATTTAATATTTTTAATTATTTTAAAATATTTAATAGTATTTAATATTTTTAGTAATTTTATAATATTTAGTGGTATTTACTAATTTTTAACTAATTTTAAAATATTTAATAGTTTTTAATATTTTAAATTAATTTTATATTATTAAATAGTTATTTTGTTTATTATATTTATATAATATGAGTATAAAGAGAAAAATTAATGGTGTTTATATCAAATCCTTCAAAATTTTCTTCCGTATAACTAAACACAAAGAGAGTAATATTTTTTATTTTTCTTTTCTTCTTATTTTCCTTTTCTTTTTATATTCTTGTCCTTCCCAGTTTCCATCCACGTAATTAAATGTGTTTAGCATTGCTTTTCCCCAATGCGTGATATTAATTTGGACTTTTATTTGTTTGTGTGTGTGTTTGGGGGGGGGGGGGGGTGTTAGAGTTATTAAATCTATTCACCTAACTTAATCCAAAATCGCATTAAATATCAATCCTCACAGGGCAATTAATTTATATTTCTTTAATTTTATTCTTATTTATTTAATATTAATGATAGCCCTAATTGAAATATTTTAATTATTTTATTATTTTTAATATGTCTTAATTAATTAATACTATTATTAATTTGCCATAAAATATGCCTAAACTAGATGAGCTTCACGTTGACATTTATTGCTAATGTTACTTGTTAATATTAGCATTAACTTGCTAATATGACAACATCTCAATGGTTGTTGGATAAAAGCTTATAAGGTTTTTTTTACATGTCCTGCAAACGAAGTGAGGAAAGAATTCTCAATTTTTTTTTTGGTTTTTTTTCCTCCCTTTTCTTTATTTTCTTAGATTTCTAATATCGAAAGGGCGTCCAAATTAATTTTTCTATGATTATGCCTGCATAAAAGAAATATCTAGTTATATTCTGAGATATTTAATATAGAATTAATTCACCTAAGAACAAGCTACAATGCACCTTTGAGTTATATTTATCTAATTTATTCTTTTACTTATTGGCATTTTATCATAATAATTGAGCATAATTTTATTTTCTGTTTAAATAAAAATCTATACAAAATTTTAAAGTTTAAGGATATTATATATCATTATCACAACAAGAATATTTATAATATTTATATAACAATTCATATAGCATTTTCGAGTGACTATCTAGTTATTATCTAATAAATGTATTATTATTATTCTAATTCAAAAGTAAAAAAAATATAAATTAATTATTATGTATATATATTCTGAAAATCATAATTTCTTTTCGCAGCGATAGATAAGCAAACAATGTTCAGCTCTGGTGCGGAGCTCTCATCCTTGGCTCACTCTCCACAGCCATCACCGCCTTCACCTGATTCACCGTCCCACTCAAAGAGCAAGAATGGCTGCCAAAACTCCATCTCCTCCCTCCTCCGACTCCACTCTCGCCTCTGCCATTATCCCAACCTCTCCCTCCTGCAGATCAAGCAAATCCAAGGCCACCTCTTCCGCCGCTCCCTCCACCACGACCGCGTCCTCGTCACCCAGCTCCTCTCCGCCTGCTCCGCCGCCGGCGCCACAGACTACGCCGCTCGCCTCTTTCGTTCCGTCCCCGACCCTGACAACATCATCCTCAACGCCATGCTTAAAGCTTTCACCCTCAACTCCCTCAATCGGCAAGCCGTAGCCTTCTACATCCACCAAGTCCTCGGTCGGGGCTTCGCTCCCGATCGCTTCACCTTCCCTTGCGTTCTCAAGGCTTGCGCCGCACTCAAAGACTTGAGCCTCGGACGGCAAATCCATGCCTATTTGATCAAAAATCAAGGAACGTGCGCCGACGTGATCGTGTTGAATGCAGTGGTGGATATGTACTTCAAGTGCCACGAGAATGAATCTGCTCGAAAGGCGTTTGAGGAGATAAAGGAGCCCAATTCGACTTCTTGGAACATGGTGTTGTTTGGGCTGGTGAAGTCTGGAGACATGCAAAGTGCACGTTTGTTGTTCGATGAAATGCCTCACAGAGATATAGTTGCTTGGAACACTCTGATGAGTGCTTTTGTCAAGAGAGGGGATATGACTACAGCTCAAGATATTTTCAATGAGATGCCTGAAAGGGATACTGTCTCATGGAATGTCTTGATTGCTGGGTATACTGAGGATGGGCAAAATGATAAGGCACTGACAGTTTTCTCGCAGATGATTAGTTCTGGAATCAGACCTGATAATGCTACAATGTTGTCCGTTGCGTCGGCTAGCAGTACTTCCTGTTTGGTTGATGATAATTTGGTGGATCAGATTATTGGCCTCTTGAAGTCTATGAATTCAGTGTCTGTTTCGACTGCACTGTTGACTCTATATGCTAAAGTAGGTAGGGTTCATGAGGCTCGAGGAGTTTTTGATCAGATTCCTGAGAAAGACCTGGTAGCATGGAATGCGATGATTGCTGCCTATGCACAGAATGAGAGACCGGTGGAAGCAATTGAGTTGTTTCAGCTGATGCAGCAATCCAAGTATCGACTTCATGTCAAGCCTGACAGCGTCACTATAGCTAGCTTGATTAGGTCATGTTCTCAAATAGGTATATTAAGTCTCGGTGAATGGATCCATGCTTATATCAGGAAGAATGGAATAGAAATTGACATCATCTTGATCACTGCCCTCATTGATATGTATGCAAAATGTGGAGATCTGAACCGTTCTCAGCAACTATTTGCAGAAATGCCTAATAAAGATTTGGCCTCATGGAATGCAATGATAAAAGGGCTTGCTATCCATGGACAAGGACGTGAGGCTATTGCACTGTTCTTTTCAATGGAAAAGGATGGAGTAGTTCCCAATCATATAACCTTTATTGGCTTACTTAGTGCTTGCAGCCATGGAGGACTAGTTGCAGAAGGTTTGGAGCTTTTTGAATTGTTGCAAAAGAGGTACAATCTTGTTCCGTGTATTGAACATTATGGTAGTGTAGTCGATTTGCTTGGTCGAGCAGGGAAGTTGGATGAAGCATGCAGGTTTGTCAAGAAAATGCCTATTGAGCCTGACACTGTTGTCTGGGGATCATTGCTTGCAGCATGCCGGTCCTATAAAAATTTGCAACTTGCTGAGGAGGCAGCAGAAAAGCTTGTAGACTTGGACCCAGGAAATGATGGTCACTATGTGCTGCTCTCCAATGTTTATGCATCAAGTGGGAAGTGGGCAGAAGCTAGAAAAGTCAGGGCATTAATGAAGGCACGTCACGTACAGAAGAAGCCAGGTTGCAGTGCTGTTGAGTTGAACGGTGTCATTCATCAGTTCAGAGCAGGGGAACGATCACACCCGAGATCTAGAGAGATTTATGAAGCTTGGGATGAATTGGCAAAGCGTCTCAAGAAGATTGGTTATGAACCTGCCAAGGGAATGATTATCAACAACTCGAATGAAGAGGACAAGGCAGAAGCTCTTTATCGCCATAGCGAGAAATTGGCCTTGGCATTTGCTCTAATTAACTCAGAAGAAAGGTCACCGGTGAAAATAGTTAAGAACCTGAGGATTTGCAATGACTGTCACAGGGCTATGGAACTGGCCTCCGAGCTTGAAAATAGAGAAATAACAGTTCGAGATCGAACAAGATTTCATCACTTTAGTGCAGGTCGTTGTTCATGTGGAGGCTTTTGGTGAAATACAAGTATTGTGAGCAGACTTTGTACATCTGAGTAGCAGGAACCTAGTGTTGTTGCAATCGTAACTTTAAGTTCAAATATCAATGGGGTGTGGTATCGCCTCAGGTCATTTTCACTTACAAAATGGTGATAGCTTCTCGAGAAGATAACATTTGCTACATTTCACAGAAGACTTCTTCCTGAATAAGCTTGGGAGAGATGTCTATGTCGAACGGAAGTAGTATGCGTAACAGGGACCTGGTTGACGTTTCAGGTTAGCCTTACCGATGAAGCAAAGATATATTTTACATTACTTGGAAGATTGCTGCATATATCCCAGTATGCAGGGCACACGCGCAACCCTTCTATAGCGCACCACGGTGTACTAACCGTCAAATATGCACAATATGTGTTTAGGTGATGGGCAACCTTCTGTGCACCTAAGTTCATGTGCCTGCATCGAATAACGTATGAGCTTTCGTACCATGATTAGAAGGATGCAGGTAAACTTTACGTATCATCTTCTGGATTAATCTTTGCCTAAAATTTACTTAACTTCTTACAGGACTAGCGAGTCAACTTCATCTCATTTGGGAAATCAAACACATTTGCGTAAGAGGCGACTACAAATTTTTGCATATTGATAGACATAGTAACGAGCCAGTT
The DNA here is from genome assembly GCA_027563935.2 of Costus lasius. Taxonomy (NCBI): domain Eukaryota; kingdom Viridiplantae; phylum Streptophyta; class Magnoliopsida; order Zingiberales; family Costaceae; genus Costus; species Costus lasius. Next base: position 105,959,236 of record CM050450.1, read on the forward strand.
AGCTGGCTCACAAACCATGCTAGATGCACTAAAAACATCCTTTGTTTTGAGCAATAACTGGCCGCCTATCTTGGCCAGGCTGCCTGAGACTGATGGAACTTGATCATCCTCAAACAAGAATGGCTTTGGTAAAATTGCAGGTTTACTCAATACTACTTCAGCTTGTTGATAAATGTATATATATATATATATATATATATATATATTGTTATTATTTTTTCTTTACATATTTTCTCTCTTATCTTGAATTATACATATTGATGGACATACTTTTTTTTTTACATACATGCTTCTTTTTGTTATACATGAATGGCTCCATGAATTTTTTGCATTGTATATATCCTTCAGTTGGTATTTGGAATAAATAATTGAATAATTCTAATGATTTCAGAAATCATCTTGTACATTGTTGCAAACCAACACATTTGATGTTTCAAAAGGGTGAAAGGATAATTATTGTTTTATATCAATATTTATTTGACAATTGATAATAGTTACATTGTAAAATCTTTAATATAAGAAAATAAAAAGCATAATCATTCAAAAATTGCATTATAATTGTTAAAAACTAAAATGTTATTAAATATATGATTAGTTTTATTCTAGTTGGCACATTCTAACTTAGCTTACCTTAGGGCCTATTTTTTTGGGAGAAAATAAGGGAGAAGGGAAAGAAAGAGTATTTTTCTCCTGATTTATTGGAGAGACTGATTTGGAGGGAAAGAAAAATAGGTTAATTTTCTTCCTTTTTGCGTTCTCTCCAAATCAAGGAGAAAACACTTTTTCTCCCCCTCTCGTTGTTCCTTGTGGCCCACGTGTCGCCATCATGGCCCGCTCCTTCTCCCGTCGCTTTCGCTGCTAACTCCTTCGCCCTGCCCCGCCCTGCCGCCATGAGCGCAAGCCCTGAGCTCTCACCTCACCAAGCTCTTGCTGCCCCAAGCTCTCGTCGCCGCTGCCCTCCTCGAGTTTTCGCCACCCCAAGCTCTCGCCTCCTCGAGCTCTCATCACCGTTGCCCTCCTCGAGCTCTCGTCGCTACTGCCCTCCTCGAGCTCTCGTTGCCCCAAGCCCTCGCCTCCCTAAGCTCTCGTTGTCGCTGCCCTCCTCTAAGGACAGTAGGTTTTCATCTAAGGACAGTAGGTTTTTTTGTGCCCCCATGTTTTTTATTTTTAAACTCTTTTATTTATTTTTGTTAAATTTTGCTAATATTGATAAAAATAATTTTTTTTTTTGCAATTTCTATTTTATCATGCTAACAATCTGTAGAATATGCATGAAGCTAATATAAAAATACTATAATGCAAAGAAGTGGAGACATCTCTAGAAACTTCATTCCACTTCCATTATGGCCTATAAATTAGGATAATGTACTCATTTATAAGCAAGCAAAATTCAAGCAAAGCATTCCTCTTCTACGCAACTTCTTTCCAACTACTTAAGCCTTCTCCTTTCAACTAGTCAACCTTTCAATTATTCTACAAAGTCATCCTGCCTCGTTCATCTTATCCTTATATTACAAAATACTTAACACATCTTCACAAATTCCCTAAAAGTGGTATTTGTTAGATTATATTGGGCATATTTTTCTAACCATATGACATTATTTTCAACTATCAATTTCTCATTAGTCTATATTCCAATTTTTACTAGTGAAAATTCTGAATTTTGGAGACAAACTAACATCATATTTTGTCTCCCAAGATCTATAGAATATTACCCAAATGGATATGATATTTCCTTACGTCCAATCAACAATAAAAGAAATTTGAGGCGAAGAAACAAAAGATGCTCAAACTCTATTCGTCATTCAACAAGTTGTTGTAGATACTATCGTTACAGGAATATTAGGAGTTCAAAATGCCAATAAAGCATGAGTATCAATTGTTGGAGATCTTCCTCTCTCGCGAGACCACCAACATCGTTGATTTTCCTCTCTCACTGTCGATCTTCCTCTCTCGCACATGAGTCCTTCCTCCCGATGCCACTTCTCACCGTCTACCCAAGCAGGACTCTGAGTGCCTCCAACAGTAGGAAGCCACCAAGGATTCCGAGTGATTGTACGGGGTTTCACTACCTCAGTTTCCTGGTAAAAGACTCGTTAAGATCTTTGCTTTTGTTTCTTTTTCAATTATGGATGTATGCAATATTTGTGGCTAAATAAGATGAAGGGATCGTGTGTTTTGATTGGATTCTTGCAAATACTGCAAGCTGTGATACTTGGAAACCCTTAATCTGTACGTTTGGGAGTCATGTATTTTTAGTGTCTTCGGTTTAAGATACTTTTCAACATCTACTATGGATTTGTGCCATGTTTTCATCTCGTCATAGAATTGCTCAATTTGTTTGGGATAAGTAAAATTCCCAGATTTATATACATGTGTATGATTCGGGTGCAATTTTTTTTAGTTAACAATTTGGTCATATGTTCACATTTACAAATATACATTTCGTTGTGGAGGTATGTTTGCACTTAAGCTTTTCATGCATTGATTCTCATATTGTCTTTCACATAATAAGTTTTTGAACTGAAGGTTGTACTCAGTGAGCTTATTCTATATTGATCATTTAGTTGGTTCATCTTAGAGAATGGCCAACAGTTTAAAGACTGAAATTAGCATTACGAGGACCTATGATTCATTATTGATATATTGGTTGGATAATTTTAGGAGTGTATGGATCATTGCCTTATGAACCAACGGTGCTATGGTGGGTTTTCTAAAATTCTAGAAATCTGTGGGATTTCTAAAAAATGTTTTCCTTCAGCAGGGCCCACGTGTTCACCCTAGGAAAAATTATTTATGCATAAAATTTTAAGAATCTCCAAATCACAACCGTCAGTGTGCATTGTAATGTGCACCCAGACCATATTATGCACACCAAACGAAATTTACACACAAAATCACTGGGCCTTCACCAATCGAACGGATGCACGAGGGTTTCTTAAAGTTCTTCCCTAGGAACATTTGTTCGCGTCATTTGATGCAGAGTCGATCGGCATCGAATCTTTTGCAGGGTGCGATGCTGCGAATCTAATACCCGCATCACTCACCATGGATTCTCCGGATTGGCTGCATTGGTTCAAACAGGAACGTGCAGCAATAGTGTGTTATTAACCCACTCAGTGACTGTGAGAATAGCATGACAAACCACAGATTGTCTCTTGACCAACACAGCATATCCCGGCTATCGTGGAACCAAAGATATTCTTTTTCTTTTTTAAAATTAACACCATTCTTCCCCAAGCCAAAAGTAGGCAACATCTATCGGACTAGACAAAATTGTTGTTGCGTTGCGTTACGCCGCCTCTCGTAATTTTATGGTTTGCTTTCCCGATCATTTTTATCCTCATTCACTAGGGCGCTGCTGGAGTACAAGAATCGAAGGTTTCAGCCTCGCCCCTCTCCGTGAATCCTCGATCGCCTGATCCAAAAGGTTTACGTCTTTCAATCATTGCTGTTTGATCATTTTGGCGGTCGTTTTCGTTTCTTTTGTCAATCTGCTTTTGCTCTTTGGCGCTGTGAACGATTAAAGAAAAAGAAAAATTTTTTTTTGCAGCTTTGGTTTAAATGAGCTTTCTCACAATGTAATCTTGTTTTGAGATTTTCGATTCTTCTGACCTGAATTTGGTTTGGCGTGTGTATTAATTAGTAAGACAAGTGTTGATTCTTTATGTGGTAAATGGCAGATGGGTTACATCGGGCAACATGGGGTGGCGACGCTGCACAAGTACAAGTACAGCGGCGTGGACCACTCTCTAGTTGCCAAGTACATCTTGCAGCCGTTCTGGAGCCGCTGCGTCACTCTGTTCCCTCTTTGGATGCCGTAAGTTTCCCGCTGAATACATTTTTTTTGATTATTTTTGAAGATTTAATAGCATATCCAGTTTCTAGACCAATTACCCTTTTCTCGTGATGTGGCACCTTTGCTGCTAGGGTTCCTTATTTAGTCCTGTTTTACTCCTTCAGTCATGACCTTCCTACTTTGGTAAATCTAGATTTATTGGGAACTCGAGCTTCCTCAATGTTTGGAATTTTTTCAATATTTAATATTAATTTCTTGTTTTGCAATTTCCGTAATCCTTATTCATATGACCTTTTGCTACTCCCACATTTATTCAAATACTTTGCTTATTAATTCCATGGAAGTTTACAAACTGTTCATATATTAACTTTATCTTAACAGGAAGTTGGATGAAAACAACTTTACTGCAATAATTGCAGAATGTGCAGCAGAAATTCCAATTAGTTTACATGATTTCCTGATTACGTTTGTATTTTTTTTTCTCTCATGTTAAAGAATGGCTTATGTGAATTTGTTGCCTACACAAGTGTAGATGTTCTATTTAATTCTTACATATATATTTAAGTTATTTTTCCTTTTTGTATATGCCACTGAACACTAAAATAATTTATTTTTTTCATTTTGCCTTTGCACGTTGGAACACATTTCCAGACCAAACATGGTATGAAGACAATTCTGCTTATACTATATCATCTCCTAGATCTGTTCACTCTTGCTAAAGATTGCATCAACGTGGTTGTTCTGCAGATAACTCTTATTGGGTTTATTTTCCTGTTGATATCTGCACTTGTTGGTTATGTAAGTATTTATATTTTTCTTTTCATTCAAACTTGCATTATTTTATGTCTTCTTTAAAGATTATTACATTAGGTCAATCCAAGAGTGCCAGTGTAGTGCAAATCGGTCCCTGTGATCTGGATTGGACCCGCTGGGAGAAAGAATCTATAATATCCAAGGGATACTTTACAATTTTCTAGGCTACATGGACTAATCTGTATAAAATCTAGAAACTATTAAAGTTAACTTGACAATTTTTTAACTATAGGGTGTAATTTGCAAATCTGACCTGGGACCTATTTATAGTTTACCATACAACAAGTACAATTTTTTTCTTCTGCAGGCGCAAATATTCACAGTATAGTGTATGATTCTAAAATGGGATATGTATAACGGTTTCCCGCCTTGTCATGAGGGCAACTTTCACCTAGTTGCGAATACCTCTAGTTCCTTGCAGAATAAGGAAAACTAGTGTGACTTACCATTGCGCTTCAATGTATGTAGAGATAGTATTTTGTATGCATAAGTACTAAATAACACATGGTAATCCACAACCAAGCATAATAATGCTTAATGTTGCATGTTGCCACACATGTATCAAGGTCTCCAAGAGCTATGCTGCCAGAGTACACCACCACCGCTGCTTGGGTACTATTTAGGTGCACCATATAGCCCCTCATGTGCTTAAGGTTTCCTTAAGCCCTGGTAGACTAACTTTACACTTTTTCACTTTTGAAATCCCTAGTACTTACACACTTACACAAATCCATTTACAATTCTCCCCCACTCGAACCACCGATGTCCTTAGTGATGCCTAAACTCCAACTAGATATGGTTTTTATCATGAGTTCATCTTTAAACTCCATAACGTTAGCAAGTTCATAAAGTCTCTTTCCCTTTGCTCGCCATTTATCTACTTCAACTCCATGGTTGTGTTGTCTCTTGTTCCAACATATTTGGAGAACTCAGCTTGCCTTCTCTATGCAAGAGGTAGGAGGGGTTACACAAGCTGAGCTGCTTTGTGTATGATGTCTTGACTTTAATCCTTAGCAAGAGCTCCACCTACTTTAGGTTCAGGTAGGTGGTTTCATCCTAACTCGCAACCAATCACTCCACTCCTTGGCAAAATTTTTTGGTTGCCTTTCGTAGTGTTATGGTATGTTGTCTCCATGATTTAACACCAAAACAATATCACGGAAACTTGAAGTTTCTTTCTGATGTTTGTTGATCCTTGGAATTTGGGGATTCTAGCATCCACTATTGCTTTGTGCTTTTCCACCCAACGTCTAGTCTACTACATCACTCCTTCACAAGCATCACTCTCCACTTAGAGCATACCTGAATTGTAGTTCGATGCTTGCCTACCTTGCCTCTTAGAACCAATGCCCTTCACCTGTTGTTAAGGATGTCACCATCTTCCCTCTGGAATCATCATGTCTTATCTGATTTGCTTTGAAACATGCCACTTCCTGTCATAATTTGTCTCCATCACTTCATCATCATGATTTTTCCACTTGAATGTTGAGCTACTGATACTAAATGCTACCATTAGCAAGATGTGGCGTCACATACTCACAAGTCCCTTATTCCCTAAATAAGATCTGACTTGGTGCAGACATACATCCATCTATCACTATTGTCTCCCAATATGATATAAACGATGTATTGTACTTCTTCATTAATATCACTGTCATGAGGAAAAATTATGCATCTCCTGAACTCCACAAGTACAAAGATCACAAATGGTGTCTTGCCACTTCTTGAGTGAACTCTTGGACTAGTATCGATGCTACCACTGCCACTAGTAAACTTCACGGGAACTGCTCCATGTTGGTATCTACATAATCCTCTAATGTTGTTGTTGTTCTTGACTACTCCCCTCCTTAGGTAGCACTAACATTTGACACCTCCCTAACTATACTCAAGCTATCTTCTTCTGCAAGAAGCTTAGTCTTCAAATACTAGTGACATTTTAGTAAAACTTGTGAGTTGTGAGTTGCTCTAGGTGTCCATCTCCTCAATGAGTTCACTTGCCACAATCTTAAACTTGAACTTCATTAAATGGCATCAATTGTGCATTGCCTCCCTCAATGACTACTACTTCATCAATAACTTGCTTGCTCATTCATGTGAGAATCTTGCTTCTCATGCCGGCCATTTTTGCTTCACTTGCTAGAAGTTTTGCAATCCTTGTCGCTCTATCTCAAAGTAGGTGTGTCCTTATTCACAAGATCTTTGAGGGATGACCATGGTCTCCACCATTATAGTCATTGTCATGCCTTGACGAGGCATCTGGGCCCACGCCTGACAATCTACCCTCATGACATGACAATCTGGACTTGGCATAAAATCAGTAAAAATACAAATGCACAGAAAACTATGTAAATAATAAAATCGACACAGTGGCCTAAACACATTAATATAGAACTAGACCGACATAGTGATCTAACTAGCCTGAAATAACAATAGGATTACTACCATCAGTCCAAAGTCTACAAATCACCAAGTCATTGGTCCATGACCAGGATAACAGATCCATATACAAGTCTAAACATAAGCTAATAAATACAAAATAAATAATAGAAGAATCGACCCTGGTGGCCATTACCGCTATCTAACTACTCGGCTCCAGATCGAGCAGCATTAGAATCTGGAGGAGAAAACAAATGATTTTTAGCTAAAAGGGCTGAGTATGGAATAAGACAGATATGGTGCATGAACAATAGTAAGAAGATTGTACCAAATTCTACCATATTTTATATGAATCATATATCATATAATACGTCTAAATAAAATAACAAATGTATGATCCACACCACAGATAAAACTAGGAGCTCATGTGGCTAAAGTAGTCTAACAACCTACACTCAAAGAGAGGTTCCCACTACTAGCTCTTCGGGCATCGCAGACTACTGTTCATCGACAGCTTGCTAGTGTAGCGTCTTATACCTAGCCGTACTGTATTGCCTGAGGCAACTCATTGCCATGACACAAATCGAAGGCCCATAGTCCAATGACCCACACCATAACTACGGTCGTGGCCTGACTTATCACTGGACTCAAATCAGTGGTCAACAGATAATAAACACAAGCCAAGAAAAACTACGATGAATCTACATAACTCATAGTAAACAATGCAGCAAGTTATATTAAATCATACATGTGCAACAAACAATTAGAATCATGTTTCAATGGAATTATAAGAGGTAAATAGTACTGAAAGTAAATAATGGAGTAACAGATAAGATAAGGTACCACTATCCTATATATGTAATTGGCACTATGTCAACGAATAGGGAAAGATCCCCACCTGATAGTAGTAGTGGGCCTGACCACAATCCAAGAGAATCCTGTGTGTCCAAGTCTCCAGACCCTAATAATCATAATTTAGTTATGTAAAATAATGTATCTAGAGTATGCTAATTAATTTGTATTATTATTGTTATTATTATTAATATTTATTCATTATTTTGATATTTTTATTATTAAATCACATTGTGTTGTTCGTCCGAATTAGTTAGTTGGTAAACAGGGGTAGGTCCTGATATCATGTGCAAGTATTAAATTTGCGTATCTAAATGTATATAGTTATATAGATAGCGTGGGTATTAACCTAGTCCGTAGCTTGTGTAGACACAACCCATATGCATAATTGGAAAGTGTCTTTGGAACCGTAAAAGTCTCATTGGAATCTTGTTAGAAACTGTCGGAACTTGCCAAACATTCGCCATTGGCTCACCGGAGTTCAATCGCAAGTTGTGGAAGTCATCGGAAGAGAGCAGCGTCACTAGAGCCAAATTCTCTACACTCTTTTCATTCAGCAGCGACTCGTCGGATAGAGTAGCGAGGGAAGGGGGAAAGTGACATCAGAGCTTGTTGTTGGAGCATGTCGGCAATGCCGGAGCCTGTCACGGATGCCAGTTTGTTGGACGGGAGAGAATAATGAGAGTGAAAGAGTTGAGAATGAGAGAGGAGGTGTGTGAGGGAGATGAGTGGCGAGGGAGAGAAATGTGGGAGAGAGACAACCTATCTCATCCCATCAAGTTTTTTTTTCCTGTGCGCCCATGAGTGTATGGTTGTTGATTACTATGGAAAGAAAAGGTAATGCTTCGATTAGGAAAGAAAAGGAAGATTACTATGCTCCGATTAGGGCTCCATTGGATATACAAAGAAGTGAGAAAGGTAATGTATTAACATGTAAAACCCATTAACACTAGGACTTTCCAACATTCATTATAAGATCTGATGGTCCAAATAATATGGATAAATGATTTATGCGCTATTATTATAATCAACGGGTGATATTGATTTTGTGGAGACCTGAAACAATCACATGGTTGTGAAGAAAATCCAACTATTAAATCCCTACTAAATCAGAGATTAGGATGAAGATGGTCTGAAATGATTTGGTTGAGTTCAAATAAAGGATAAATAACGTGAGAAAAAAAAAAAAAATCTGGCCCACCCAATCAAATATGGGTTCGACTCACATTATATTTTTATTTTATTTCTGTATTTTAATCATGCAAATAAATCAATATATAATTTGAGTTCAATTATTTTAAAACATATGGTCTGTCACAATATTACCTACCCATCTCTTAGGCACTTAGCATGGTCACCATGTGACAATATCCTTCTGCTAAGGCTATGCAACTCACACAATGCATGGTCCTTCAACACTACCCCGAGCCCAACCTGATACCTAGTCCTTGTCATTGGGACTCATTAATGACCAAGGTGCATAATTTGTAGGTCAATTTTGTCCCTTCTCCATGTGCATAGCTCTTACCATCGTAGTGTCTTTAATCACCATAGATGTTTCTTGATGCAATATAGCACTATGACCAAGATACATAATTTGTAGTACTTCAATTTTGTCCATTCTTCATGTGCATAGTTCCATCCCCTAGTACATTCGCAGTGTTTATAACCACCATAGATACTTTCAGAAGTCATATTTTGACTATGAACAAACTCCTCTTCATTGTGTGCCTCTGTCCTAGTAATGCTTCTATGGACTTCCCAAAATCAAATGAGTATGAGCATCCCACTCGCCCACTCGCCCACTGTCTACACAGTCCATTTTTTGGTCTTGCAATCTCATCAATGTGCCACCCATTGATGTGCCACATTGCAAGTGTCACCCTCAAACTGAAAAAATGCGTGAGATCCAAATCCATGATCCAACCCTTGGTACATTAGTCATTGTATTCAAAATATACATTGACTATCCACATGAGCCATTAGGTTGCCTTGATCTTCGATGCTACTAGCTTCACCATGAAGTGTAGCCACCAAGCCAAACTTTGGCTTCGCCATTGCACTAATAATGATCTTCCAACACTATTTGTCATAAAGTAATTATTTGCACCACACATGGGTTCAACATGTTGATAATAACCTTCCAACATCACCTGTCATAAGGCGATTATCTTCACTCACTTATAATTATAACCCAGCATCACCAGCCGTAAGTTAGTTGATAATAAATTTCAACCAAACCAAAATCTTGTTGTGTTGTGATCTTCAATTTGTTGGTGTAACAAGCCATTGCTAAATAAGGTGCTTCAACCAGCTCTGCCACCAAAATGACTGAAAATCTATCTTTGATATCAATTTTGTGCCAGGTAAAGCTAAATCTTTGACTTACACTGATCCCATCCTTCTCACACAAAGATATCCAGCAACTTGCTCTACGCTAGTACCAACTTCCTCCGACCAAGTAGTATTGGTAAATTGCACCTTGGAATGACGTCGACTTCCTTGCATAAAGCAACTTCAGTGTTGAACCTCGATACCAACTTTGCCATGCAAAATAATACTGACTTGAATACTCTAGCTTCTTAGGCCAAACTGGTGTTCACCTTGTTCCCTTGACGTCACATATTTGCACACATAAGAAACATCCCACTATGATACTAACTTTACTAATGCAAAGTAGGATCATTGGGATGAACCATGCTCTTCTTGCTTTAGTACCAATTTTACCATGTAAAGTCGTTTCAATGGATCTTTCTTTTTTCTTTGATGCCACCTGGCATGGGGGCAAAACTTTCATCTAGTTGCAAATACATCTAGTCCCTTGCAGAATAAGGGAAACCTATGTGACCTAACACTAAGCTCTAGCGTACATAGCAGAGTCAATTATTTATACACGTAAGTACTCATCAAAGTACACAATTGAATGCACAGCACACACTATTTAATTTGTTCAAGTGGTGCAAGCAAGGCCATGGATAACCGGGGGGAAATGAAATCCTTGCCACATATAAGTAATTCCATGACTTGCACTATGCCTCCATGTGACATGGGAGCTGGTAGCCTAACAGAACCTAAGGACAAGCCTTTAGGTCACCTAGTGTAGTTTTGTATGTTAGAGTATGATTTGGTGGTGCACCTTGGCCATGACCCTTGGAGACCTGGGTACTGTTGATTTGTGAAATTGTTTACGCTCTTCACCAGGTTTAACGACATGAGGTGCTTTAGTTTAACATTTCACGTATTGGTTTCTAAAGCTTAATATAATGTCCTAAAGAAAAAAGAGGATATTAGAACCAATGCTTTACAGTGTTAAGATTTTTTCTTAAAAACACAAAGATAGTTAAATGAATAAGTATTAAAAGTTTAAAACAACACTTGGTCAATAAAAGACAAAGATAACCTAAGCCTATTTCTTAGGCTTTTATCAGATTCTAAATAATGAATAAGTTTCTCTGCCACTTGAAGGATGTTGCTTTTGTATAAGCTGTGATTAAAACTCTTCAGTTCTTTGACATTTCAATATCTATGAAAGATGAGATTGTCAATTGATACATTTGTTTTCTTGTTATTTAGTGATGATGATTGAAAGATAAACTTATTGTAAATACTAAATACTATTAAAAAAGGTAAAAAAAATGTTTAGGTTTTGTTCTTTGTTAAGCTTGTGGAGTTGGGATTTTTGCAAGGGTTCACGTATTTTTTATATTTGTTTTAGTTTACATGTCCATTTGTTTAACTTCCTAGGTAGTGAGTCTAGTCTTTCTTTTGGACGTTGGCTCAATTTTGTTCTCAAATTTTCTTCATTCCTGAGTTTTGTGATTTATTGTGTTAGCTATATTTCTCTTTATTGTTTTCTGAATATGTTGCGCATATTGTTTTTGATAAAGATCTTAGTTCAACCGGTAAAAATCTACTTTTGTCTTCTGGTTATCTGACATGTTTACTCTAGAACCTCTATCGCTTGCTTTTATTTTATGCAGCTGTAAGCATTTTTATTTTCTCCAAAGTTGCTTTTTTACATGTCTGTGGTGATCATCTTTTGTCAGATATATTCACCTCATCTTGATACAGCTCCACCAAGATGGGTCCACCTTGCTCATGGACTACTGCTCTTCTTATATCAGGTTTGTAGAAGGATCCACCTTTTATGTCTTTTTAGTGTTTGTGTTTGTTGAAATCTGCCATTGTTATTAGAATATAAGAACAATTAATACCAGGTGGTAGCTGCTTTGATGCATTCTAGTTTTATTAACTTAGAAGAGTCTGGCAAATGAGCTAGGGTGTTGTAAAACCAGTCAAAATATTCAATTTTGCTGAATTATCGATGTGTTTTCTCTTGATTTTAAATTCATGGAGATGGAAATGTTCCTTCGCATATAAGATGTCCTCCTTACTTTTCACATTTTCTTCCTTCTAATGTTTGTTATGACAATATATAGATGTGAATTATATATCTCTGTACTTTGCTATGAGAATAAAACCTGATATTAGATTAATTCACAGAACTTTTGTCAAATGCCAACTGCTAAGTATATTTACTTGTGCTCTTCATTTGATGCTTGCTTTTTTTTTGGTTTTTTATTTATCCACATTATTTTCTTCACAAACAATTTGAGATCAGGTGATTATATGCAATGCCTTCCATAAAATAGGACCTAGTTTATTTAACTAACTTCATTATTCATATTGCATTTTCCAGACTTTTGATGCTGTTGATGGTAAGCAAGCTAGGCGTACCAATTCATCTAGTCCTTTGGGTGAACTTTTTGATCATGGTAATTCTTTATAAAGGATCCAACCTTAGTCGTTTATTTAGAACCTATTCTGATTTAATGATTAAACTCTATAATTGCAGGATGCGATGCGCTTGCATGTGCTGTATGTACACTATTTCACTCATATGGTTTCTCCAGTTGCCTTGTATTTCTTGTACGATGTTATCACTCTTGGAACTCCTGATATGGTCAGTTTGAAGCCTTGGCCTTTGGGAGCACTGCCATGTGTAGCTGGACAACTTTCTTCTTTTGGGTGACTGCAGCAATTCCATTTTACTTGGCGACATGGGAACAGTGAGTCCTTTTAAGATTCATATTCGTTTTTATACTTTAAGCTCATATTTTAGCCTTTGATTTGGTTATGATCTGATTCTTTTCCATGTTTTCTATCTTGAATAATTACTACAATACGATTGTGCAAACCTCAACATTAGTGGTATATTTTAATATTATACATTAGTAACATCGCTATGTTTTGCAAACCTCAACATTAATAGTATATTTTAATAAAATATTTTTTTAGAAAATAATAATGAATAAATAAAAAGACATTTTTCTTTAGTTTTGAGATAATTTAAGATTATTCCACCTCAACTATGTAAGTTTATACTTTTTCATATTATCATTCAATTTAATAGAATCAGTACTTTAACAGTATTGATTACATTTCATACAATCTTTTCATGCTTGATCAGGAGTATCTTTGAAAGCTTGAATCAACTATATATGTGGCATCATTTTAGTGAGCTTTTCAATTAATGCTATAGTTACCATATTAAATACGATATTTGGATTTTTCTTTTAAGTAATTAGAAAATATTAATATCCCTACAAAGATGATATGGATATCAATTGAGAATCTTTAAAGGTAAATAATTGCACAAATAACAGTTGTAAAAGATGGTTTAAATTCTTCTTCTTTAGTATTGATAAACATTTTTTCGTGTTCTGTTTTTCACAGATTGATAGTTTCACATTTTTCCTGGGATCACATTTATTAACATTTCTTGTGTGTTACCAGCTTCTTTACAAATACACTCATCCTCCCGATTATTAATGGTCCAACAGAAGGCCTCATGCTTATCTATGTATGCCATTTTCTAACATTCTTCTTAGGTAAGTGAATCTTTTACTCCTCTTGTATTATTAATAAAAATATACTATTACAGTATTACACTTCTTCGCTGTCATAGTTTTTCCTGACTGCTGCACTTATAGTGTATATATTTCTTCTTTACCAATTGCTTGTGTTCTTTTTTTGTCTTTATCTAGGAGCTGAATGGTGGGCCCATGATTTCAGAAAGTCAATTCCTCTTTTAAGTTGGGTGCCACTAATTCCTGGTAAAGCATACTAATACTACTGAGTACTTGATTTATCAGCAGCTATTGTTTAGGAGTTTCCAGAAAGCATCTCTCACAAATGATGTAGCAAATTGAACAACGTTCCCTTGTTGAAAATTTCTTCCATTTTCTGTTATTCCACATAGTTCTTTGCACTTATAATTAAGAGTACGGTGCAGTTTTGATTATAATAGCACATGAATGAAATATGTGATGCAACCTTAATCTAGCTCTTACAGAACAAAAATGGCGAGTCAAAGGACGTTTCTTTCTATATCATCTTTGTGTTTATCATCAGAAATAATTTTATTATTTAGGTGCATTTTTGTTTGTTAAGTTTGAAGAAAAAAATGATAAAATTCCTTTAGTCAACTACAAGATAAAATATATCACATTGGCAAACAGAAACCCTAACTAGCCAATGGGAGACAATCATTAGAATTTAATGAGTACCTAACCTGACCATAGGAACAACCGAACATATGAGTAGACTTGATGAGTACGTTGAGATCAAGGATTGGAAAACCGGTTCAGGGACTCGATCCGGTGAGTCACCAGACCGGTACGGTATCGGTATTGTACCGGCAAACTTGGCAACAGTGGGCAGAAGCTTGGTGGCACTAGAACGAAGCTTTCGCGGCTGCCCGTTGGTTCCCTCTGTCGTCCGCCCATGAGCTGTGTTCCGACAGTTGTTCCGGGACTGGTGAGCCACTGACCCGGTTTGGTTTTGTATTCCTTGGTTTATTCCTTGGTTGAGATAACATTGGCTTGTTGGTATGACTGTTTTTTTATTAAGCAATGAAATTTTCACGGGCAAAAGTAAAAAAATATGAAATCAAATTCCCGTCAAAGTTCCCTACATAACCTACATCCAAATTGGAATTTTTTTTGTTTGTCTAGGCTTCTAGTGTAGCAAACCTCCACCATGTGCCCCTTGAGATAATATATGATTCTAAAAACAACTTTTCAATGATAATGATCAGATTATGTAAATTTGTTCACAATACTAGTAACCTCTGGCAGTGAGAATTTGAATTTACAAACTAAATACCAATATATAATAAATAAACCACAGAATTATGTCAAAGTAATCGGGTAAAAGGGGGGATTTTATCATATTTGTTACTAAATAGTCCTATCTTCCTCATAAGGCCCATCTATGTGAACGGGAAAGGCACTGGGCTTGTCATGTTATTTTAAGACCAAGGAGGAAGCAATATGATTTTCGTAGATCCTTTGTCAAAAAATATTTTTCAATGCCTTCTAGTCTTAACAATGTCTTGAATGTCAATGTATATCATTAGAATATCTACTTATAGAATAGTACCCATATGGCATTATGGCAAATAAAGATCGAATAGTTAGCCTTGTACTAAACAACAAGCCTTGCATGAGGAAATTTTAAATCCAAACTGTATGACTACTTTGGTCAATAAATGACCTTAAGTTTGCATATGTTTCTCTTTCCAGCATCAGGATTGCTCCACCTCTTCTATAAAATCAACATACAAAAAAGATACTGTTAATGACAACTGATGCAAGTAACAAAACAAATTTGCATTGAAGAGAATAGAATATGAACAATGTTTAGCTTGTAAGCAGAGATGTAAATCAGAATAATTAAAACCATATATTTGTGTAAACCCTCAAGATACCAATTGGGTCTTAGAACCACAAACAATTTAAGCACACAATAAGATGTACACTTGATAGTGAGTGTTTCTGTACCATCATAACAAAAAGATTTCATTTTTCGTCCATTGTTTATTTCAATACCCTATTACTTTAGACCTTTTGTTGTGTGGTACTACTGTAGCTTTGTGAAATGACGAAAATAAAGATAAGAGTAGATAGAGTTGGAAAAAAAAATGCAAGATAAGGAGTCAAAAGAAACATAACAGGATAGACAATGATCAATCGATTGCTTCGAACATTTCTAAAAAAGCAATGGGAAATTTAAGATTAATGGAGTCAATAAGTAGAGTATTTATAGAAATTGATTGGTGTGGATTGAGTTTGAATTTGGCGATAGTATCAAAAAAAAACCTGTAGAGGTGGTATGAAGATGTTAAGGATAGCATATATAATGTGGGTGGTGTTGAAATGAATGAGGCGACATGTCCTCTGGGGATCTTTGAATCGGTGGACTCTTGATGCTTTGCTCTTGTCGGCTGCTACTTTGGATCCGGCTTCTCTCTATTCTTCTCCAACATTCTCTGTCGCCAGCATTATGTGGTGGGTCCTGCTCTCTTTTGCTCCAGTTGCCTCTTCGTTTCCTGCAGTAGTTTCTTCTTTGTGTGATGTGTTTTTGATGATCCCACAACAATAAATGAATTGAAACCTGCCTCTAGTGTTGCTATAACAACTACCTCCTTTGGGCTAGGTCTATCTTGGATCCCATGGGAGAGATCTACACATGACCTCCTTTCCTCCGGAGCCTACGAACCCATCTTATGAGACATGGAGATGATCAAATATGATAGTGGTTACTGTTCTATTGAGTAGCATTGAAACCAACATTGTCTCCATTGTTATGTTCTTAGACATTGCAAAGGAAATATGGAATGTTCTTGTATCCACCAACGCTCCTTAAGAGAATATGTACTAAGTACATTAGCTCTACGAAAAAATATTTAATTTGAAACAAAGAGACATGTCCTTACATAAACTTTACAGAGTACTCAAAGGAAGTGGGACCAATTGCAAATCTAACAACCACCAAGCTGACGTATCGGTGAATATTCAACAATGACAAGAGTTCTTTGTGGCTCGATTCCTCTCAACACTAAATGACTCGTTTGCTGCCGCTAAAGCTCAGCTTCTAGTTGATCCCACAATCCCCTCAATCTAGAATGTATATTCTCGTCTCTTGTGTATTTCCCTGATCTCTCCAACTTCTACAACAAATAGTGCCCTCATAGCTCCCTAGGGGGTAGACATGGGGGCCCTGGAAGGGGATAGGGGCATGGACGTGGCTCCGTTCAATGTAAACATTGTGGATGCACTAATCATCCATATGATCGCCGCCGGAAGAAATTTGGTAGACCTTCTCATGTTAAGGTCGCTATTGATAGTGCATTGGATGTCTCTGGACATGCTGGGACCACACCAACTGAGTCAACCATACCAGTCTCCTTTGCTGAGTATGAACACCTGGTCAATCTTGCTGCTGAATATTTTGTGTCAAGTCGTAGGGATGTGAATAGAGACCGGTAACCTAATATATGAGAGGTGGCTCTAGAATTTAAAATCCAAGTACTAGTAGATGTAAACAGAGAGGCAATACCGAAGACTCTAGAAGTGGCAGCCATCAAGGAGGAGGTGAACATTGGTGGGGGGCTTAAAGTTGGGGGCGTCTATGTTCTAACTGAACCTGTCTTGGACACTGCTTAGGCCTTGATATCTGTTGTCTCTCCTTACACTTGGCATTGTCGGTTAGGCCACATATCACCCACCAAAGTGCAAAAAATTTTGTCTCTCAAATCTTGTCCTCGTTTTGAATGTGATGCTTGTCAGTTGGGAAAACATAATAGAACTACCTTTTCTTCTAGTAGTAATATGCTGACTAGTGGTTTGTTTCATATTGTTTACTCAGACATTTGGGGCCCTAACCCTGTAATTACTAAAGATGGTTTTAAGTATTTTATCACTTTTATTGATGATTTTTCCCAAATGTGTTGGGTATTTCTACTGAAAAATCAGTCTGATGTTTTCACTACTTTTAAATTATTTTATGCAGAAATCAAGAATCAGTTCTCTCTACCCTTGAAAATTCTTAGAACTGGTAATGTTCTTGAGTACACCAGTTCCACCTTCAAAGAGTTTTATAACTCCCAAGGCATTATCCATCAAACTACCTGCCCTTATACATCACAACAGAATGGGGTAGCCGAACATAAGAACCGATATCTTCTTGATGTCGCCCGCACCCTGATGTTTCACATGAATGTTCCTAAATATTTGAAGGGAAATGCTATTCTTACTGCCATATATTTAATCAATCGGGTACCTACTTCAACCCTGTGTGGTAAATCACCTCTTTTAGTTATTCTACCTAGGGGTGTCCATTCGGTTCGAACCGAACCGAACTGAACCGGTTTGGTTCGAACCGAATTTTTTTTAACCAATATAATAAAAACCGAAACCGACCCGAGTTTAGTGAAAACTGAAAATGAACCGAACCGAATTATTCGGTTCGGTTCGGTTTAACCCGAACGAAAACTGAAATGAGCTCTGCACTCTGCAGGAGAAGAAAAGGACCAAGATGGGAAATCGAGGGGCTTTGCAGGCTCGAGAAGGTGTGTGAGCTCTGCACTTTGCAGGCTCCAGCCTCCAGGTAAGAGAAGGTGCATATCTCGAGGGGCTGCAACTCCAGGTAAGAGAAGGTGCATCAAAGCATATATGTGAGTCAGAATCAGTCATAATTATGTCAGGCACAGATGGCAGACAAGTTACATCAACACATTACTAAACTATTAATATTAATGAGTCTTTAAAAAAGCTGGACACTTGGCGACGAGTATGAAAAAAGCAATCTGACTAGTCATTAATGTGGCAATTGCATCATTTCAACAGCAAAAAATTCAACTGAGTGCATTAATCGAGAGGCGTACAAGTATTACGGACAACTGCACTCGGTGGCTCGTCACTTAGCAGCATCCAACGGACGCGACGCTGAGCGGGAATACAGTATGTATTAAAACTCTTTTACTATTCGGCATTCCTCGGGTCGGTTCGGGTCTTTACGAAATTTCATTCTCAAAACCGAAACTGACCCGAGATAAAATAAAAATTTTACAACCCGAACCGAAACCGACCGGAGCTATGTCAAACCGGACCAAACCGACAAAATCGATCTGAATCGGTTCGGGTTGTCGGTTCAACCCGTCTATTGGACAGGCCTAATTCTACCCAACCAACTATTGTTTCAAGTTCCTCTATGAACCTTTGGTTGCCTCTGTTATGTTCACAATCTTTTCCCTGGGGTTGATACGGGAAGTCCCCGCTTCACAAAATGTATTTTCCTTGGTTATTCTAGAACGTAAAAGGGTTACAGGTGCTTTGATCCTAAACATCACAAGTGGTTCATTAGTATGGATGTCTTATTCTTTGAATCAACCCCATATTTTCTAAACCAAGTAAAAGGGTTACTTTACTTAGATACTGATCTAGTATCTAGCATCCCTCTTCCTACTCCATGTCCCTTAGAGAGCACCCATGGATCCATCACAAGAGCCTAATCGTTTGACTTATGAGC
This sequence comes from Costus lasius, assembly GCA_027563935.2. Taxonomy (NCBI): domain Eukaryota; kingdom Viridiplantae; phylum Streptophyta; class Magnoliopsida; order Zingiberales; family Costaceae; genus Costus; species Costus lasius. Next base: position 105,978,449 of record CM050450.1, read on the forward strand.
TTCAAAGCTTGCCTTTGCAGGTCTACCAACTGCTCCGAACAGTTCCCATTTTAAATCCACTTGAAACGCCTTTCCCTGCGAGTCCACAACAAGACCATGATGATCTCCCTATTGCTCTTCGTAAGGGACGTCGAACAACAACTAAGTATCCCATCTTCCAATTTGTCTCTTATTCTTGTCTTTCAGCCCTTCGTAAAGCCTTTACCGCTGCTATCTCCTCCTATGACTGAAGCCATCTCTCAATCACACTAGAAAGATGCTATGGATGAAGAAATAGAGGCCCGTACTTCTAGACAAACTTGGACCCATTGTACCATTTTTTTGTAAATGAGTATATACTATTAAACACAATCCTGATGGGTCTGTAAATCGGTACAAAGCTAGACTGATTACAAAGGGGTTTACTCAAATTTACAAAGTTGATTACTTAGATACATTCTCTCTAGTTGTCAGGTTAAACTCTGTTCGCATTATTTTATCTCTTGCCATTTGCCATTAACCTTGAGTGGTCTCTTTATCAACTGGACATCAAGAATGTCTTCTTGTATGGTGATCTCAATAAAGAGGTCTACATGTGTCAGTCTCCAGGTTATGTCAAGCAAGGGGAGTGGGTGTGCAAGTTGCATAAGGCTATTTATTGCCTTAAACAAAGTACAAGGGCGTGGTTCCATAAATTTACATAGATTATATCAAATAAGGGATTCCTTTGTTGCAAATCTGATCACTCAATATTTGTTCGCAAGTCAACCATTGGTATTATTATCCTGGCTATTTATGTTGACGATATTCTACTTTCAAGGAGTGACTCTGAAGGCATCCTTCAGACCAAGAGGTATCACAATCTCAGTTCTCTCTCCGGGATCTCAGCAAACCTAAATACTTTCTAAGAATTGAAATTGCCTACAAAGGCTCAAATATTCATGTATCTCAACGAAAGTATGCGCTGTATCTTCTATCTTATATAGGTATGCTCGAATGCAAACCCGCTAGTGTTCTTATGGTTCCCAATGAGGGACATAGCAAGTGAGAGGAATCTGAACATATCGATCTAACTTCATACCGACAAGTAGTTGGAAACATCTATCTGACTGTTACACGCTCAGATATATCTTTTTCAGTTGGTGTTAGTCAATTTATGCAATGCCCCAAAAAATGCCACTGGCAGGTTGTATTAAAAATTCTACAATACCTCAAAAAATCTGCTAGAAAAGGACTCTTATATAAGAGAAACATACACTTTGCCATTGAATCTTACTCAGATGTAGACTACACAGTAAATATCGATGATAGAAAATCCATTTCCGGGTTTTGCACATACAGTGGGGGAAATCTAGTCACTTGAAAAAGCAAAAAGCAAAGTGTTGTATCCAGGTCAAGTTGTGAAGCTGAATACTGTGAAGTTGTGAAGCTGAATACTGTGTTATGGCATATACCACCTGCGAACTGATATGGATTAAAAGTTTATTAAAAGGGTTTAGTCTGGTGGTTGACACCCCTATGACTATGCACTGTGATAGTCAATCAGCTATTTTCATTGCTAACAACCCGGCCTTCCATAAACAAACCAAACACGTGGAAATTGATTGTCATTTTGTTAGAGAAGCCATCTTGAGTTACAGATTAATATTCCGTACACCAAGTCTGAGGACCAACGGATATTTTTACTAAAGCTCTTAACTCTACCCGGTTTAATGACTTATGTACCAAGCTAGGCTTGATTGATATATTTGCTCTAGCTTGAGGGGGGAGTGTTGAGTCTTATCAGGTTAACGGGTCCCTTACCCATCACTATAGCTTTGCTTTAATACACATGAATCGTAAGTGAACAGTAACTTTTTCTGTTGACGTTTTTTTCTTTCATGACTCCTACAATTTATAAGTTTGAGTTGGATTAGGATCAGTAATGTTCAAGATGATTCTAGCTGATTTTGCTAACACTCACTTGATAGTTGAAATAACTAGTAGATCATCGAGTTGAGAGGAAAATTATATTATTATTTTTATTAGCTTAATGCTTATAATTCATTGTTAAATGATCTAGCACAAATGCTTAACTATAATTATAAGTTGATTATGTTATCTTCAACTTATATTATTTTACTGTAGTAATTTAAAGTATCATAATAAATACATAAATAAATAATTCATCATGTTCTTTGTAGATATGTAATTTCTTATAACTTAGATATTATTTAATAAATAGTCTATTAGACTAAATATAATATTAAATAAAATATTATTTAAAATAAAATATATTTAGTTATATATGTTTTTAGTTAATTAATCATTAACTTTAACTTATGTACTAAAATATATGTTAATATCAATTAATAGTTACATATGTCAAGTACTATATTAATTATGTTTTGATTAGATTAAACTTATCTTTAATATTTTTATAGTATAACATTGATGTGTCATATTGTCATTCTTAATGTTTTACAGTAAATAGTTGCTCTTAAAATTCTAAGCATTTCAATATCTCTTATTGTCCTAAAGCAAAATAAATCTATGCAAACTTATTTTTCTCATAAAAGGTTAGAATCCTATTTTTTTCTTAAAACACTATATATTTTCTTCATTTTCCCTTTTGATTCTAACTCTATGTTTGGATGTGATGAGTATCTCATTGTTTACATAGTCTAATACAATATTATAAACTATGCTAGTAGGATTTAGTTATCAAAATTTGAAATACTAGTATGTACTAGCATTTGAAAAACCGATACCCACTTGTATCAGTGGTCGGTTTGTATTGGTCCGAGCAGGGACCGATATTGTAATGATAATAGAACTGAAAGATATGATCCGAGTCTACAACACGTGGTACCCCAGTTAATACTAGTTGAGTAGCATACGAGGCGACGTACGCGATGCATAGTCGGATATGATGCAGATTTAGCATAGTACTCCCAGTTGATACTAGTTGAGTAGCGTACGAGTCAATATATATGGTGCACAATCAGATATGATGTGCAAAGCCATTATAGTACTCCCAGTAGATACTAGTTGACTTGGTTGAATAGCGTACGAGGCGACGTATGTAGAGTCAGCATAGTACTCTAGTGAATACTAGTTGAGTAGCATATAAGGTGACATAAGCAGTGCACTGTCATATATGACATGCAGAGTCAGCATACTACTCCCAATTGATACTGGTTGAGTAGCATATGGTCGTACGCAGTGCATACCTTACGCAATATTGGTTATATAATTTTCCTAAACTGAGTGCTATGGATTTTCTTAAACTAATTATCAAACCTTGTTAAACTTAACCCAATGTTTAACTCCCAACTAATTGAATCAATGAGTCAAACAAAATAACAAGTTAGGCCCCACCTATGTCCTCTACATAGGCCAATGACTTAATGGTAAGCAATTTAGCTGGCATGACCGAAATTTGTTAAGAAAATTATATCCAATGAAATTAAGCATAAATTTGAGGAATTATTAAAAAGGGATTCCTCTCATGTCTCTTCAAAAGAGTGGTCTCTGGAGACTTCTAGCTTCATTAGGTAGCTTCTAGGCCATGTTGATGATTTGGTAGGAGGAGGGAGACAACTTGACAGTAGCCAAAGAAGAAGGGGAAGGAGAGGGTAGATGGCGATGAAGCGATCAAAGATCGCACTGAGTTTTCAAACATTGGTCCATATTGGTAAATTAATCCTTGTATGATCCGATACATACCAATGTATTGGTTGAATCAAAATACAATATGATCAATTCAACTTTTTCATTTCAAACCGAGTTTTTTCTCTTTAATGGAGCATATTTCTTTTCCATTTTGATGTCTTGATCCCTCTAAATCCACATACATATGAATTTATTGTGATGCTTAGAGTCGAAAGTAAATTGAAATAGGAAATATAAGGAATACTATAAGTTTATAACTAGATGAAGTTATACAATTATGAATTTTTATCATAGCAAGAATGATCTATTAGCCTTGCTTTTGAACTGGCCCCTTCCCCTTGATCCTATATCTCCTAGAAACTTGAAAAGAATTAGAATTATTAGTTATTTCTATAAATTTGATTAAAATTAGAGCGAAAGTACTTATACATTGAAATGTTATATCATACCTTGCATTTTTAACCTTTTACTTGATTTTAGATTGACCCGCCCTTCTAGTCGCATTCACATGTTTTTATAACCTAAAATTTTTTGAAATTAATAATTGTTGCGATATTGCATAAATTAAAATTTAAAACTAAAAATACATATAAAAGTTGAATTATGATAAAATACCCTTGCTACTTGGAGGTTCTCTACTGAAGTCACATTATAGGAGCTTTTACTACATTAAAAAAGAGTGACAACTATTTGAGTATATTATTGGCTATATGTGATTTATGTCTATCCATATTTGGAAGTCCTTCCAAGACATATGGTCTAGTATGTTGAAGTCCATATACTTAATAGACTTGTATAGGTGACTACCTCATATGTGAAAGATACTATTGTAACTAGGACTAACATTCGTGCTATGACTAGAGATGGAGATATATTAGCTCTTTTTAAATCGTATCCTTTATAGCTTGGTTGGGACAACAATTTGCCACTCTCTAACTTTGATGCTAGAGTTGATCTCTTTTCTATGTAGTCCTTTATGACCTAAGTTCTTTGCTTGGCTAGAGTTGAACCCATTGCTCTCCTCTGGTATTGATAAGGCATTCTAGGTTTATTCGAGTAACCACTATGATCTTTTATCATCTGTTGCACGTACATAGCCTGCTTCACAAATCTATGATTGTTATGTTGCAGAAATATATGTATTGCGACCATTACTAATACTGCTATCTTTTACTAGCTTCCTTGTTCTTTCTCTCCTATCTATGCATTTCAATAGCTACCTTATCTTGACTTCTTTTGCTTCATCTCCACGGCCTTAGCACGGAGGTAGGCCCCATTACACATAAGTTGAACTCTTCATGCTCCTCGACTATACATTGCCTCTCTAATGAAAGACTCTGGCTTTTTCACATATGTCTTTATAGATCTCCCATGACACCTTTGAGCATATGAAGACGTCATGATAGCCGCTAGCAAAATGTTGATTAACTTGGATCTCTATCTTCAATTTTGAAAATATTGCAGTGAATGCATTGAAATGATGGTGATTCTCCAATATTTTGTGTATGATGCTAGCAATATTAACATTCTAGATTTTTGATGCAATAGAATGTTTATCATGATTAATTAATAGAAAAGAAGAGAGTTTTAGAGAGATTGAGTGGATTGTGAGGGAATGAGAGTTTTTAAAGAGAGAAAATAATCGCCCATCCCTTAAACGACTAGAAATGATGTTCTAGCCATTGGAGTGTTCAAATAAAAAAAGCCAACGACTAGATTATATTGGTATTGACATGCACCATGTGTTGGTATGGATTGGTATATATCACTACTAGTTGGTATTAACGTAACTAATTAAAAGTTATTGAACCCGGCATACTTGGTTCATCTACTGATTTATGCTTGGATCACAACAAATCAGTGGCATCAACCATTATCGACAAGTTTCTTAAACTATTCTAATAATGGCACCCTAATAAATACAAGGTATGTAAACATAAAATATTATTGTCATGACTCATTATTTTGAGTTCAGTTAACCTATTATGCTAAGGGGTAAACCCCTTTGCCACTAACACTTTCCTTCTTGTGTTAATTTTAAAATTATGTAATAGATAGATATTCTCATCTAGACACCTCACTCATTTGAAATAGGTTCTTTTGTTTTTTTAGTGGTGTTGTGGTCATTTAGGGTTTTAGCAAAGAGATAGATTTATAGACATGATATATAAAGACCTATTCTCCGTGGGACTATGGCTCATGTACACATATTTAAGTTCTAAGAAACTCGATAAAACCAGATGCCACAATATACTTCATTGCATTAATTTTTAAAAATTCTGTAATAGATATTCTCATCTTGATGCTTCAAACATTTGAATAAATTTTCTTGTTCCTTTTTATGGTGTTGTGGGATCATTCAGGGTTTTAGCAAAGTGATCTTAGGCTCCCTACAAATGGCCTCTTATTCTTAATATCAACTGTTTTTCTAACTTCTTTAACTCCATTCCTTGTTCTGCGTAAAATTATATAACATGATATAGATTCTACTGTGTGAATTGAGACTTCTTCTGGATTTGACCAGAGATTCCTGTCTATTGTATTGTGCTACTTATGATGGCTGCTTTTGGTGTGATTCCAACTATTATTTCCAAGTAAGTATTTTTGGTTTAAATTTTCATTGGTTCTTCAATTCAATATCCTGTTTCTAGTGTTGATTTTATTTGAATACTCTTGCAGCCTCTTTTTGCTAACTATATCAAGTCATTCTATACGTTCTGTTATAGGACTTAATATTTTGATTCCCTGTGACCTAGTTAATGTCATCTCTGACTGAGTTTTATTTATATCTATGTTCAGAATCTTCAGATATTTCTTTTTTAACTTTATAATTGCATTAAAGAAATATGCAGAACACTGTACTTAGACAAGGTCCCCTTTTGGTTTCTTCTTGTTCTCTTCATCTTTTTTATTTGCCTATTTCATTTTTATCCATCAATAAATTCGTGTTTAGAATTATTTTTTCCTTCTTCCATTTTCCCCAAAATCAAAGCTAAATCTCCATAACTTGTAAGTCTCAAAGAATCTGCTTTAAATCCTCTTTTGGGCTTTGCTGATGGCTTTCACATTAATGATACGCCCGTTTGCAGCATTAGCAATGTTCACAAGGTTGTTCAAGCAAGAAAAGGAAGCATGCTGCTAGCACTTTTCATGGTATACCATCTATTTGCAAGTTTGCATAGATGTCCCTTTCTTGCTTAAATGAACTTTTTTTTTTGCAGCTATTTCCTTTTGGTGTGCTTATGGCTGGAGTTCTTATATGGTTTGTGTATAGTAACACTCACTTGAACACTATTTTCTGCAATGGTTTCTAACTTCACGCAGATTCATTAGATATATAATTGCAGGTCATATTTATCACCTGCAGATATTATGCGGAATCATCCACATTTACTTGTAATTGGGACTGGATTTGCATTTGGTTATCTAGTGGTAAGCTTGCTAATTTCTTGCATTCTCTAAAGTTTAATGTATTAATATATGGTTTCAATGTACACTCAATTTCGTTGCCACAAAATATGGTGATTAATATCAATTGTTGACAGGGAAGGATGATTCTTGCTCACCTCTGTGATGAACCTAAGGGTTTAAAAACTGGAATGTGCATGGTACTTCACCAGTTCACCTTACATGTGAACCTGTGTTATGTTTCAGTTTGTTTCATAGATCTTGCACTCAAACCAATTTCACTAAGCTATTGCTAGCAGGATTTTTCTTAGACTTATTTATTTTTGCATTTGGTAGTACTTCAATTAACTATCACAAACATTACTTTTGGTATATCTCTGTGAACAGTCTCTGTTGTTTCTTCCTCTTGCCATTGCGAATGCCCTCACCGCCAAACTTAATAATGGGTATGCCTATCCTTTAATGCTTCTTAATTTTTGAACCTAGTCTGCCGAATACTAGAAATAACCAAATGGTTTCATTTTGAATATGATATTCTCTTTTTGCCCTATATTTTGTCTGCAGAACACCTTTGGCTGACGAGCATTTGGTCATCGTGTTCTATTGTCTTTTCACAGGTAAAAAAATCCATCTTTATGAAATTACTCAGTGATGATGTCTTTTGCATTACGAAACTTACAAAACTTTGGAAGTTTTTGCCTTACTGATGCCTTAACACAATTGTTCAGCTTTTTTTTCTTTTTGCCTTCATTATTTCCTAAAAAAATGTGCCTGTCCATGTTTTCTGTATGATTTTATCCCCCTAGTGTTCACCGTATTCTGTCTTTTCAACTGGAAACCAGTAGTAGAAACTAAGGTATTTAATTTTACTCTATACCCATACATTGATTTAATGTCGGACCAATATGTACTAAACATACTAACCTTTCGTACATGGAACTATCAGTATCTAAAACCATAATGGGAACCACTTTTCTGATAATTTATTGTTGAAATGGCAGACTCTTGATATGAATACTGGTATTATATGCTCGTTTCTCTCGTAAAAGACACCCATACCCTCAAGAGAAAGTGAACACATACACAGTATTTTTTGTGCTGCAACTGGTTCTGGCCTTCTCTTCATTTATATTTGCGACTGTTTTCTGTTTTCACAAGCTATGCTACTCTTAAACTTCACAACGTACATTTCTTTGGTGGACAGTTTTACTTTATCTGTACTTTGCAACATCAGTCATCCATGAAATTACTACTGCATTGGGCATTTACTGCTTCAGGTATGTTCTATTTCATTTTTTTTCTCACGATGCTTGGGCATTTACCATACTCTTATGAGGCATTGGGCATTAATTTACTTCTAATTGTATCATTGGTCGACAGGATAACAAGGAAAGAAGCTTAACGCCATAGGAAAATGCACTACAGAGCAATCTTTAATTATCATTTCTCAGTGCTTTCTTCGACGGTGAAATTTTGACTGTCTAGATATTCATATTTCCTTTTGAAGACTTTTGATTTTTGCTTTTTCTTACTCAGGTTCATCTGCTTCGTGGTGATTTTGTGTGAACGAAGCAACATAGATATGTACAGCTACAAATATATGATTGTGAGGCACCCGGAGCTTGAGTATACTATTTATATATCCCAGCCTGCATTTGTATACCGTTGACGCCTCGCCCTAGGCGTTGACGAAGTGAACATGTGGGACCTCCTCCCCTTTTTATATATATGATGCATGTGGTTTTTATATATGTCTTTCCATGTTTACAAGTTGGCACTACGACTCTGTTTGATGAGTCGCGTCATGTACGACGGATCTTACGTGTCGGAGGTATCTCCACTATTGCTCATGACACGACAGCTTTGCTGCGCGAGCATCCTCCGCGGTGGGATGTCTTCGTTGGTGCCAGAGCTCCTGGAGAGAGCTCGCTCTCCTGTGTGTGATCAAGATGGAGCGGACTGACGCAGTAGCCAGCCTGATGCTGGGATCATTTGTGCGTTACCCGGGTGCCTCAAGCAAGTAGGCGTCTAATCCACGGGGATCAATAGTCGGGCTGTGGGCACGTCCATTAACTTCAGTGCGAGGGCGAGCGAGCGGAAGCCTTAGCGCAAAGTTGTGTGCCGGTGGATGCGAGCGAGCCTGGCGTGCGGAAGCGTGGTGGTCGTGGACCGGACCTTCGGCATGGGATCGACGGCACGAAAGCTTGGGTATTATAAGGCACCGACGTGATCCCGATAGCAGGGACATCAGGGCCCGCGTTGCTGGCGTCGTTGTGTCCATCTTGCGCGGTGGACGCACCGTAGACGGCGCACCCGTTGGCCTGGTTATTGACCTTTGTGGTTGCAGCTAAGTGACACAATTGGCGTCGTTGGTCCAGGGACCGAGGGACAGTGGGGATCTGTCTAGGGTGTCGGAGCAGTGAGTCCTGCTTCCGATTCGGTCCCGATAGGAGGGTGGGTTCGAAGGTGACACTTTGGCCCAAGGGCTGGTCGGGGTAATGCCCGACTATGCTGATTCCCTCCTCGCAGGTTTTATGATAGGCCAACCTAGAGCATTCACACGTAGATGACTCGATAGGTTGAGGAGGCGTGCACATACATGTACATGGGGATTGATACTTGGTCATATGGGAAGGGACAGTCAGTCGCATGCTCTACCTGGGTGCTACACTTAGCCACATTTGGATGAATTCGGCCACATGGTGTGATGAGATGATTACACTTAGAGGAATTGGACTCTCGGCTGTATTTGATACATGTTGACCAGCATCCACTCATGTTGACTTGTGGATTGGATTAGAGCTGCCAAGAGAGATTTGAATTAAGGAAAGATTAGTGAGGTGCTTGGGCGTGATTACCAGCCACCTCACCTAATCTTATTCCGTGGCATCTCCTTGGAGCGACAAGTGTCCAATGCATGCAGCAAAAGACACCCTCGCATAGTCGCATGGCTTGGCAGAGGGGTCTCTCTCTTGGCTTGCCAAGGAAGCTACTGGTTCTCGCTCCCGTGCGATACTTGGGCGAAAACTAGAGTTACTTCTCTCCAGCAACAATGTGGTTTGATCTTTGATGATGGCTGAGAGTTCCTTGATCTCCCGTGACCCTTGAGTGATCTTCCCCAACCTACATTGTGCACGCAGCTCCCATGTTGGATCCTCTCATGCTAGCGACCAGGTTATCTCAACCTGGGTAGAGTGGTGTTCGCTTGTAGGGTCTCCTTCAGCATCTTGTTTGCTGAGCGTTGGATGTCTGGTGGCCAAGGGAATCCTTCCCTTGCCGGATGGGCTAGGATCACTTGTGATCCCCTAAGGCGCGGTAACGCATTCTTTCTCTGCTCCTGCGGTTCATTTGAGTGAGCGGTCCCCGTTGCCTTCCTTGATGTCTTCACCCCATGCAACCCTCCCTTAGGGGAGTTGGATGGCGTGAGGTGAGGCTACTGGTCCCTTGAGGCTTTGCCGTGTAGCTGAATACTCTCTTCGAGAGTGGAGGTTCTGTTGATCAACTAAACTGGGAGATCTGCCCTTGAACGTGAGGGCTAGGTATATCCTTCTAACACCCTTTCAGCCATGGGGGATGGCTGAGTTCTTGTTGGTGTTTCTTGATGTTCTTACGATCGGTTTGCTGGGTTTCTTCTTGAGGGTTCTCGGCTGTAGTTGATGATATAACTGCTAGAAACAGCCCTATGAACTAGTATGTATAGCTAGTTCTTGCGTGAATGATGGGCTGCTAGGATTGCCAGGTCATGCCTCGATATTCTGGTGTTTTCGCGATAGCTTGCTGATGGTTTTGTGTTGCCCTTGCTAGCTGTGATTTCTGGATTTTTCTAGCTGAGCTTTATGCTGGGTTTTCATGCGCACGTGGATATTCTTATATGCTCTTATGTGCTGTGATGAATGTGCTGAATGCCCATATATACATGTGTGCTAATTGAGCTAAAGAGCTCACGCCTCTAGCTTTGCTAAGTTGCTGTCGCGGGTGCTTGAACACCCCCTTGTCTTGTGTTTGCGCACCCTTAATTCCCTTGCTATCCAAGTAGATTGCTTGTAAAGGAAGAGTGACGTGAGGCTCTCTTGTATATATTTGTGTGCGGGTCGAATTGTAAAGAAAGAGAGCTTTTAAGCAAGAAAAGTAAAAAGACAAGGGAAGCCCGTAATAAAAATAAAAGAGGGAATTGTGCTTACCCTCAGGGAAAGGTTTGGGCCGTGTGTTATGTTGTGAAGCTGCCCGGCTTGGGAACTTAGGTGAGTGGGTGAGATATTGACTGTATTGGATAGCCTTCACCTCTCCCTACTCTCTGGTCAACGGTCAAAGCCCGTGGGATATACAAAAAAATTTATAAGGGCATTTAGGGCTTAACAACTTGGTATCAGAGGGGTTTGCCAGAGAGGTTGCAGCATTGCACACACCCTTGAGCTCGCTTGCAGGTAGAGCTCCTCTTTGTTTTCTGGATTTCTGGTTTTCTTTGTTATTGTTGAAGGGCTGACCCATGGATCCTTATAATGAGGAGAGGGAACATGAGGAAGAAGAGGATGAGGTACCTCCTCTTCCTAAGCGCTCAGCTAGCACCACCTCTCACCGGTTCTACTCACGTGAGAGGATTGTTGCATTGGAGAACATAGTTGGAGATGGTGGCTCACTGGAGGATGAGACTTGTGGCATGTCTCACCTTGCTAAAGGACTTGGTGCACCATCTTGAGGACGAAGTGGACCGCTTGTCCCTTCGTGTAGCTGAGCTCGGGACTCCTTCCCAGCATGTTGCTACCGTGGCCCCTATTCCTCCACCACCTGTTCCACCTCCGGTGGTAAAGAGAAAGCTGCCCGAACCATCTAAATTTAAGGGGCTGAGGCAAACGACTAAGGTGGAGACTTTCTTATGGGATATGGAGCTTTACTTTGAAGCTGCATATATCCCACCCCAAGATTAGGCCCATGACTGCATTTGCATACTTCACTGGAGACGCCAGATTGTGGTGGCGTACTCAGCTAGCCCCGAGGTTGAGGGAGAGGTCTACACCATTTACATGGGAAGATCTCAAGCAAGAACTCAGGAAGAGATTTACACCTGAGGATGCACAGTGGCACGCTAGGGAGAAGATGGCAGCCGTGCGCTATACTTCTTCCATTTCTGACTATGAACAACGCTTTGCTAGTGCTATTATGGAGGTTGAGGAGCTTGGGGAAGCTGAGAGGCTACATGCTTTCCTCAAGGGTCTTCAACCATGGGCTTTGAGAGAGCTTAAGAAACAGCGTGTCAAGACCTTGCAAGAAGCATATGAGGCAGCGGATGTGCTTGTTGATATCCGCTCGGAGAGGCCGGCTGCCCCTAAGCCTAAGCCTCGTTTTGGATTCTCGGTTCGTTCCAAGGTTTCCTTGTCTCCTTGGCATAGGAAACGGTCAGCCCCCAATAAGGGTGGCCCTTCACTTGGAACAAAGAACCAATCATCTAAGATGAAAGGCAAGAAACGTGGCCACTTCAAGACTTCTTCTACTAGACCGCCACCTCCTCCTAGTGCTGCCCCTACTTCTTATGCTCCTAAGACAGGATGTTACACTTGTGGAGGGCCGCACTACATGAAGGATTTCCCTAAGAAGCCGCGGTTGAATGCTATGACAACAGAGGAGAGGAGGGAGGCCGAAGATCCCATTGCATGCAACCCCATGGTTCTTTACACCATGGCGCCACATATCAAGAAGTTGTTGCATGTTCCCATCTTCATCAATGATGTTGAGGCCCGGGCTATGGTTGATACCAGTGCTTCACATGTGTTCGTGGCTACTCGGTTAGTGGACCATCTCCATCTTAAGTGCTCCAAGTTGGATGATCAATTGAAGACTGTGAACACCATGGAGAAATTGATCTCTATCTCCTATGATGTTCCCATTCGTCTTGGACCATGGAAGGGAAGACATCACCTTAGGGTGATAAAGCTGGATGATTTTGATGTTATCCTTGGCTTGGATCTCATTACTAAAGCCAAGATTGTTGTGGTTCCTCACCTCAAGGGACTACAATTTTTAGATGAGAAAGCACCTAGCTTTCTCCCATGTCTCCCCACACACGATGATGGTACCTCTTCCTCCACTCGTGGGAAGAGAAAGGATGTTGATTCCATGGTCATTTCCTTTGCTGCTGTGGCTTCTGGACTTCGCCACGAAGAGGACACTTTTTTGGTGGTTGCGGTAGAGGCTGGTCTTCACGCCTCTACCCATTTTGATGTCCCCGAGGAGCTTTCTGGGCTTTTATTTGATTATGCAGATCTCTTGCCGGCAGAGTTCCCCCATGAGCTCCCTTCTCGTAGGGATAGCTAAGGATTGTGAAAGAGTGTTCTTCAAGTTCTTGTAAGTTTTTATGATCTTATGATCTTTTAATATATTCAGCATCTTTTAAGTATTTTCTAGTGTAAAATACCTCCCCCCCTTTTTATCTTTTAAGTATTTTCTAGTGTAAAATACCTCCCTCCCCCTTTTTGGTATCAGAGCTTTGTACGGTTCGTATTTGATCGAACGGGAACGCACATAAATATGGGTTAAAACACTGTTAGTGTAAAGAAGAATGCTAAGCAGATGTATTATGGGAACTAGTTCAGATAGGATTTATAATGCTTTGTTTTTTATATAAATTTGGTTAAGTCGGGGCTGCTTAAGTCACCATGATTTTTAGCAACCAAGTAAACTAGAGGGTTAATGGCTTGGCAAGTAGAGTCTTCTACAGGCCAGGAGGGTCGTTCAGGAAGAAAGGCTTGCTAACGTCCATACGACATGATGTTTACCTGGGTCTTAAAATCCTGGTAGAGTGACTGATACCAGAGGAAAATAAAGGCATTATAATGTCCAGGAATCTATAGCTAGTTCTTATTCTTACTCCTTAGCTACTCTTTCTTTACACAAGACCAACAGGGTTCCATAAAATTATGTGTCAGTACCTAGTAGATCTACCAACTATTACTTTGTTATCTGATATCTTTATAGATCACATCTCTAATGAAGAGAATTTATCCACAAAAGCCTTCGGGCTTTAAATTGAATTATGCCTACAAGCATAAACAAACCGTTAAGACACATCTTACGGTTAAAGACCTAAGAATGTCAATGACCTTGTTAGCGCAAAAGAAACCTAACAAGAATTAAAAGATGGATATTGGTTATCTATCTTTAAGTTTACCACAAAATTATTGGGAAATACAAGCTAATTCCCCAGCAACAAAACATAAATGTTATTTTCCAAAAGAAAATGACAGATATGTTCATCAATTATACACTGAGAATGCTCAGTTAAACACAATCATAGATTTACAAATTTCTCAGGCTTAAAGCCTCCGAGCTTTTAATCATTTATGTAATGAATTGTGGAAAACAGTACATACAGAAATGATAGCAAAGAATATGCTTTTACGCAATATTCATGAAAACCAAGAATATATTAAAAATCAGTACACTCATCTGATTACTATGGTAAAGGAGATTGAAAGATCTCTATTACTACAGAAACAGCTCACAGCAGAGCTTAAAGACATATTAGATCATCTTCAAAAGACAATAAAAAATCTTTGACTATCAAACAACGAAAACAACAGCTTTACTTGAAAAGTTGTAGAAAAATTCTGAAGAATGATAAATCCTACGAAGAAATATCCAAGAGCGATAGATCAAGATATTGACTATCAAAAAGCACTAGTTGAATCTAGTAATTATTTAGATAATGCTTTGGGAATAATCTCAGATGATCCCCAAAGTGCTTCTAACAAAAGATTTGTTAGACAAAATAATTTTATCATTGCATATCCTATGCAATTAAACCAAAAACTTGATACTATTCTTTCAAGTATATCAATGTCTACTGAATCTGCAATTAGGCAGCAAGAAAGTATAAAAACTTATGCCGATACAATTCTTAGACAACATGAAATAATCCAAAAATTAGAAAAGTTGTTAGTCTTACAGACTCAACAATATCAAACCTCGGTTCAAGAGTTAACTACACAATTAAATCGAGTATTACAGATGTCTTCAGGACACACTGGAATATCTCAAACCTCTACCTCCAAAGGTATAAGACAATTTAGGAGTACCCAGTTTGCTTGGAAATGAGCACAAGGCTGATAAGCCCGCAAGTGTACGGTCTAATCGAAGTAGTAAATTATATCGTCCACAGAGACCAATTTATCAAGTACCGGTAAATCCTTGAGTCGCGGTCTAGACAAATCAAGGGTTGATTTAAAGCGATCGAAATAACTAACAATTAATAGGTAAATGCTAAGCAAGGAAAGTAGCAAGCGGATAGATAAACGATCGGATTTCTGTTATGGGAGAATATCGGGGTGTCGGGTTTCACCGCTATGCCAATCTGCAAATGAAAGTAGTGACTTCGTGATATGCAAGGTTTGAGAAGTTGAAGAAATCCATCAAATGGTACAAACCGCCCCCTTTCAGCAGCACGGTTCAGTGCATATGCAAATCTACCTCCTACTTTCGTGGCTTGTAAATTTACATAGGCCCATTGGGCAAGGGATGAATAGTTGTTCTCTCATGTGGGAGAAGGGCTACTCTCGTGCTCTTCTTCACGCGCTCAAGCATACAAGATCCGACGTCGGGATTGGGCTGTCGCTTTTTCTCCCAACGTCCAAAACATACAAACACCGATATCGAGATTGGGCTGTCGCTTTTTCTCTCGATATCGGAGATCAATAATATGCAATAAGAGTTGTAAGGAAATGACAAACACATATGCTAGGTCAACTAAATCAAACCAACATATCAAAATAACAAACTACTTCATGAATGCGTTTTAGGCATAGGGCTAAGCCCTAACCCCGATAGTACTTTAAGCTACAATCATCTTAGAGACATCATGAATATTTGACAACAAGCTCACACTCAAGAAATCCATTTGGAGGCTAGAAGCAGCAATAAAAATGAAGGATTAAGGGATATCTTGACTCCCCTTTCCGAGTAGATGAAGAGATCTTTGCTAGGGGCTTCGAAGGGCTCCTCTTTTCCTTGAAATCGTGTTTAATCTTCTCTAGCCGCCCAAGTCACGTCCTCAGCCGTTTTCTCCCTTCACTTGGTTAGGGTTTGATATCGATTAAGGTCCCAAAGCTTCCCTTTTATCCCCCTATAGTCGTGATTAACATTCACCAAAGTACCCCTAAGATTTGGAGCCCACCGAGTTAGAGTCGAGCAGGTTATTCGTGACAGGCGGAACTTTTCCCAGGTTGGGAAAATCTTCTCAACCCGGCTGTGAAAGCTTCAGTTTCTTCAGAATTTCCTGAAAAGTTAGATAACACCAGATCTTGTGTAGATTCCGTGCATATGGAAGAATTTAAGTAAAAGTGATGATGCAAAAGCGACAATTTAACTGAAAAAATGCTTCATAGTATATGAAAATATTAAGCATAAATGCATCACATCAAATATCCCCACACTTAAACTCTTGCTTGTCCTCAAGCAAGCAGTAATTCCTAGGTTCATGAACATTATAATTGAGAAAGTTTTAAGACTACTGAGTTGGTTTCCGGTCATATCTTTTTACAAGGTCAATGCTTTAATAAAGATTTTACTTCAAGTTTCCTCATCTTCGGAAATTCAAATGCCTAAGTTTCATGACTTAAAAGAGAATTAAGCTCCCTCCTCTTATGTCCTTTGTCAAGCTTTGACTGCGTATTCATAGCTTGTGCAATGCCTGGTTTGTCCACGAACTTCATTTCAATTTAAAGAAAAAAATTTAGAATTAGTATTTGGGATCATCATGCGATTCTTATTTCCTCCTCGTCCCTTTTTGGGACACTTTTCTCTCATCATATTTTTCTCTATTTAGCTCCTCGCCCTCTTTTGAGGGCACTTTTCTCTCTTTTGTCTCCTTTTTTTTTTTATCAAAATAATTCCTCGCTCTCTTTTGAGAGCACTTTTCTCTTCTCAAATTCTTTTCTAAGAGTTTTTACTTTGGACATATAGGCCACTGCGCAAATAATGGAATACAAAAGTTTTTAACAAGAGTAGGAAACATAAGAGATGTGACTTAGTTTACTTAAGGCATGATTCCTAGGATTATCATTCTTCCGATGAGTTAATTATCGTTTAAGGCAAGAGCACAAGACCTAATTCAGAAAGATAATGACAAGATACTATCATAAGACCCTAAAACCAATCTCAACTATAAGTTCACAATTATCTGGGAAATGTAGATCTGGTGTTAATGTTCATGATGTGAATATCTAATACTAATCTAAGATAATAGGAACTAGACTAAAGAAAACAAGAGCATGTATCACAAAATGCAGTAACATAAAAGACAAGCAAAGTAACGATGCCTACCCCACCCCCAACTCTAAATGATGCATAGTCCCTATGCATGAAAGTGAAATGCAAATAAATAATAGGCTTGGAGTACTCACAGGGGGTGGGATATCCTCTCCGAGCTAAGTGTCACCCGAGGCGTCTGAGTCATCGGTGGCGTCGGGCTCCTCGGTGCTTGAATACTGGAAATGGTCGTGGAGGAAATTGGCAATGTCGTTGACTTTTGTGAACAGGCGTGCTTGCGAGTGCCGAATCTGAAGAATCTCGGAGTAAGAGGCGCGTATAATTTGGTCCGTGGTAGTACGGGGATGTCGGCTAGACAGGGAGGGACCCGCTGGTGCTTCGGTTGCCAAGGGGGGTGGTTGCTCTCCAGCCTCAAGGTCTATGACGGAGGTGATGTTCCAGTTCTGTCGATCTTATACGGAAGTTTGAGCTGTGTTGGGGAGGTACAAGATGAGACCGCGAGGTAAAATAAGGCGGAGCATTCCACCTTCCCTTGCAATCATCCGCATAGCAACACAGGATTCGATGTCGATTTTATTATGTCCAGGTGCTCTTTCCATTCGGTAAGGTTCCATACCAAGGGCGATAGCGATAGGGGTGATGAGGCCACCGAGGACAATAGATCCCTTCTTTGCCCGTGCGACTTTGTCGAGCTGCTTGACTAGGAAGAACGCTGAGTTGAAGAGGTGGCCATGCAGCATAGCCTAAAGGACAAATAGTTCGGATTGCCGGACGGTGCTCTCACTTTCCCCACGACCGAAGATAGTGTTAGAGAGCATACGATGGGCATACTTGATGCAGGGATTGGTCACGGGGGCTGATCTTGCACCCTTGGATGAGTAGGCACGCTCAGAAGTGATCGCCCGCCAAAATGTGGAGTCGTGAAATTCTACGGGCAGACACCGTGGAGCACTGGAGGGAAACCCAAATATGTTGTTGAGCTCTTCGAGAGAAAGACGGTGGTCTGCGTTGCCGAGTCGGAACTCTAAGCGCCCTGGGTCGTCTTCATCATGAATGTTGACTTGCACTGAGAGGGAGCTGAGGAACTCAGTCACTAGCAGGGGAAAAGTTGGGAAACAGCTCTCGAAGAAATGATCCCACCCAATCTGGTGGAACATCCACTGGATATCGTCGAGGAGTCCGAGTTGTTGAAGCGTGGACGAATCTGCGTATCGTGTATGAACAATACGCCTTCCTTGATTAGCTTGAAAGCGACGGCGCTGCTCATCATCGTGGAAGACAATGTCTGCCTCGGTTGAAGGTGCTACGGGCGTGCTGGACGTTGCAGGTCGTTTCCCTTTAGAGGCTCGCCTGGGCGCCATCGAGTTGGAAGGTGGATGAATGCGGCGATCGGATCTGAGAGGAGAGGAGGCGGCGCACGCAGAGAGCGAATGCGGCGACTGGATCTGAAATGCAAAGTGAAGACCAGATCTGCTCGAGGAGTTCGGGCTTGAGGTCGCTGGAAGGTTGGAAGTAGGAGTGATCCGCTGGAGAAGAACAGGGCGTCGGTGAGTTTTGGAGGCGGCTGGGAAGCGAGTGGGAAAAACCCTAATCCCACTCGCGAATCTTTATAAGCTGATGAATTCCCACCCGGGAAAATTTCGCAGGTGCCACTGGGAAAACTTCTGTGCAATATAGTTCCGCTGCGGCCGAGAATTTCCCAGGCGGGGAAAATTTCGTCGGGTTCCTTGGGAAAATCTCGGTTGCATCCCCCTGGGTTGGACAGAGAAGTTCCCAGGTTGGGCAAAATTTCTTCAGGTGACCTGGGAAAATCTCGGTTGCATCCCCCGGGTTGGACAGAGAAGTTCCCAGGTTGGGAAATTTTCTTCAGGTGACCTGGGAAAATCTCGGTTGCATCCCTCCGGGCTGGACAGAGAAGTTCCCAGGTTGGGAAAAATTTCTTCAGGTGACCTGGGAAAACCTCTGTCGCATCCCTCCGGGCTGGACAGAGAAGTTCCCAGGTTGGGAAAATTTCTTCAGGTGACCTGGGAAAACCTCTGTCGCAGTGAATTTTCAGAGTAATTTTCTGGCGATTCAAATAGTTGAAATTGAGCACCAAGTACTTGATAGAGATGAAAAGAGAAAGATCAAGAAGAAGTCTCCTCATTCACTCAAGCTGGTGACGCCGGTAAGGAAACAGTGTTCCCTCATGCTTGTAACTCAATAAGCTGGTGATTCTGAAAACGGAGCTTGGGCCTCAATAAGCTCAACAGATTGAGGATTCTCCTCATTTCCCTTATAGCGTATCACAGCAGCAAGAAGTGCAGCACCGCTTCATGTTAGAGACCGGTAAGGAACAGTGTTCCCTCAATGTAGTTCTCTGCTTCAAAAATCCGGTAAAGAGCAGCATTGTTGCTTCAACCACTCCATCAAGGAAATATGGGAAGTGGTGACTGATAATATAACCCAATAGATAATGGCAACTACTCCACATCTCAAGGTTACTCCAAATCTGGTAAGTTGGTAAGGGACAGTGTTTAGCTTGATAAGTGGCTGGTACGATGGTTGATAAGTGGCATGCCAGCTTGAAAAGTTTTCCAGCACTGCCTCATCAGACTCGTATCTCAAACCTTTCACCAAGGAGTCCAACGCATCTCAATATTTCCAAATCTGGTAAGGAACATTACTTTTATATCATTTCAGCTTGTCTCTTCATTTCTCAGAACTGATTATCAGCAGTCCATCATATACCTCATCAGTGATGCTATGAATAGAGTTATTTCAGCATCCCTTGATACATTTCTTCATAATCTCAAAGGTTGTCAAGAGATGTAATGTAGTCACACAATCAAACCCGGCGGGACACAGTGGTTTTCAAGATTTCTGCCTTTCTCAAGACTGGTGCTGTGCAGTTCATCAGGAAAGCAGCCTAGAGCTCCATCAGAAACCAATCTCCAGCTACCCTGATATTGGTTATAATTCAAAAACGTGTCAGCTACAAGTGCAGAATAGGAAGGATGAGACTAAAATCTGGAAAACTAGACTCAATAATGATGCAACTGAGGTGAACCCAACAAAGATGAATGTAGAAATTCAGAACTTAGTAAACTAAACAATATTAACAAAAAGCGTTGCATAAGGGTAAAAGACGGAATAAAAGGAAATGAAAAGGAGGAGAGATCCTTGGGTTGCCTCCCAAGAAGCGCTAGTTTTAGGTCATTAGCTTGACCGTGGCTGGCATTCAGGTAGGGTCGGACAAGGTATGTGACGTCCCTTTCTCTATCGGATCTCCATAGAAGTAATGCTTGGGGCGATGTCCATTTACTTTAAAATTACCGGTGCCCTCGCTCCATATTTCGATAGCTCCGTGAGGAAAGATGTGCTGAATAACAAAAGGGCCAGACCATCTCGTCCTTAGTTTTCCGGGGAAAAGCTTCAACCTAGAGTTGAACAACAGTACATGATCGCCAACTTGAAAACTTTTCTTGGTAATGCGAGAATCGTGCCAATTCTTTGTTCGCTCCTTAAAAATTCTAGCATTCTCATAAGCCTCCCGTCGAAATTCATCTAGTTCATTGATTTGCAATTTTCGTTTATCCCCAGCATCTTGAAGGTCAAAGTTCAGCAGCTTGACTGCCCAAAATGCTTTGTGCTGAATTTCCACGGGTAAATGGCACGATTTACCATACACTAGCTGGAAGGGGGACATACCGATGGGCGTTTTGAACGCGGTACGGTAGGCCCACAAGGCATCATCCAATCTTAGTGACCAATCCGTTCTTGAGCGAGAAACTGTTTTCTCCAAAATCCGCTTAATTTCTCTATTTGATACTTCTACTTGGCCACTTGTTTGGGGATGATATGGTGTGGCGACTTTGTGCAGAATTTCATATTTCTTCATAAGGGTTTTGAATTTGCGCTCCATGAAATGAGATCCCCCATCACTAATAACCACCCTTGGTGTTCCAAACCTTGGTAAAATGATTTTGCTAAACATTCTCATGACTACACGGGAATCATTAGTTGGTGAAGCCATTGCCTCCACCCACTTTGACACATAGTCAACTGCTACGAGAATGAATCTATTGTTGCGGGAGGAGGGAAAGGGTCCCATGAAGTCAATACCCCACACGTCAAATACTTCAACTTCTAAAATAGTGTGCATGGGCATTTCGTCACGTCTTGATATGTTTCCGGTGCGTTGGCATTGATCGCAAGAGCGAACGTAACTTCAGGTATCTTTAAACAAGGTCGGCCAATAGAAACCGGATTGCAACACTTTAAAGGTGGTTTTGGAAGTGCTTGCATGTCTTCCATACGGTGATGTGTGACATTGATACAGAACATCCCGAACTTCCCACTCCGGTATACATCTTCTGTAAATACCGTCTGCACATCTTCGATACAAGAGTGGATCGTCCCAATAATAATGCCGCACATCTGAAAGAAACTTCTTCTTCCTCTGAAAGGTTAGATCTGGGGGTAGAATGTTAGATACCAAATAATTCACAAAATCGGCATACCAGGGTGTGCCGTCATGAGTGACAGCTAAAAGGTGTTCGTCGGGGAACATATCATTTA
This sequence comes from Costus lasius, assembly GCA_027563935.2. Taxonomy (NCBI): domain Eukaryota; kingdom Viridiplantae; phylum Streptophyta; class Magnoliopsida; order Zingiberales; family Costaceae; genus Costus; species Costus lasius. The sequence continues at coordinate 106,000,307 of CM050450.1, forward strand.
TCGGTGGATTCACAACATCTTCAGTGCATTGTTCCTCTCTAAGGCGCGAAAGATGATCCGCGACTACATTTTCAGTTCCCTTTTTATCTTTGATTTCTAGATCGAATTCTTGCAGTAGAAGTATCCAGCGGATGAGTCTCGGTTTAGCGTCCTTCTTGGTGATGAGGTATCGGATAGCTGCATGGTCAGTGAAAACGATAACCTTAGAATTGACTAAGTAGGAGTGAAACTTATCGAATGCAAACACGATCTCTAATAGTTCTTTTTCAGTGGTGGCATAGTTGGCTTGCGCTCCATCCAAGGTTTTACTCGCGTAGTAGATAGCATGCAGCCTCCCATCCTTGCGCTGCCCTAGGACTGTGCCAACCGTAAAATCACTCGCGTCGCACATCAACTCGAATGGGCGCGACCAATCTGGGGGCTACATGATAGGAGCAGAAGTTAATGATACCTTCAGTTTGCAAAAAGTAGTCAAACAATCTTGATCAAAAATAAATGGAGCATCTTTAGCAAGGAGACTAGTAAGGGGCTTAGAAATGATGGAAAAGTCTTTGATAAACCGACGGTAAAATCCAGCGTGTCCAAGGAAGTTACGGATTCCCTTCACCGTAGAGGGAGGTGGCATCTTTTCAATAACATCTACTTTGGCTCTATCCACCTCGATGCCGCACTCAGATATCAAGTGCCCTAGGACAATACCTTCTTTAACCATAAAATGACATTTTCACAATTAAGGACTAAGTCTACCTCCTCGCATCTCTGCAAAATCTTTGATAAGTTCGTTAAACAAGCATCAAAAGAGGATCCATAAACTGAAAAATCATCCATAAACACATCCATAATCTTTTCAAGGTGATCGGAAAAAATTGCCATCATGCATCGTTGAAACGTGGCGGGTGCATTGCATAACCCGAATGGCATGCGTCGGTATGCGAATGTCCCGAACGGGCATGTGAACGTTGTCTTTTCTTGATCGTCCGGATGTATCGGGATTTGAAAAAATCCTGAAAAACCATCCAAAAAACAGAAATGTGAGTTACATGCTAAGCGTTCTAACATTTGATCAATGAACGGAAGAGGAAAATGATCTTTTCGGGTGGCTGTATTCAATTTTCGGTAATCTATACACATGCGCCACCCGGTTACCGTTCGCGTAGGAATCAGCTCATTATTTTCATTCTCGACCACTGTCACTCCCCCTTTCTTTGGGACCACATGAACGGGGCTAACCCATTTGCTGTCCGAGATCGGGTAGATCACCCCGGCGTCCAAAAGTTTGAGTATCTCCTTTTTGACAACATCCTTCATGTTAGGATTTAAACGTCTTTGGCATTCCACGGTGGGCTTACTTCCCTCTTCTAGGAAGATCCTGTGCATACAAAAAGATGGATTAATACCCTTGATATCATCAATAGAATATCCAATTACCTTTCGTTGTTTAAGCTCTTCAAGAAGAAGTTGAGTTTGATACTTACTTAAGTTCGCATCGACGATAACCGGAAGGGTGGAGTCATCACCAAGGAATTCATTCCTTAGGTTATTTGGTAGGACTTTAAGTTCAATCTTTTGTGCAGTGGTTACCTCCGGTTTCACTACACTTGGAAACTCCAACTTCTCTCTCTTGCTTTCAATTTTTTGAGTGGAGTCGAGTAATTTTGTGTATGCTTCTTTCTCATCTCCGGCACTAGTATCTTCTTCATTGAGCAGGCACCTCTCAAGCGGGTCTTCTCGACTTCGTACCACATCGGAGCCGTCCGGTATGGTTTCCAACACATCGATACTGCAGCATGAACCTGCAAGACAAGGTTTCTTTAGACTTTCTGAAAGATCAAACTCGATGGTTTCCTCACCTATCTTCAAGGTAAGTCGCCCATTTTTCACATCAATGATTGCGCCTGCAGTGGCTAAAAACGGTCTCCCTAAAATTATTGGGAGACGGTGATCCTCCTCCATTTCTAAAACTACAAAATCAGCAGGAACAAAAAACTTACCCACTCGAATGGGCACATCTTCCAATATGCTCACTGGATATCTTACCGAGCGATCGGCGAGTTGAAGCGAGATTGTAGTCGGTTTGAGTTCTCCAAGTTCTAGCTTCTCAAATATGGAGTAGGGCATTAGGCTGACGCTCACGCCCAAGTCGCACAAGGCACGGTCAAAAGTCATGGCACCAACGGAGCACGGTATGGAAAAGCTCCCGGGATCCTTAAGCTTCGGGGGAAGCTTATTTTGAATGATTGCGCTACACTCCTCAGTTAGCGCCACCGTTCCTTGTTCATCAATCCTTCTCTTATTGGAGAGGATGTCCTTGAGGAATTTTGCGTAGGTCAGCATCTGCGATAATGCATCAGTAAAAGGGACATTGATGTATAATTTTTTGAGTACCTCAAGGAATTTTCCAAATTATTTGTCCAATTTAGCCTTCGCCAAGCATTGAGGAAACGGTACAGGTGGAACATATGGTGGTGGTGGAGTGTAAACGGGCTGCTCATCGTATGTGCGATCAGACTCTTCCAACGGTGATTGATCTCTTTGATTTCCACCTTGCTGTCCATCTCCATGATTTTTGTCCACTTCCGGCTCAACCAACTGTTTGCCACTGCGTGTGGACACAGCGTTACAGTGCTCACGTGGGTCCTCTTCTGGTTGACCGGGCAGTTGTCCTTGAGGTCGGGGTGAGGCGGTAGCTTGCTGGGCAATCTGGGTTTCCAGCATTTTGTTGTGAGCTGCTAAGGCATCCATCTTGGAATTCATTTGATTGATGATCTCATTTTGTTTCGACTGCGCAATAGCCAAACTCTCTAGCATAGCCTCCAAATTCGATTTCTGGGGTTGGAGGTATGGTTTTTGCTTAAAACCTGGTGGTTGGTGGTAAATTGCTTGAGGTACCGGTTGAGAAGCCTGTAGTTGAAAACCGGGCTGGGAAATCTGGGGTTGATTTGTCCGGTAGGAGAAGTTGGGGTGGTTTCTCCATCCCGGGTTGTACGTGCTTGAAAACGGGTTATTTTGAGGCCTTTGGTTGAATTGATTCACTACATTGATAGTCTCTTCAGGTTGATTTTGGGTGAGACATACAAATTGACACTCATATGATTTATGACCTGTACAACCACATATCTCACAGGCAACTGCATTAACTTGATACAATTGAGAAGGTTGAGAAGATGATGAAAAAGCATTTAAACGTAGTGCATTTAACTCTTGAGATAAAGAGTCTACCTTCTTCGCCAAAGAATCCATGGTATCGGTATCAGTCTTACTAGTGACCCTTGTATGGATGCTTCTTTCACTTGTCCATTGATGATGGTTAAGTGCCATATCCTCCGGTAGTTCTAGAGCATCTTCAACACGTTTGTTCATGAAGACTCCACCTGATGCTGCATCCACAGTCATTCGAGTGTTAAAATTTAAAGCATTGTAAAAGGAAGAAACTAATAACCACTTTTCGAGGCCGTGGTGTGGACAAATCCATTGAAGCTCCTTGAAACGATCCCACGCTTCATATAATGATTCGTCGTCCCTTTGCTTAAATCTAGTGATCTGCCCTCTCAATTGAGCTGTCTTGCTCGGTGGGAAGTACTTGGTGAGGAATGAGTGTGATAGCCCTTCCCAGGTGGTGATCGCTCCATTCGGCAGTGACTGAAGCCATGCACGTGCTCGATCCTTTAGGGTAAAGGGGAAGAGTCTCAATCTCAGAGCATCGATGGATATCCCTCCCATTTTGAACGTATCATAGTATTCTATGAACATTGAGAGGTGGAGTGCAGGATCTTCATTTGGCATTCCCCCGAATTGTTCCTTCTGTAGCATGGCAAGGAATGCTGGCTTTATTTCGAAGTTGTTAGCTTCGATAGCCGGACGGGCAATACTCGAATGAAGTCCCTGCACGGAGGGAGATGCAAAATCTCGAAATGAGCGATTTTGGTCCATTTCTGTTGAATTCTGCTTCTCTTTTGCTTTAGCTCGAGCTTGCTTGCGTCGGAGTCGGAATGTTTTTTCGATCTCCGGATCCTCGTCGATCAAATGTTCACTCCGCAAAGTCCTGCGCATGCACAAGCCTCAAGATAGATTATCAAATTTTCAACAGTAAGATGGATCAAAATAGAGAGCAAGTGTTCTGCGCATGCACAAGCCCTTTTTTTTTCTTTTTTTTTTCTAATCCCGCGAATTTATCAGATTTAATCGATAATGGCGAAATTGGTCCCCGGCAACGGCGCCAAAAACTTGATAAGCCCGCAAGTGTACGGTCTAATCGAAGTAGTAAATTATATCGTCCACAGAGACCAATTTGTCAAGTACCGGTAAATCCTTGAGTCGCGGTCTAGACAAATCAAGGGTTGATTTAAAGCGATCGAAATAACTAACAATTAATAGGTAAATGCTAAGCAAGGAAAGTAGCAAGCGGACAGATAAACGATCGGATTTCTGTTATGGGAGAATATCGGGGTGTCGGGTTTTACCGCTATGCCAATCCGCAAATGAAAGTAGTGACTTCGTGATATGTAAGGTTTGAGAAGTTGAAGAAATCCATCAAATGGTACAAACCGCCCCCTTTCAGCAGCACGGTTCGGTGCATATGCAAATCTACCTCCTACTTTCGTGGCTTGTAAATTTACATAGGCCCATTGGGCGAGGGATGAATAGTTGTTCTCTCACGTGGGAGAAGGGCTACTCTCGTGCTCTTCTTCATGCGCCCAAGCATACGAGATCCAGGGTCGGGATTGGGCTGTCGCTTTTTCTCCCAACGTCCAAAACATACAAACACCGATATCGAGATTGGGCTGTCGCTTTTTCTCTCGATATCGGAGATCAATAATATGCAATAAGAGTTGTAAGGAAATGACAAACACATATGCTAGGTCAACTAAATCAAACCAACATATCAAAATAACAAACTACTTCATGAATGCGTTTTAGGCATAGGGCTAAGCCCTAACCCCGATAGCACTTTAAGCTACAATCATCTTAGAGACATCATGAATATTTGACAACAAGCTCACACTCAAGAAATCCATTTGGAGGCTAGAAGCAGCAATAAAAATGAAGGATTAAGGGATATCTTGACTCCCCTTTTCGAGTAGATGAAGAGATCTTTGCTAGGGGCTTCGAAGGGCTCCTCTTTTCCTTGAAATCGTGTTTAATCTTCTCAAGCCGCCCAAGTCACGTCTTCAGCTGTTTTCTCCCTTCACTTGGTTAGGGTTTGATATCGATTAAGGTCCCAAAGCTTCCCTTTTATCCCCCTATAGTCGTGATTAATATTTACCAAAGTACCCCTAAGATTTGGAGCCCACCGAGTTAGAGTCGAGCAGGTTATTCGTGACAGGCGAAACTTTTCCCAGGTTGGGAAAATCTTCTCAACCCGGCTGTGAAAGCTTCAGTTTCTTCAGAATTTCCTGAAAAGTTAGATAACACCAGATCTTGTGTAGATTCCGTGCATATAGAAGAATTTAAGTAAAAGTGATGATGCAAAAGCGACAATTTAACCGAAAAAATGCTTCATAGTATATGAAAATATTAAGCATAAATGCATCACATCAAAGGCCATTTACAGGAACTTCTAATACTCTTACTGGTACCACAGCAGTACGAGAAAATAACCAGAATGAATAGTTATCAATAAGTAATCTCATCCCAAATCTCTTAAATAGGATTTTTGATGGACAAGGAATTCCAGCACAAGTTCTAGAAGAAGTTGTTGATATAGATCAGCAATTTGAGGCCTATCAAAATAATAGGTTACAAATATTACGCCCTCAACTCCTTTACAGGACAGGACCATTAAACCTTAGAACTCAACTTCTAAGAATTACTCGTGAAGAACATATTTCTGTCACAACAGAACCAAGAAATCTCAAGATTATTTCAAGAGATTCCTTAACAAACAATCAGGAAAAACATTAGCTCATATAGGAATAATTGTAATCTCCGTTAAAAGATTAGCACGAAAGAAGCTAGGAACAAAAGTATTGATTGCAATTCTTGACAAAAGATGGAAATCTGATGCAAGGAAAGCAATTATTGCTTGTATGGAAGTAGACATGACTGAAAATAAGGGTATCTTTTATTGTACCCCAGATTTTCTCATAAGTATTAAGAACTTGGGAGAATTAGAAATTGGTATCCAAGCAAGAGGATACGAAGATTTTTCTGGAGATTCTAATCTTCTTATAGGATTAGGATTTTTAGGAAAATTAACAAACAATTCTAATACTGGATACAAGCTGTATATCTCTTCTGTAATAGACGCTTTAGCTAGTAAAGGAATTAAAATGATAAAGCCTATGACTATCTCCCCAGATGATCTTGGAGGGTTGTATTGGAATATCTCCAAGAATTTAGATTGTGAACAAATGCTTATCCCGGAGGAAAGCATTATGTTCAAGAATTCTGATGACACATATAATTTGAGGTTTTCAAATTATAAAAAGAAACAAACCCTTAATGATAATGAGGCTTCAACATCAGTACTAGAAAAATTTCTAGAGTTATAATGTTACTAGAAGAACATACTCTTGTAGTACCTAAAGAATTAGACTTTACATTTGAAGAAATGATAAGTCTAGAAATCAATCTTATTAAAATAGGGAAATTACTTAGTTCTCATAAGCTTATTTACGATACTAAAGGAAATATTAGAGTCTGGCATGGGCTTAAAAAACCCCAAGACCTAGGGTTTAGTAAGCAAGAGGAAGAAATAATTAATTCTTTCCTCCAAATTGAAAATGACACCAAGGAATCCTTTTTAGATGAGGACTCTCAAAGTGTACAAAGTATACCTCAAAATTTAATGGATACAATAATGACTAGTCAGGAACCACAAGCCAGTAATACTACTACAGTATATAATAATCCAGTACATGCAACAGCCTCAACAAGTACTTCCCAGCCAAGTACTTCACACATAAGGACCTATACTGTAGGCCAACCCCCTCGTGAACCTTATACCCACTATGAAGGAGAACGAGAAAGTAGATCAAGAGGTAAGAGATTACCTTTAGAAACAATAGATAAAAAAAAATTTCTAGATGAAGGAAGGATCCTTAATCTAGCAGCTCATGACCCACAAACATGGAGCACAGTTCTAGATAATTGGGCATCTATGGTTGCCATGAAGGTAACAGAAATCGATGGAAACTTTTCTGCTGAAGAAATGTATTCCTATCTAGAAAATTTTCTAGGAGAAACTGCCCGAGCCATGTGGGAATCTTATAAGTTGAACTGTCCCATAGAGTTTCAACAAGATATTTCATTAGGAGTAAATCCTTATAATTTTACCAACCGAATGAAAATAATGATTTTAGGATCAAATCCAAATATGAGATTTAATGCTCAACAAAAAGAAGCGATTAGAAAGCTTGAAATTATCCAAATTAAAAATTAGAAATATATTAAACCTTTTTTGCAAGACTATCTTTATTATGCTTGTAAAGCGGGTGGATATCATGACCAAGCCCTCGGAGAAAGGTTATTCCTAAAATTGCCTGCTCCTATTGGCCATGAAATACATCAAGCCTGGAATACTGATCCGCAAATAGCACAGCTTCCTTTTGCTGTAAATAACATTACTAAAAGAATACAATTTATCATTGATAAATTGGTAGAAAGATGTACTCGATTAAGAGGTGATCATCACTTAAAAGGTGAATTTAGTTCCTGTAATGAACTTTATACACCTCAAACATATGCTAAGGACCAGCCTAAGCAAAAGAAGAAATCTAAGAAGAACAAACCTTCCAAGAGATATTTTCTTAGAAAATCTTCTGTGAAAAAACCCTATCTTGCTAAAGAAAAGCATGTTAGAAAATATAATCCTAAGAGGGATTATAAAAATAAGCTTTCATGCTTTACATGTGGAAGTTAAAACCACTTAGCACGAGATTGTACTAAAAGGCAGAATCTCTATAGTAAACAATCAATTCTTGTTGATTGTGTTCAAGAAGATCTACTCCATATAGACGAATATAGCTCTGATACCAAAAAGGGGGAGGGAGGTATTTTACACTAGAAAATACTTAAAAGATGCTGAATATATTAAAAGATCATAAGATCATAAAAACTTACAAGAACTTGAAGAACACTCTTTCACAATCCTTAGCTGAAGGCAGACTTATTTTCTAAACACAAACTGCTCTCCTTATATAGAGCGGAGAGATTTCTTACAAGAGAAGAAAAACATCAATAATTGATGCCACACCACTCATAAAATATTACAATAATTGAAAGCATCTTACATCTAAAAAGTAAGAGACCAGCAGCATCTTTTGTACAATTATTATAAAAGAAGATTCTTCGGTAGAGACCGCCTTGCATTTGGAGCCGGCATCGCGTCTCTTTCAACACGTGAAGCTTCTTTTAATTGTTGGCCATTTTAAAAAGGCCTAATCGTCTTCTTGAATTTCTTCAAGAATATCATCTGCATCTTCGTCATCATGTAGTGGATGTATCATTCTTCCATAATCTTTATATTCTTTGACCAGAGACTCTCCCTTGATCTGAGAGAAATGCTCATTCTGTCCAGGGTGAGTACAGAAATGGGAGGTAAAAGGAACAAAGAATAAATCATTGTCATCTTCCACATAGACCTTTAGAGTCTTATCTTCCGTAAGCAGGTAAGACTGATAAAATACCAGAGTTTCCTCTGTCATCATATAAGAATGCCAAAGTTGGACTTGAAGTTCTAAGGGAACTTCAGATGTTAAGTTGACTTCATCTGCAAACGGTTGATTCCAAAAATCTGGCATGAAGTCTTGTTGTATTTTCATTAAAACGTGGTGTTTGGCGTCACTAGGATATCCTAGAAACCAGGGTGGACAAGAGCTAATATTCAGGTCGAGAAATCCTGAAAATTGGTGAACCTTGTATAATTTCTCAAGGCAATATCTGATCTTCCATGGAAACATTGATAGTTTATGGAGATGTAAAAAATGGACTACCAAACGGTCTAGTAACCTGTAATTAAAGAGATCTAGTAAGGAGATACTTGTATCCAAAATCTGGCAATCTTCCCATTGTGTGAGGTCAATGGAAGCTTTGATTATCGTGAATCCTTGATGGCAATAATAGTGTGGTTCATCTGGGTGAGCCATGTCTTTTTTCAAGGAAATCATGGTTAAGTGAAGGCCTTGGGGCCTGTTATCTCATTTAGTGCTATTCTTTTCAGATAACCAATTACCTTTAGAAATTTTTGATGTTGCTTTTGTCTAAGCATCTCATAAATATGTAATTTTGCTGGGTACAGTTGTGGTGGAATCTTTGTTCGAGAATTATTCCATTCTGATTCCATTTCTTGTTCCCAGGTTGTTGTCAATAATTTGACTTTCTCCTCTAACTCTAATTTTTCCTTTTGTAAGGAACCAAGCTAAGTCATAATAGTACTAAGTTCTGTTTGTAGTTGTTGAACCTTCATCTCTTTTGCAACGTATGCATCTAAAGTCTGAGGTTCCAATTTTATTTGTCTTGCAACTGCGGGTGCTGGAAAAGTTTTCATATACCTTAAAGCTTGGAGATGACCAGCTAAGGTATTCATTGCTGTGAGAAACCCAGAACCGTGATGGTCTTTCCACAAGAGATCTAAAATTATCCTATCATGTCCGGTCAAAGTAGTATAATGTTTAGGCGTCCTAAACAAAAACATTGGTGTTTTGTCCGGTTCTTCTTTGATCACTTGTGCATAAGTTAGGTCATCCGTCACCATAGGTTGGGGACCTTGGGGACCTTTCTTGGCTTTACCACTTTGCTTCTGAGAAGATGACATGCTTCCAGAGGCCATTATCTGTTCAACCATTAGTTGTCATATGAGATATAAAATATCTTATTGAATAACATGACGTTATTCTTTTAGTCTTGGGAAGAGGTATTTATATGGATAACCTTGAGTTATCATTCTGGCCTTTGTAAGAGGCGTGATAAAATGTCTGAAATGACATTATTTTTACCTCTGATATGTTCAAAGGTAATTCTATATGCATTGTTATTACAATGATCTGTAAATGCTAGCCATCTCTTTTGGGGAGATGCGCTTTTCATTTTTTATATTAAAAAACTACGATTGCTTCGCAATCAGTTCGTATTAATATTTCTTTTTTGTTTAAAAGAAATAGTCTAAAAGCATCTAAGCCATAACACACGGCCAGAAGCTCTTGATCAATGCTACTTGTGACATTTTTCTCTCGAAATTTGCCAAAAGCATATCTACAGATACTTTCAGGTTCTGTAGCATATTTGTGAGGTTTACGAAGAAGAATGGTTCCCCATCCATGTTCGCAACCATCTATTTGAACAATAAGGTAATCACTGTCCAATGGTAATTTAAGCAAGGGTATTGCCTAATTTTCTCAATTTGTTTATAATCTTCATTGTTAAACTTCTTTACACCATTAAGAGATAACTTTGAGTAGAGGAGTTCACTCAATTTATGCAGATCCTTTAAAAAAGATCTAGCGTAATTTATTAACCTCAAGAATTGTTGTAGGCTCTTGGTGTCTGTAACCGCAAGAGTTTTTATTTTAGAAGCAATATGAGGTTGGAGTTTGATAGCTCCATTCACAATTTCTACTCCTAAATATTCAATATTCTTTTTGTAGAACTAAGATTTTTGTCTTGAAACAATAATCTCATTTGTATAGAATTTTTGTAATACAAGCTTTAAATGACTTGTGTGTTCTTTTTTTGATTTACTATGTATAAGAATATCATCTATATACACGCAAACGAATTCCTGATAAGGTTTATAAACCTCATCCATTTTTCTTTGGAATATTGCAAGTGCGGTTTTAAGTCCAAAGGGCATAACAAGCCATTCGAAGCTTCCTAATGGACATGTAAAAGCTGTCTATGGTATAGATTCTTCTGCCATTCTGATTTGCCAAAAACCAGATTTGCAGTCAAATTTTGAGAAAAACACACTTCCCTATATAGAGTTTATTAGCTCTGTTTTATCTGGAATGTCATAACTATCCTCTTCTAAATTGTCATTTAGACGACGATAGTCAATTACCATTCTTGTTTTTCCCCGAACTTGTTCACTGTGTTTATTTACAATGAAAGCGGGCGATCTATGAGGAGAAGTACTCCTTCTAATCACATTGAGTTTTAATAAGTCATCAATGTGCATTTTAAATTCAGCAATGTTTTCATTTGTTGCTGTGATTTTCTTATTTGTAATCCGAAAACCAGGGTCTTTGATTTTCAGTACACAAAAAAGTTTGTTTTTATCCCAATGAGCTTGGGGATTTGAACCAAATATCTGGTCCTTTTCTAACCATTGGGATAAAAACAAACTTTTTATCCCAATGAGCTTGGGGATTTGTTTTTATCCCAATGAGCTTGGGGATTTTCAGTCAAATTATTCTTGTATGAATATATTCTAACCATTGGGATAAAAACAAACTTTTTTGTGTACTGAAAATCAAAGACCCTAGTTTTCAGATTACAAATAAGAAAATTACAGCAACAAATGAAAACATTGCTGAATTTAAAATGCACATTGATGACTTATTAAAACTCAATGTGATTAGAAGGAGTACTTCTCCTCATAGATCGCTCGCTTTCATTGTAAATAAACACAGTGAACAAGTTCGGGGAAAAACAAGAATGGTAATTGACTATCGTCGTCTAAATGACAATTTAGGAGAGGATAGTTATGACATTCCAGATAAAACAGAGCTAATAAACTCTATACAGGGAAGTGTGTTTTTCTCAAAATTTGACTGCAAATCTGGTTTCTGGCAAATCAGAATGGCAGAAGAATCTATACCATGGACAGCTTTTACATGTCCATTAGGAAGCTTCGAATGGCTTGTTATGCCCTTTGGACTTAAAACCGCCCCTGCAATATTCCAAAAAAAAATGGATGAGATTTTTAAACCTTATCAGGAATTCGTTTGCGTGTATATAGATGATATTCTTATACATAGCAAATCAGAAAAAGAACACACAAGTCATTTAAAGCTTGTATTATAAAAATTCTATACAAATGAGATTATTGTTTCAAGACAAAAATCTCAGTTCTACAGAAAGAATATTGAATATTTAGGAGTAGAATTTGGGAATGAAGCTATCAAACTCCAACCTCATATTGCTTCTAAAATAAAAACCCTTGCGGTTACAGACACCAAGAGCCTACAACAATTCTTGGGGTTAATAAATTACGCTAGACCTTTTTTAAAGGATCTGCATAAATTGAGTGAACTCCTCTACTCAAAGTTATCTCTTAATGGTGTAAAGAAGTTTAACAATGAAGATTATAAACAAATTGAGAAAATTAGGCAATACCCTTGCTTAAATTACCATTGGACAGTGATTACCTTATTGTTCAAATAGATGGTTGTGAACATGGATGGGGAGCCATTCTTCTTCGTAAACCTCACAAATATGCTACAGAACCTGAAAGTATCTGTAGATATACTTCTGGCAAATTTCGAGAGAAAAATGTCACAAGTAGCATTGATTAAGAGCGTCTGGCCGTGTTATGACTTAGATGCTTTTAGACTATTTCTTTTAAACAAAAAAGAAATATTAATACGAACTGATTGCGAAGCAATCGTAAAGTTTTTTAATATAAAAAATGAAAAGCGCATCTCCCAAAAGAGATGGCTATCATTTACAGATTATTGTAATAACAATGCATACAGAATTACCTTTGGACATATCAGAGGTAAAAATAATGTCATTTCAGACATTTTATCACGCCTCTTACAAAGGCCAGAATGATAACTCAAGGTTATCCATATAAATACCTCTTCCCAAGACTAAAAGAATAACGTCATGTTATTCAATAAGATATTTTATATCTCATATGACAACTAATGGTTGAACAGATAATGGCCTCTGGAAGCATGTCATCTTCTCAGAAGCAAAGTGGTAAAGCCAAGAAAGGTCCCCAAGGTCCCCAACCTATGGTGACGGATGACCTAACTTATGCACAAGTGATCAAAGAAGAACCGGACAAAACACCAATGTTTTTGTTTAGGACGCCTAAACATTATACTACTTTGACCGGACATGATAGGATAATTTTAGATCTCTTGTGGAAAGACCATCACGGTTCTGGGTTTCTCACAGCAATGAATACCTTAGCTGGTCATCTCCAAGCTTTAAGGTATATGAAAACTTTTCCAGCACCCGCAGTTGCAAGACAAATAAAATTGGAACCTCAGACTTTAGATGCATACGTTGCAAAAGAGATGAAGGTTCAACAACTACAAACAGAACTTAGTACTATTATGACTTAGCTTGGTTCCTTACAAAAGGAAAAATTAGAGTTAGAGGAGAAAGTCAAATTATTGACAACAACCTGGGAACAAGAAATGGAATCAGAATGGAATAATTCTCGAACAAAGATTCCACCACAACTGTACCCAGCAAAATTACATATTTATGAGATGCTTAGACAAAAGCAACATCAAAAATTTCTAAAGGTAATTGGTTATCTGAAAAGAATAGTACTAAATGAGATAACAGGCCCCAAGGCCTTCACTTAACCATGATTTCCTTGAAAAAAGACATGGCTCACCCAGATGAACCACACTATTATTGCCATCAAGGATTCACGATAATCAAAGCTTCCATTGACCTCACACAATGGGAAGATTGCCAGATTTTGGATACAAGTATCTCCTTACTAGATCTCTTTAATTACAGGTTACTAGACCGTTTGGTAGTCCATTTTTTACATCTCCATAAACTATCAATGTTTCCATGGAAGATCAGATATTGCCTTGAGAAATTATACAAGGTTCACCAATTTTCAGGATTTCTCGACCTGAATATTAGCTCTTGTCCACCCTGGTTTCTAGGATATCCTAGTGACGCCAAACACCACGTTTTAATGAAAATACAACAAGACTTCATGCCAGATTTTTGGAATCAACCGTTTGCAGATGAAGTCAACTTAACATCTGAAGTTCCCTTAGAACTTCAAGTCCAACTTTGGCATTCTTATATGATGACAGAGGAAACTCTGGTATTTTATCAGTCTTACCTGCTTACGGAAGATAAGACTCTAAAGGTCTATGTGGAAGATGACAATGATTTATTCTTTGTTCCTTTTACCTCCCATTTCTGTACTCACCCTGGACAAAATGAGCATTTCTCTCAGATCAAGGGAGAGTCTTTGGTCAAAGAATATAAAGATTATGGGATAATGATACATCCACTACATGATGACGAGGATGCAGATGATATTCTTGAAGAAATTCAAGAAGACGATTAGGCCTTTTTAAAATGGCCAACAATTAAAAGAAGCTTCACGTGTTGAAAGAGACACGATGTCGGCTCCAAATGCAAGGCGGTCCCTACCGAAGAATCTTCTTTTATAATAATTGTGCAAAAGATGTTGCTGGTCTCTTACTTTTTAGTTGTAAGATGCTTTCAATTGTTGTAATGTTTTATGAGTGGTGTGGCATCAATTATTGATGTTTTTCTTCTCTTGTAAGAAATCTCTCCGCTCTATATAAGGAGAGCAGTTTGTGTTTAGAAAATAAGTCTGCCTTCAGCTAAGGATTGTGAAATAGTGTTCTTCAAGTTCTTGTAAGTTTTTATGATCTTATGATCTTTTAATATATTTAGCATCTTTTAAGTATTTTCTAGTGTAAAATACCTCCCTCCCCCTTTTTGGTATCAGAGCTATATTCGTCTATATGGAGTAGATCTTCTTGAACACAATCAACAAGAATTGATTGTTTACTATAGAGATTCTGCCTCTTAGTACAATCTCATGCTAAGTGGTTTTAACTTCCACATGTAAAGCATGAAAGCTTATTTTTATAATCCCTCTTAGGATTATATTTTCTAACATGCTTTTCTTTAGCTTTAGCATATATATATAGGGTTTTTTCGTAGAAGATTTTCTAAGAAAATATCTCTTGGAAGGTTTGTTCTTCTTAGATTTCTTCTTTTGCTTAGGCTGGTCCTTAGCATATGTTTGAGGTGTATAAAGTTCGTTATAGAAACTAAATTCACCTTTTAAGTGATGATCACCTCTTAGTCGAATACATCTTTCTACCAATTTATCAATGATAAATTGTATTCTTTTAGTAATGTTATTTACAGCAAAAGGAAGCTATGCTATTTGCGGATTAGTATTCAGGCTTGATGTATTTCATGGCCAATAGGAGCAGGCAATTTTATGAATAACCTTTCTCCGAGGGCTTGGTCATGGTATCCACCCGCTTTACAAGCATAATAAAGATAGTTTTAAAAAAAAGGTTTAATATATTTCTAATTTTTAATTTAGATAATTTCAAGCTTTCTAATCGCTTCTTTTTGTTGAGTATTAAATCCCATATTTGGATTTGATCCTGAAATCATTATTTTCATTCGGTTGGTAAAATTATAAGGATTTACTCCTAATGAAATATCTTGGTGAAACTCTATGGGACAGTTCAACTTATAAGATTCCCACATGGCTCAGGCAGTTTCTCCTAGAAAATTTTCTAGATAGGAATACATTTCTTCAGCAGAAAAGTTTCCATCGATTTCTGTTACCTTCATGGCAACCATAGATGCCCAATTATCTAGAACTGTGCTCCATGTTTGTGGGTCATGAGCAGCTAGATTAAGGATTCTTCCTTCATCTAGAAGTTTTTTTTTATCTATTATTTCTAAAGGTAATCTCTTACCTCTTGATCTATTTTCTCGTTCTCCTTCATAGTGGGTATAAGGTTCACGAGGGGGTTGGCCTACAGTATAGGTCCTTATGTGTGAAGTACTTGGCTGGGCTGTACTTGTTGAGGCTGTTGCCTGTACTGGATTATTATATACTGGAGTAGTGTTACTGGCTTGTGGTTCCTGACCAGTCATTATTGTATCCATTAAATTTTGAGGTATACTTTGTACACTTTGAGAGTCTAACGAACGCGCCTTCTACATTTTCTCGTCTTATGTACTATGTACTCTCATCTTTTGTTGATGATTTTGTTGTCGTCTATTTGGACGACATTGTTGTTTACTCAGCTTGTATGTCTGACCATGTACGCCATCTTCGGGCAGTTTTTGATAGGCTTCGAGAGCATAGGCTCCTCTTGAAGAAGGAGAAGTGCACTTTTGGCACTTTCCAGATTGAGTTTTTGGGTCATGTGGTTGGTCAAGGACAGGTTCGCATGGATCTTGCCAAGATCAACGCTATATTAAAGTGGGCCCCTCCTTATACACTCACCGAGCTATGGTCTTTTCTCGGTGTAGTGGGCTTTTATAGGAGGTTTATTGCTGGCTATTCCAAACTATCTGCCCCTCTTTCTAGTCTTCTTAAGAAGGCTTCCCCCTGGATTTGGGGAAGTGAGCAGCAGAGAACCTTCGAGGAGTTGAAGGCTTGGATTTCATCTAGTCCAGTGCTGCAGCTGCTGGATTTCTTCGAGGTCCATACAGATGCCTCGGATGTGGCTTTTGGGGGTGTCCTAGTCCAGCAAGGTCACCCCGTGGCTTTTGAAAGCCGCAAGCTGAATGACACCGAGGCGTGTTACTCGGTACACGAGCGGGAGATGTTGGCGGTTGTTCATTGTTTGCGCGTATGACGAGTTTATCTTCTTGGCGCAGCATTCATCGTGCAAACAAGCAACGTCGCCAACACTTATTTCATGACCCAGAAGAAATTATCTCCCAAGCAAGCCCGTTGGCAAGAGTTCCTTGCCGAGTTCGACTTCAAATGGCAGCATAAGCCGGGCGGATCCAATGTGGTGCTCGATGCTTTGAGTCGGTTGAGCCTTCTCATTTGCTTCATCGTCACAAGCATCGAGGGCCATCTCCTTGCCCGAGTTAGAGACTTAGCGGGGATGGATGCTCGATATACGCTTCTTCTGAAGCGCATCCGAGATGGGACTATTCGGCGGTTTTCCATTTCAGCAGATGGACTTATTATGGCCTCGGACGATCGTCCTTATATACCGGCTTCCGGTGGTCTTCGCCGTGATCTTATGCGGGAGGCGCATGATTCTCCCTGGGCTGGTCACCCAGGTAGTCGACGCATGATTGCTCTACTGTCTCACTCCTGCTATTGGCCTTCTCTGCGAGCGGACGTAGAGATGTACGTTAAGACTTGTCTGATTTGCCAACAAGACAAGCCCGACAGACAGAGGGCCCCGGGATTGTTATAGCCCTTGCCGATCCAGGAGAGCTCGTGGACGTCTGTTTCTATGGACTTTATCACTCGCTTGCCGCGTGTTAACGGCAAGTCTTCTATATTGGTCGTCGTGGATAGGTTTTCTAAATACGGTATTTTTATCCCCGCCCCGGAGCCGTGTTCTGCTGAGACCTCCGCCATGCTGTTATTTCAGCATGTAATGAAGTGGTTTGGGGTTCCCTTAGACATTGTATCAGATAGGGACCTCCGCTTCACTGGCAGATTCTGGACTGCTCTTTTCGAGAGGTTGGGCACATCCCTCTTATTCTCTATGGCTAACCATCCTCAGACAGATGGTCAGATCGAGCGCCTCAACGCTATCTTGGAGGACTACTTGAGGCATTATGTGTCATCGACGCAGAGGGATTGGGTGCAGTGGTTGGACACTGCATAGTTCGCCTACAACCTCCAACGGTCCGCGTCGATAGGGAAGACTCCTTTTGAGATTGTTTTGGGCCGGCAGCCATTGACCCCTCCAGATGTGGCCCAGAGGGATTCTAGTGGTATTTGCCCTGCGGCGCATAGACTAGCCCGAGATCGCAGTGAGATATTAGCTGAGGCCAGCGATAGCCTCCGCTAGGCTGTTCAGGCGATGGAGCATTCTGCCAACCTCTATCGACGAGACCTCCAGTTTTCTGTGGGAGACCTGGTTCTTCTTAAGGTCTCCCCCTTCATGATGAAGAAAGCTCGTAGCGGCACGATGCATCATGGACCCATGAGGCGCTACGAGGGCCCGTTTGAGGTCGTGGGTCGAGTCGGTGCCGTTGCCTACCGACTCAGGCTTCCAGATTCGAAGAAGCTCCATCCGATTTTCCATGTGAGCTTATTGAAGCCGTATCACGAGGACCCTGAGGGTGCGGATAGAGGCCACTGCACCAGGGCTCCACCCGGAATTCACACTATTGTGTCCGCAAGTGCACGGATACTTCGAAGTAATAAAAATATCGAACCACAGAGACCTTATTGTTAAGTACCAAATAGTTGTATTCTCACTAGCTAAGCAAAACCGAATATGATGAAAAGCAATGATGGAGAACACACGAAAAAGACAATTAGAGAGAAACTGAGACTAGGGTTTCATCCACCTTAATTCTAATGACTAGAAGGAAATAAAGGTTGTCAGTTTAATTCTATTATGATAAAGACCTAATTCACTTCATAAAGGTATTGTCTCACTCTCGTGCAGACAATCATGTAGATAACCGATCCTCACTCTCGTGCAAGATCCTCACTCTCGGATCACTCTCGTGCATCCGAATTCTAAGTCAATCATCTCAAGTCGAATCTCAAGGATCACTCTCGTGCATCCTGAAACTCAACATTGGTTTTACTTATGGTTTTCCGACGACTCGATCCTCACTCTGGTGCAAGATCAAATCAAGTCTACACATTAACTCAATCCAAAGTATTAGAAATTCCACATGGCAATAAAATCACTAAAAATCAGAATTCAAAGAACTACCTAATCTCTTACGATAGTTCCAAACTCAATGATTCCTAGGGTTCCAAATTTCAAACGATTAACCTTTCGGTCTATTTCGCAAAACTCTAAAACATGCTGATATTTATAAAACTAAAGAGAATTAAAGAACAATCAATCACAAAAGTAAAATTATCATATTAAAATTAAACTTGACAAAAATCAATGTTTTCTAGTCATTAACAAACTAAGGGGATTACACCCCATGTCCCAAAAAGAAGATCTAAGCTTGCATGAAGGAAAGATTACAATCAACCATAGTTTCAAAGTATTAGAAATCAAAGGAGAAGGGCAGAAGTTACAAAACACGGTACTGTAATCGAAATTGCAGCACCGTAATTGCCTTTGAACAGCGCTGTCACCGCTGTTTTGTTGATTTCTCCTCAGATCGGACTCCAAATGCTCTGAAACTTCTGATGCGTCCTCCTCTCCTCCAGGCGAGGTGGCCTCCATGCCTCTCGGCATGAAGCCAAACCCTAAGCGCCGTTCTGTCAATTTCTCCCTCAATACTAGATAAAAGTTCTCCCTTCCACTTCGTGCGTCTTCTCCTCTTAAAGACGATTTCGCCACTTCTTTCGGATCTCAATTTGGACTTCTGGATCAAAAGTTATGGCCCATGCAAGAATCAGCCTGAAAAAGTCACGAATCTGGTTAAAAATACGGTACCGTATTCTGATTACGGCAGTCCCGTATTTTCCTTCTGTAAGTTCCGGGTAGCAAATACGGTACCGTGACAATTTCTCTCAAATATACGGCAGTGCCGTATTCTTGCTAATACTTTCTGTTCAGCTTTGTCACAAAATACGGTGCCATGCGATTTCATACGGCAGTGCCGTATTCTTGTCAAACTTTTCTAGTTGAAATCGCTGGAATATATGGTGGCGTGTAGTTTCATACGGCAGTGCCGTATTTCACCTGAAACATCCCCTGCGAAATACGGCACCGTGAGAGTTTGGCTCAAAAATACGGTAGTGCCGTATTTTTGCAATTTGGCTCCTTTTGACTTGAAATTTGAGTGGTAGCTTCGTTTCGACGTCTGGAATCCATTGGTGTGCTCAATTCTACCAAAATCCATCAAAATATGGCATTTTTAACCTGAAAATGATCAAAAACAAGAAGTGGTGTAGATTCTGTAATATTTGACAATTAAGGCTTAAAAACAAGTAAAAGAGCATAATTATGACACAAAAAGACACATGATATGACACAAAATATACTATGAATTTTGGTGTCATCACACACCCGGTTCGATCGTCAGATCAAGCATATTATTTTGCACCGGACCAGAGGCTATGGTCGGCACGGGCGTATGATGGTTCTTATCCATTGGGCTGAGTCTTCGCCCATGGAATCCACTTGGGAGCAGGCTTCACATCTCTAGCAGTTTCAGGACCAGATACGGGATTATCTTCAGCTCCAGTCACCGAGGACGGCGACTTCTTCTAGCGGGGGTGCATGTGAGGCACCTGGAGCTTGAGTATACTATTTATATATCCCAGCCTGCATTTGTATACCGTTGACGCCTCGCCCTAGGCGTTGACGAAGTGAAACATGTGGGACCCCCTCCCCTTTTTATATATATGATGCATGTGGTTTTCATACATGTCTTCTATGTTCACGAGTTGGCACCACAACTCTGTTTGATTAGTCGCGTCATGTACGATGGATCTTACATGTCGGAGGTACCTCCACTGTTGGTCATGACACGGCAGCTTTGCTGCGCGAGCATCCTCCGCGGTGGGATGTCTTCGCTGGTGCCAGAGCTCTGCAGAGAGCTCGCTCTCCTGTGTGAGATCAGGATGGAGCGGACTGACGCAGTAGCCAGCCTGATGCTAGGATCATTTGTGCGTTACCCGGGTGCCTCAAGCAAGTAGGCATCTGATCCATGGGGATCGATAGTCGGACTGTGGGCATGTCCATTAGCTTTAGTGCGAGGGCGAGCAAGCGGAAGCCTTGGCGCATAGTTGTGTGCCGGTGGATGCGAGCGAGCCTGGCGCGCGGAAGCATGGCGGTCACGGACCGGACCTTTGGCATGGGATCGATGGCACGAAAGCTTGGGTGTTACGAGGCACTGACGCGATCCCGATAGCAGGGACATCAGGGCCCGCGTTGCTGGCGTGGTTGTGTCCGTCTTGCGCAGTGGACGCACCGTAGACGGCGCACCCGTTGGCCTGGTTACTGACCTTCGTGGTCGTAGTTGAGTGACACAGTTGGCGTCGTTGGTCCAGGGACCGGGGGACAGTGGGTCCAGGGCGTCGGAGCAATGAGTCCTGCTTCCGATTCGGTCCCGATAGGAGGGTGGGTCCGAAGGTGGCACTTCGGCCCAAGGGCTGGTCGGGGTGACGCCCGACTATGCTGATTCTCTCCCTGCAGGTTTTATGACAGGCCGGCCTAGAGCGTTCACACGTAGATGAAACCATGGGTTGAGGAGGCATGCACATACATGTACATGAGGATTGATACTTGGTCATATGGGAAGGGACACTCAGCTGCATGCTTTACCTGGGTGCTACACTTAGCCACATTTGGATGAATTCGGCCACATGGTGTGATGAGATGATTACACTTAGAGGAATTGGACTCTCGGCTGCATTTGATACATGTTGACCAGCATCCACTCATGTTGACTTGTGGATTAGATTAGAGCTGCCGAGAGACATTTGAATTAAGGAAAGAATACTGAGCTGCTTGGGCGTGATTACCAGCCACCTCAACTAATCTTATTCGGTGGCATCTCCTTGGAGTGACAAGTGTCCAATGCATGCAGCAAAAGACACCCTCGCATAGTCGCATGGCTTGGCAGAGGGGTCTCTCTCTTGGCTTGCCAAGGAAGCTACTGGTTCTCGCTCCCGTGCGATACTTGGGCGAAAACTAGAATTACCTCTCTCCAGCAACAATGTGGTTTGATCTTTGATGATGGCTGAGAGTTCCTTGATCTCCCGTGACCCTTGAGTGATCTTCCCCAACCTACATTGTGCACGCAGCTCCCATGTTGGATCCTCTCACGCTAGCGACCAGGTAATCTCAACCTGGGTAGAGTGGTGTTCGCTTGCAGGGTCTCCTTCAGCATCTTGTTTGCTGACCGTTGGACGTCTGGTGGCCAAGGGACTCCTTCCCTTGCCGGATGGGCTGGGATCACTTGTGATCCCCTAAGGCGCGGTAACGCGTTCTTTCTCTGCTCCTGCGGTTCATTTGAGTGAGCGGTCCCTGTTGCCTTCCTTGATGTCTTCAACCCATGCAACCCTCCCTTAGGGGAGTTGGATGGCGTGAGGTGAGGCTACTGGTCCCTTGAGGCTTTGCCGTGTAGCTGAATACTCTCTTCGAGAGTGGAGGTTCTGTTGATCAACTAAACTGGGAGATCAGCCCTTGAACGTGAGGGCTAGGTATATCCTTCTAACACCCTTTCAGCCATGGGGGATGGCTGAGTTCTCGTTGGTGTTTCTTGATGTTCTTACGATCGGTTTGCTGGGTTTCTTCTTGAGGGTTCTCGGCTGTAGTTGATGATATAATTGCTAGAAACAGCCCTATGAACTAGTATGTATAGCTAGTTCTTGCGTGAATGATGGGCTGCTAGGATGGCCAGGTCGTGCCTCGATATTCCGGTGTTTTCCCGATAGCTTGCTGATGGTTTTGTGTTGCCCTTGCTAGCTGTGATTTCTGGATTTTTCTAGTTGAGCTTTATGCTGGGTTTTCATGCGCACGTGGATATTCTTATATGCTCTTATGTGCTGTGATGAATGTGCTGAATGCCCATATATACATGTGTGCTAATTGAGCCAAAGAGCTCACGCTTCTAGCTTTGCTAAGCTGCTGCCACGGGTGCTTGAACACCCCCTTGTCTTGTGCTTGCACACCCTTAATTTCCTTGCTATCCAAGTAGATTGCTTGTAAGGGAAGAGTGACGTGAGGCTCTCTTGTATACATTTGTGTGCGGGTCGAATTGTAAATAAAGAAAGCTTTTAAGCAAGAAAAGTAAAAAGGCGAGGGAAGCCCGTAATAAAAATAAAAGAGGGAAATTGGGCTTACCCTCAGGGAAAGGTTTGGGCCGTGTGCTATGTTGTGAAGCCGCCCGGCTTGGGAACTTAGGTGAGTGGGCGAGATATTGACTGTATTGGATAGCCTTCATCTCTCCCTACTCTCTGGTCAATGGTCAAAGCCCGTGGGATATACAAAAAAATTTATAAGGGCATTTAGGGCTTAACATCATGGATAGTGTCTTTTTAGGTTTGTTAGCCAAACGTTACTGGTGCAGACATGACTTGCTTAAGTATACGTAGATATACTTTTATTTTGTGAAAGCGAACATACACTACTGTGCCGTTCTGATGTATTTACTTTGTTGGAAATTTGATTGTTCTCTAGTCAGTACGTTTTCTTCGGTTTAATTTTGCCAATGAATACATTACGTTCTATAGAGCATGAGAACAAGTCTGCATTAGAAACCTGCCGACTGGTTTCATCCCTTATTTCATCATAAGGGACAACATTGGACAGTCGCTTCTTGCCACAATAGGATTTCATCTGAGTCCATCCGTGCTTTACTCAAAAATTCAAGATGTTTGCAATCAAAACTACAATGTAATCTGCCTACTCCAACACGTAGAAACCAGAATATAAATTCACTGTGGAATCAAACAGCCTAAAAGCAGTTAACTTTATTATAGGCACATCTCAACATCTGTCTGTTGAAATATGTTGTTTGCTTGATAAGATTAACTATATATAATCCTTAGGTTGCATCAACTTGACTTCAATAAATCTGCTGGTTGGCTAGATTTGCCAAGAGTAGGAAAACTTCTTTCGTCTAGAGTTCTAATTGGCCACATGAGTTGACTTTTTAATGTACATTAAGATTCTAGTATAAATGGATTGTTCTGGGCTTTTTTTTTTTAAAAAAAAAGTCTGCATTAGAAAGAAAGGATTGTGTTGTCCTATCCCAATAGCGACGAAACTGTCTTAGTAATTGACGAAAAAGTGGATATTATTAAGCATAAGATTACTATTGTAGACGTTAGACATTTCAAACCATGATGGTTTAGATATTAGTAACAAAACTTGAAAAGTTAATAAAAGAAAGCTTTTTTTTTTCAAAAAAAATAAAATAAAAGAGCAATTGTGCCCGGGAGAACAAGCAAAATAGTCTATCACAATGGCTATCTAAATTTTGGGTCAACCCTCAGGACTAATTTACTCAAAGTAATACAATATACAGTGAGAAAAATCTAGAGTGAAATAGGAAAGAAATTTTGTATCACTTAAGGAGAACTTTATGTTCGATAGGTTATGACTAAATTAATCATAAACGAAGAACATAGCAAATTATATAACAAAGCTAAACGAAAAAAAATATATTGTGACATGTATAGGCATATGAATTTTTTTTAGCTCTTGAGATAGTTTGAAAGAGAAGAAACTTGTAGATGTGAACTTTGACTCATATAAACAAACAAAAAAGCTGTATTATTCTTATTAATTGGCTACGTCCAAAAAAATAAAAACAAAAACATTCTCTAATTTTAAAATAATCGCAATCTACTCCTCTTCTTCGTTGGATTATATACGTTGAACCCAAGCGGCTGCAGCTGCAGCAAAAGGCAAACAAGTAGTAAGCCTTTGAGATGGGCTGGTTTCTTGCATGTGCTTTTAGAAGAAGATCAACGAAAAGAGAGCCAAGAAAGATGGAGCAAACTGCACGAATCTGGAAATAGATGAGACAGAAGACTAGCAAAATGGGCAGTATACTCAAGAAATTTCATATATATTACATGTCATAAAATACGAAAAAAAGATAAGTATTTTAGCAGATTTCTTGACAGCTCACCTTGTTCCAGATAATTCGTTTTTAGAAAATATCCTCCTTGATAAAGAAGTATTAAGCACAAATACTGTTAAAAAATATTAAAAACTTTATTTTGATGAGACATTTTCAATCCAGCTAACTATTAGCCCTAATATACCAAAAGTAAAATAAAAAATTGACCTGACATTTGTTACTCCTGAAATAAAATACTACATTATGCTCTAATACTTACCGAACTGTACTAATAACAAAGCTGAGTATAAAGCTCTTATCATTAGGTTGGAATTTTAAATCGAAATGGGCATTGATAGGTTATATGTGTATAGAGATTCATAACTCATTATCAAGCAACTAACTAGCGAATACAAAAGTTAGAAAAGTAGAATTGTGTAAATATTATACCAAGGCTAGAGAGCTTATGGAGAAAATACAAATGTTACCTTGACCCTACTAGTGAGCAAATCAATGCCACTATCAAGAATATGAGATTGATTACATCTATAAATACAACTGTTGAGAATGATAACATGCATGTAGATGACGCATTGAAAGCCATTATACTAATGTTGAAATAAGTAAAATGATTGGAGTGAGCCTTTTATAAATTATTTTAAAGGGGGAGTGCTACCAGAAGATAAAACTCAAAGAATGCAATCGAAGAAAGAGCTTTATGATACATATATGTAAATAATACTCTTTATCCCCGCTCATATGAACAATTATGGCTTTGATGCATTACTGGAGATAAAGTCATACATGTACTACATAAAATTCATTCAGGCCTTTGTTGAGCCCATCAATCTGCACCCAAAATATATCTTAAAATTAAAAGGTTATGATACTATTTACCTAGTATGGTACAAGATTGTATCAAATATGCAAAAGCTTGTCATTTATGCCAAGTGTATAGAGACTTAATCCACAAGCATTCTAATCCTCTCCGCCCAGTAGTCTCATTATGGCCATTTGAAATGTGAGGAACCGATACAATTGGGCCAATTAAGCCTCTATCTTCGGAGGCCATTCCCTTAAAAGAAATCAAAGCTAGCAATGTTCTCAACTTCTTTTGTGAGAATATACTTAGCCGATTTAGAACCCCTAGAAGGATCATTTCTGATAATGGACTCACATTCAAGAATGCCATTATCTATAAGTTTGTGAATCACCATAAAATTGATTGGTAGCATTCTTTAATATATAACCTAAGGGAAAATGGTGTGGCGGAAGCATTCAACAAAAATCTATTCAAATTACTCAAGAAGAATGTGTCAAAAAATAATAGAGAATGACATCAAAAGTTAATTGAAGTATTATAGGCATACAGGACTACGTATCGAACGCCAACTCAATCCACACCTTATTCTTTGGTCTTTGGTGTCGAGATAGTACTTACCCTTAAGATAGAAATTACCTTCATTAAGAGTTATTGTTCAACATAATATGACAATTGAAGAAAATATGAATTAGACACTTTAGATGAGCAAAGATTAATTGCACAACAAAATTTGGAACTATATCAAACACAAATGGCTATAGCTTATGATAAGCTAACCAGGGAACCTATGTTCGAGAAAGGAGATCTCATTCTAGTACTATGACAACCTATAATATTTATGGCAAAAGGAAAGTTCAATCCCAATTGGGAAGGACCTTATGTAATAGAGAAAATCTACGAAGGTGGCACCTATCAACTAACTGATCATGAAGGAAGACACCAGATGCCACCAATCAACGGTTGATTTTTTTAAAAAATATCATGCTTAAAGATTATGCAAAGGAGATGTAGAATACACATTATAAAGGCTAGTGTGAACTTGCTAACTTCATAGACATAGAAAATCGACATTCGTAACTTTAGAACCTCATGCACTATTTGATTGAAAGCTTCCTTCATTTTGAGTTGGACAAATGCTCCATCGCAGTATTTCTCCTCCTTCATTCACGAAGAAACTACATTTCCCTTGTGAGTACTAGTGCAACAAAAGAAATGGGTTTGAGTTACCGCTAAAAGTTATTATTATACTCCGCTTAAGGAAAATATCTCTTTAAGTTGAGTTTAATACCTTATGCAATTGGACATCCATGAAGAACCTCAAGAATAATGATTGAGATGGTCCAAATCTATAAAGCACTCCCCTATTAGGAACACTATAAGAGGCACCCTGATGGTCACACCTAGTTCCTTTTCTAGGTTGATGTACTCCTTGAAAGACAACAATTTTTCTCTCTATGATTACTCTTTGCTTCATGTATGCTTGTCTCTACCTCTTCTTCTAACAGAAACACCAAGTCAAATGCAAGTTCAACATACTTCGCAATTACCTTCTAGCAAAAATTCCCCTTGCCAAATTAAAAATAGATAAACATATTCCTTCCTTGGGCTTTTTATTAGCTTGCCTTGGGCATTCAAAGTGTCATGCGTAACTTTGAAATTTAAATGCCAACTTCATTCGAATAGGGAGTGAAAGAGCCAACAAAAAGCTAATAATGCCAAGTTAATGAATGGATGAATTAATCAGGTCTCCAAGAACATTTTCAATGTAATTGGATTTGGTATAGGCTATTCTGCTCGTTGAAAATAGTGGATCATAGAAAGCAACAGTAGTGGAAAAGTGATTCTCCTTAAAGCATAATGAGGTGATAAAAGCTTGAAGAATTTCACTATTCTTGTCAATAATTGATAGCTGAGACACACATACAAGTGGAAATGAGACAATATTACTGCAAACAAGCTCAGGAAGAGTTTCTTTCTTCTACACTAAAATTTTATCTAGGAAAATAATATAATAGCTTGTCGTTGTTACATGTATAAAGAAGATCCTGCTATATACGCCAGAATGCTACCATACAAAACTGACATGCCCATTCAAAACATAACAATTTATTGATAAAAAAAAATCATTATCATAATAATCTACTGATAATGTACTCAAGCAATTTTTTATAGTCCCCTAAAGTGCAAGCTTTTGCTCCTTAACCTTGACGACGGTCTTTAAGCTCTTGTGTTCTCCTTGAAGACTGATATCTTGCCCTCAAGCCTTTGGATCGATGTAAGATTGTCTTTCTTCTTGACTTCAATACTTGTCATATCATCCTACTCCTTTTGCAATTCTGATGCCCTTATGTTTTTTTCCTTCTTTGAGCTTTTGCATCTTTTCTGAAAGATTCTGCATCTTTTTGTGAGCTTTTGCATCTTTTCTAAAGACCATGTTATCTCCTCATCTATGTGTGCAATCTCAACCGTGAAGCACTAACTAGATGTTGAATGCATAATCTTTTGATCCTCCAAAGTTGTAATACCCGGAGTTTAGTTCCACATTGCAAGTAGGAGAAATCATTATATTGTATATAAGGCTTAGTGGGTTTGTTATTGTTAACTTGGGCTTAAGCATTTTAATCAATTGGACCATGTTACTATTTTGGCTCACCAAGTTAATGAATAGTTTGCTTACTAAATGGGTCATAACAATAGGAAAGGGTTATAGAGGATGATGGAGCCGCTATTGGGTTTACCTCACATGCTGCCGACGAAGAGATGGTGGACTTGACGAGGACGTCAAGTCTTAAGTGGGGGAGATTGTAATACTTCGAGTTTAATCCCACATTGCAAGTGGGAGAAACCATTATATAATATATAAGGCTTAGTGGGTTTGCTATTATTAACTTGGGCTTAAGCATTTTAACCAATTGGGCCACGTTGCTATTTTGGCTCACCAAGTTAATGAATAATTTGTTTACTAAGTAGGTCATCACAAAAGTGCCTCTCTGTATATTTAGCTCCTGTAATGACTTTTTTGCTTCGTCTATTTGAGTACCATACTCTAAGATGCTCTAGTTATGGGATAATGCTTGCTTAGACTCTATTTGCTTTAAAGTAGACCATATCTTTTGGCTCGGTTCCTCCCAAGCATCAGCATGGACTCCAAAGCCAACTATAGCACTTGATATTGCCTTTGAAGAATCAAGAAATTCCTCCACCAAAGAAAACCCATCTACTTCATGAAAAACTTCCAAATAGTTTGCAACCAAACCCCGAATTGCATGCTCTAACCAATGGCGAGAGGTCCCTTTGATGATTGGATGGCAGTGGGGTATGGTCTTGCTTTGATAACATGGATGCACCTATTTCAAATGAGAAAACTACATGTTAATGTAAAAAAAAAAGACATGTAAAAAAAAAAGAAATTAATAATATAATTATTTTCTAGCGTGGTGCTCTTAAGAATCTATAGATCTAATTCAGCCTCGGATGAATTAGCCCCTCATATGAAAATGATATAAGTGAAATATAATGGCTCTCAAATCAAGGTTCATCTGCATGCTTACCAAGAGGAAGTTCAGCTTCATGAAGGGATTCATGAGCTATAACAAAAGAGAAACCTTAGAATGTAAATTAAAGATACACCAGACATTTGAAATGACATTGAACCAATTATGGACTTTTACCACTGGCTGAACTGCCTTAGACTCAATGTTGGGACATATTGTATACATAACTACTGAAGTATCTTCCAAAGGCTTAGCAGGGGTAGGAATAACTGCAATTGATTCTTAATTATAATAGTGTTGATAATAAAAGGGGAAATAAAAAAAAAAACTTACTCCCTCTTAACACCTTGATCATGCCATTTGATGAACCGTTAGAAGCTGGGCTTGACCTTGATTGAGCTAAAATGGCTAAAGGAGCCTCTATAATAAGCATGCTATCATTCTTATTAGGCGCATGAATACTCTCTTGTGCAGAAACAGTGCTTACACTACCAGTCTCTTCCCCTAACACAAAGAAATAAGAACCAAAGAAAGGAAATGAAAATAGACTCATATATAATAAAGCTCACTAACCTAGTCTCGATGATTCAGTAATTCTTCTCCTCGCACATCATTATAAATATACGGCAACATGCCAACATTAAGATTTCTATTTGGTGAACACTCTAATACAACCTTCGATGTATGGTCATATGGGTCATCACCTTGTTCCCTTGAACCCTAGAAATATGATCATAAACCAAAAGTCAATAAAGTTGGCAAGGACAATGGAGAGTACTAAAAGAAATGTCTCATTACCTCAACATGAGGATCCAACCCTTCTTTAGGAGATCTTTTTAGTAGCTTATGTGTAGAATTAAGGAGTTCAAATTCAAAACCAAATGACAGTTATATAATAGTTGTATAATGAAGCCCTCTTTCCTAAAACTATTTTGAGGCATCACTTGTTGGATAGTTGAAATATGCTTTTAGATGCATATTGTGCCATGCCAAATATTTAAAGTTGCATTGAGGTGCGTGATTATGAGATGAGTGTAAAAAGAGTTGGCTCCATAATGAAGAAGTGTATGCTAGCACTCAACAAGGATAGATATATTTTTAGATAAGTCAGCAAAATCGAGGACACTCTTAGGGACAACTTAGACATAACCAAATTGATGAGCGCACCTATGGGGATTATATACTTCAATTGAAGCTATATTACCACTTCTGAATGGCAACCAAGCAACTCGAATACTAATAAAGAATTCAAGTGCAATAAGCTTTTTTGGAGTTAAGGTCCCAAACTCATTATCAAAATGTTCTACTTGATCTGAAAATTGACCCTACTTGTTTAGCAAAAATAACTCAAGCATGACCAAAAGCCTTAGACTTGCGAAAGAGTTAGTTAGCAGTGTAACCTCTGAAATGAATAAGAATTGCTCCAACAATACATATCAGATAAGGCAGTTTAGACTAAATACTCTCATAAATTGTATATTAAACCATTTAAACAAATAGTGGAGAGCAAGCAAGGTATCTTTTGAACCAAGGGAGTCACTTGTGCAAGCCTCCCTTAGAGATTTAAATAAGTTCGATACATCTGCTAGCCCTAAGGATACTTGAACTCCTTCTAATAAATTCTTAGCTATAACAAATACCTCTGGTCTAATTTGATCAAGATATTTTTAAGGAATAACAAAATAGCATAGCCAATAAGACAAAAAATGCTATAAAAAATATTTTACAGTCTACATCTTGGGCAGCAATTTCAGGTCAAGAAGGAGGATTAAAATCCTGTAATGAAATATCTTCTAAACCAATTCCAAAAGGGTTGCACAGCGAAGGAAATTTAGTCATTAATGCAAAACCTTAATCAACAAAATGTAATATCCAGTCAGTGATGGAGACAACTCCAAACTTTGGGCGAGACAATTGGTCATAATAATGAAAACTTATTTTAAGAGCAAGAAGAATAATGAAATTTACCATGTACCACTTCACCAAAAAACACCTTTTCATCTAGTACATGCGCATCATAATGAACCCCTATTATTGGAAATCCATAAATATTTCTCATATCTCAAAGATATGAAAAAATTTCTTCATCAGAATAGCACGTGTTGGTAGTAGGATCTCAATGTCCCAAGATTTCCTTTAGTAGACCAATGTCATACGCATAATTAAATATTGACAAGATTATGACTTGAATTATATCGGCCTTCCTAAGAGTTTTTCTCTCGGTGTGCAAAATATATCGCGCTCATTCAGTGTACCCTGAATGATGCATGATACTTCCTCGAATCCTAAATCGTGAACTCCACTTAGGAATACGTCTAAAAAACATCTCTAAACCCAAAAAGTGTACAAGTTCTTGAGGAGGTGTTTTAATCTTATTGATTGGTTCTAGACACAAAAAATGATCTAGACTATGCTTATGAACATGCCCCCTGTGATCTTTTGTCCCAATGACATTGCGCTCTAATGGTGTCCATAGCTTAAAATCAAATACTAGCTTGGGAATATGATATTTGGGCAAAACTAGAAGAGATAAGTGGCAAGGTATATTGTCATGAAAGATATCAAGGTATATTGTCATGAAAGACATCTCTCCTCTCTAACATTCTATCATGCCATATATGCCACTTTTGTCAAAGTGGGATTATATTTTTCTATATACTCTGATATCATATCATCACTGGGATGATCAAAGGGCATGTCGAGAGGGCAGACCCAAGTAAAAGGCATCTCAAATAAAAACTCATATAAAAAAAGGGAGAAAGTACAAGAAAACTTGGAATAATTATCTATATCAATAAGAACAACTACCTCAATATACCAAAATTATGTGCTTCACTATAGATGTTCAATAGGAATATTTGAACTACAAAATATAGAGAATAATGAGATACATAGAAGAAGTGTACTACAACGGATTTGAATGCCCATATCGCTACTAATAAACCCATTCGGGGGCATTTATTGAAAGCAAAAAATAATATAAAATAATAATTAATTAATTTGCAGCTATCGTGATTACAAACAAGAGATTTTGATCATTCTACACCAAATTGTTGATTTTGACCAAATCTAGGCCAAGCTAGCATAAAATAAAATACTAGCGCATCAGGGAGCCATGGAAAAAAGTATAGTGCAAACAAAAGTGTCAAATAATACTATTTTGACCATAAGAAGCTATAACCGAGAAATCATAGCAATAAAAAAAAAAATCCTATTTTTAGCTCCAAGCAATCAGCCCTTTTTACTAGTGTGTAGGAGAAAGTGGCAGACGTGAAAAAAAGACTTTTTGTTTGCTGGATTTCACATGAAGAAGACGAGGAAGACTTTTGAAATAAATGTTTTGCAAGAGAAAGGAAGAATATAACAAAGCGGATAATTTCTTTCATTTGGTTATTCATTGCTTTTTTATGGAGAGTAAACTCCTATGAAAATCATCTTATGGAGAAGTGAACTCCGGACAAAATCATAGAGTGTAAACTTCTATGGAGAAGTGAACTCTGGATAAAATCACAGAGAGTATACTCCTATGAAAATCATCATACAAAAAAGTGAACTTTGGACAAAATCATGGAGAGTAAACCTCTACGAAAATCATCCTATAAAGAAGTAAACTCCAGATAAAATCATAGCGTAAACTCCTACGAAAATCATCTCACAAAGAGTAAACTCTGATAAGAAAATCCTAGAGAATAAAACTCGGGTTAAAAAAAGAGAGTCAAATAAATTTCTTCTCAGGGAAGCCAACAATCCTAATAAGGATTGATGAAAAAAAAATTCAAAACTCAGATTATTGACAAAGATAAACCTTTGCCCAAAAAAAAATCTTGGAACAGAGCCAAGACTGAAATCCTGGATTGAGTCCCTCACGTTAGTAGAAATCCCTATGTGAATTTTTTTTAAAAAAAAAAACTTTGCTGGAATTGAACTTCCACCCAAGGTTCTTATTGTGAGAACCTACTAAGAATTGAAAAAAAGGGAGAACCTCAATAGTTAAGTTCCTTTGAAGAGTTTCAATTCTTGCTAAGGAAAGCTAATTCCTAGAATCCTGCAAAAGATTAAAAAAAGGACCTCTGAGAACAAAAAATCCTCACTACAGGCTAAAACAAGTTATTTGGCTCCCATGAAAAAAAATAGAATTTTTGCCTCGAGTATCAAAGCACTTTGCTCATAAAAGATATACAAGAGTTGCTTAAAACCCCCAATCAAAATTTTCTACCAAGAGCCCTAGACTCTAATAAAAATTATGATCAAAGACTACAACATAGAGTTTGTGAAATTACAACACACAAAAATCATAAAAATTGCACAGACATTCAATAGAAGCAAGATGCTACATGACATGTAGATCTGCAGTATACCTTTTCCTTGATGTTAGAAAGTTTGGGAAGAAGATGGATCATAGTTTTTTGTAATGTATCGTAGGATAGTATTGTAGAATGGTTGAGAGGTTGGCTAGTTGAAAGGAGAAAAGCTTTAGTAGTTGGAAGGAAGTTATGTAGAAGAAGAATGCTTTACTTGGATTTTGCTTGAGTACAAATGATCACTACATGCCTATTTATAGGCAACCATGGAAGTGGAGTGATACTTTTATAAATATCTCCACTTCTCTTGATTCTAGAGCATTCTAGAAGTTTTACATATTCTAGAGATTTTCTATTACAAATATCTATCTTCTAGAAATTTTCATACTCTAGAAGTACCTATGTTCTAGAAAATATTTGGCTTCTAAAAAATGCATTGCTTATAGAAAAGTGTACTTATCTTAACACTCCTCCTAAGTACACTTTTCAATTACTCTAAGTATACCTCGTAGGAGCTTGAACCATTGTCTTGGTAGCGCCTTTGTGAAGATATCAGCTAGTTGTTCTTCTGTGCTGCAGAATCTGAGCGTTATCTGTTTATTTGATATTGTTTCTCGTATAAAGTGATACTTGATAGAAATATTTCTAGTTCAACTGTGATATACTGGGTTGTTGGCTATAACAATTGTTGATTTGCTATCACAGTAAATTTTAGTTGCTTGATCTTATTCCTCTCCCATGACTTCAAATATTTTTCTTAACCATATTACTTGACTAGTTGTGCTTGCTGCCACTACATACTTTGCCTCGGCTGATGATTGAGCAACCATTTCTTGTTTCTTTGATGCCCATGAGAATAGTCCTGATCCAAATGTAAATTCATATCCTAAAGTGTTTTTCATATCATCCATTGATCCAGTCCAGTCAGAATTAGTATATCCTGTTAATCTTGGATATTGTACTCTATGATATTGAATTCTAAAGTCTCTTATACCTTGTAGATATTTGAATATCCTTTTTGCATGAATATGGATAATATACTAAGAGCATACATAATATTTGGTCTTGTAGTTATCAAATATAGAAGGCTTCCAATAAAGCTTCTATATCTTAATAGATCTATCTTTTCTGTTCCATCCTCTTTTTGTAGCTTTTCATTATGTACAATGGGAGTAGAAACTATCTTGCAATTATCCATCTTAAATTTCTTTAACAAATCCTCTATGTATTTCTTTTGAGAGATAAATATTTCTTTTTCATCTTGAGTTACTTCTATGCCCAAAAAATAATGTAGAAGGCCCAAGTCAGTCATCTCAAAGGTCTTCATTATGTATTCTTTAAATAGTTTAAGTAGTCTTTCATTGTTCCTTGTATATATGAGATCATCCACGTATATGGAAACTATAACAATCTGTTTCGTTGAAAGGGTGTAAAAGAAGAAGGAGCGGATCAATAATCCATAGGGAAGGGAAATAAATCCTTAGGAAGGGATCACACGAGACTCACATGTCCAGTCTTCCACCGGATCGTCTTCCTCACCATCGTCTCCACCAACTCCAGTGTCCGCCAGTCATCGCTGCTCCTATCCCTCGTCACGCCTCCACTCTTCCCATGCACGCGTCGCCTTCCCCACATCGCCCACGCTAGCGTCCTCCCTCTTCCCCGTCTTCTTCATCAAATCACTAATGCCTTGCTGCTGCCCCTGAGTCGTGCCTACCCCGCTACCAGTCTGGCGGTTCGTAGCAGGGGCGGTTCATAGCAGTCCAGCGGAGGAAGGGCTGCAGTCCGGCGGAGGGAGGGAGGGGAGGCGCGGTTCGTAGCAGGGGAGCGGTTCGGCTGCGGGTTCCAGTCCGGCGGAGGGAGGGGAGGTGCGGTTCATAGCAGGGGAGTGGTTCGGCTATGCGAGTTGCAGTCCGGTGGAGGGAGGGGAGGCGCGGTTCTGCTACGAGGGGGGCTGCAGTCCGGCGGAGGGAGGGGAGTACTGCTCGCCAGAGCTCCGTGCCATTTGCGACCACTACGCCTAGCTGCTCACCACGAGCTCCATCGGGCGGGGCTATAGTCTGTCGGAGAGAGGGGAG
Organism: Costus lasius; assembly: GCA_027563935.2. Taxonomy (NCBI): domain Eukaryota; kingdom Viridiplantae; phylum Streptophyta; class Magnoliopsida; order Zingiberales; family Costaceae; genus Costus; species Costus lasius. The sequence continues at coordinate 106,035,351 of CM050450.1, forward strand.
CGGTTCGGCTAGGGGGCGGCTGTAGGCAGGCAGAGGGAGGGGTGCTCGCCACTAGCTCCCCGAGCTGCTCCGTCGCCTTCACCCCGCTACCAGAATCGCAGCTTGGAACGGCGACTGGAGAGGCAGAATCGCAGCTTCGAACAACGACTGGAGAGGCAAAATGAGCTACCGGACGGGGCGATGGCGAGGGGAAGAGGGCGACTGGAAGAGCTCGGCTGGAGGCAATGACGCGGAGGGTGAGCAGCTGGCGACGGCAAGAGGGGAGCGGCCAACGACTGCGAGGAGGGCGAGCAACTTGCGCGGATGCGAGGATGAGAGCGGCTGAAGCGTCCCTTTACTTTTCCCCTCGATTTCGGGGGACGATAAAAGGAGGGATGAAATTACTTTTTGGCACCTCCAATTATCCACACCTCTATTTACTCTTTGATGGAAACAATGGATAAAATCCTAATTGTATCCATCCCTCCATTCAACCTTCCATGGAAACAATATGTAAGAGTTTCATAATTACCTTGGTTCTTGATATATATTGTTGGCTCACTTTGACTCCTCCTGAAACCTTGATCTATGAAGTACTTGTCTATTCTACTATACCAAGCTCATGGTGCTTGTTTTAATCCATAAAGTGCTTTCTTCCATTTAAACACTTTATCTTCCGATCCTTCTACCACAAACTCTTGTGGTTGTTCTATATAAATTTCTTCAAGTACTCCATTCAGAAAGGCTAACTTCACATCAAGCTGATAAAGGTTCCATTGTTTTTGTGTTGCTAAAGCAATTAATGCTCTTATAGTATCATGTCATGCCACAGGAGTAAATATTTCATTGTAGTTAATACTAGCCACTTGTGAATATCCTTTGGCTAGAAGTCTGCCTTTGTGCTTTTGTATAGAACCATCTGGATTAATTTTTGTCCACCAAATCCCATGTATCATTTTTCTCAATCATATTGATTTCCTCTTCCATAACTTTAATCCAAACTTGTTGTCTTACAGCTGCTTCAAAACTTTCTGATTCTATTGTAACATAGTTGCATCTTTCATATATATCACTCAAAGATCTTTCTTTTCTTGGTGGTGATTCTAGATAGACAATTGAGATTTCAGTAGATGAAATACTTGGTGTCTCTTCATTTCTTTAGTTATTTTCTTCTTGATATGTAGATATATATATGTATCCTTCCTTTCTATTTTTTCTTCCCAATTCCATGATGCATTTTCATCAAATTTCACATCTCTGCTAATGATTAGCTTCATTTTCTTTAGATTATAAACACGATAACCCTTGGATTCAGTACTATAGCTTAAAAATATTCCTTGTTCCATCTTTTCATCTAGCTTGCTTCTTTTTTGATCTGGGATATGGATATAATAGATACATCCAAACACTCTAAAATATTATGCTGATGGTTTTCTCCCACTCCAAGTTTTTATAGGAGTCTTATCATGAACTGCTTTAGTTGGACATCTATTAAGTAGATAGACTGCTGTGTATACTGATTCTGCCCAAAAAGTATTCAGAAGTCCTTTTTCTTTCAACATTGTTTGAGCCATTTCCATCACAGTTTTATTTTTTTCTTTCTGAGACTCTATTTTGTTCTAAGGCATATCCAACAGTCAATTGATGCTCTATCCCTTCTTCTTCACATAATTTATTAAACTCTCTTGAAGTATACTCTTTGCCACGATCACTTCTTAATGTTTTGATATAATGCCCACTTTGTTTTTCAACTAATTGCTTAAATTTTTGAAATATCTTAGGAACTTCTGATTTTTCTTTCATGAAGTATACCCAAGTTATTCTTGTGTAGTCATCAATAAATAGGATGAAATATCTATTCTGGTAATGATATAATGTCTTCATTGGTTCACAAATATCAGTATGTATTAACTCTATAACTGTTTTTGCTCTCCATGATTGTCCAGATAAAAATGATTGTCTATGTTGTTTGCTAAGCATGCATCCTTCACATACTTCTTCTACTTCTCTAATACTTGGTAAATCTCTCATTATATTTTTCTGATGTAGGATATTAGGACTTTTATAGTTGAAATGTCCAAATCTTTTATGCCATAACCTTGAGTGATCTACTTATGTCTTTAGTGCTACGTTATAACTCCAATATATTGGAAAATCTCGATATTCTCTCATTTTTACTTGGGCTACAATACTATCATCTAACTTGTCATATATTGTACACTTATCTCCTTTAAAGTGTAATGTATAACCTTGTTCCATCATTTGTCCAACATTAAGAAGGTTCGGAGTTAAGCTAGGAACTAGCAATATATTTTGAATGTACTTTGTACCTTTTTCTTGTTTCTATAGCAACAGGTTCATTGCCTTTAATATCAAGATATTCATTATTTCCCAATTTGACTTTTGATTGAAAGGTTGTATCAAGTTTAGAGAAAATATCATCATACGATGTCATGTGATTACTACACCCACTATCTAGATATCAAGTGTCATGAGTCTTTTGTGAGGAGTCTTGACTAGTGAAGAATAAGTTTTCACTTTTTTCTTTCACAGTATTGGCCCAATGAATATTTTTAATTCGACAATCCTTCTCCAAGTGCCCAAATCTCTTGCAATTGTTGCATTGTGGTTTACCTTGAAACCAACAATCTTTTTCTTGATGACTACTTCTCTTGCATATACCACATGGAGAGTATTTTTTTTCCTTAAGCTCTCTTTGTGGTTGTGAATATCTTTTGTTTTCACTCCCTTGTAAATTTTGATTAAATTTTCTAACATCATTTCTAGGTTTCTAAGACCTTATGTTGAGTTTAGTTTTGAATGCACTTTCAACTATCTCTTCTACATGCCTACTAATTCTTTTCTCATATGCTTCAAGAGCACCTATCAACTTAGTTATTGATAAAGTTGATATATCTTTTATATACTCTATAGTCATAATTATTGGATCATATCTTTCTGTAAGAGTGATAAGAATTTTTTCTACCATTCTCTTATTAGATAAGTCTTTCCCCATATAATTTTAATTGATTAACTATTTCTACCATTCTTGCATAATACTGTGTAATAGTTTCAGAATCTTACATTTTCAGAAGTTTAAAAATCTCTTCTCAAAGTATTAGAGTTTTATAGTGCGTACCTTTTCACTGCTATGAAACTCCTCTTCTAACATATCCCATGCTTTCTTGGCATTTTGAACTCCTGATATTCTTGTGAAGGTGGTATCTCCAACAGCTTGCTGAATAATGAATAAGGCTTGAGCATCTCTTTGTTTCTTCTCCTCAAATTCCTTTCAGTGTTGATCGGATATAGAGAACATATCTTGGAATATCATATCCATTTTAGACAATATCCCATAGATTTTAGGAGACAAAATATGTCCTTAGTTTTTGTCTCCAAAAATTCATAATTTTCACAGATGAAAACTGGAATAGGAAGTGATGAGAAATTGATAGTTGAGAATAAAGCTATATGATTAAAGAAGTATGCATAGTATAATCGAACAAAGCTTTGATACCACTGTTAGAAAGTTTGGGAAGGAGATGGATCTTAGTATTTTGTAATGTATGGTTGGATAGTATTGTAGAATGGTTGAGAGGTTGGCTAGTTGAAAGGAGAAAAGCTTTAGGCCCATTTTGGGGCTGATTCTGCTTTTAGCTTCTGATGGCTTGGGAATTACTAGTTGAAAGGTAGCTGGCTAGGGAAGTAACTAGCTATTTGGTTCAACAACTATGCTGCTAAGCAGAATAAATTGTTGTGCTGTAATATTAAGCAGAGACTGGAAATAACATTAAATGTAATTACACCCAATGTAATTTTAATAACATAACAAGTTCATAATTTGATACCATAAAGAGTTCATAGATAATACAAGAAGTTCATAATATGTCCAATACAATACCAAAGTTATTACACACAACGAATTTGTTTTTAGGCTACACAGCTCATGTTAATAAACTTAAAGCAATCTGAGTACATATCATATCCATCTCAGTAGGATTGGATTGCTCTTCATCAGCCTCCTCAACTTGATCAGAATTATCTTCTGGAACAAAAGTAGGAATAGCATTAGCTTCTTGGAAAATAGAGTCCGTATTCATTGTTTGCCTAATATAATTATGTAGTGTTATTGTTGCAATTATAATTTTCACCTGTGTTGCATAAGCAAATGAAGGCATTTCTCGTAATACATCACATCTTTTTTTCTAGACTCAAAAATATCTCTCTATGCAACTTCTGAGTGAGGAGTGTGCCTTATTGATGACACCAAAATTTATAGTATATTTTGTGTCATTTCATTGCTCTTTTGTGCCATATTTATGCCCCTTTGCTTATTTTTATATATTTATTATCAAATATTAAAGAATCTATTTCTATTTTTGTTTTTGATGATTTTCAGGTAAAAAGACATTTTCAAACAAAATTAAATACATAGAAGAATTCTCATCATCAAGAAGAGAATACATGACAAATTTCACGCAAATCAGAGCCAAAACCCAAATTACGGCAGTGCCATATTTTCAAAGTACTACTGTAATTTTGGAGCACTACCATATTTTGGGGTATTTTCATACAGAAAGTTTTCGAGAAATTACGGCACTGCCGTAATGAAAATCACGGTGCCATATTTTGAAGCGACTTCAGACCCGAGAGATTTCCAGAAATTATGGCACTGTCGTAATCATTTCCACGGTACTGTAATCCTGGTCGAATCCTGTACAGAAGACTTTAAGGAAAATATGGCAGTGCCGTAAAGATAATTACGGTCGTAATTCTATTCCTGGCTCGCGACAGCCATGGTCAAAATTTGCGTATGATTTTTGCGCGATTGATTGCGGACGATCCAGGCCCTTAAATTCAAATCTGTAAGAAGGAAAAAGAGAGCCTTCAAGGAGGAGAACACGCCAAGGGCGAAAGCCCTAATTTTCATCCACTTTCGAGGGAGAAATTGTAATTCTCACCGCTGCCCTAGGTTTTGCCACTGGGAAGCGTACAGCGCATCTCCGGCCTTGAAATTTGAGAGGAAACTTCGCTTGGAGGAAGCGACGATACCCCGAAAGTTTCAGAGAGAAACAATCTCGATCAGAGGAGAAATCGATGAAATTGCAAGCGCCGGCACTGTTCACCGCGGGTTCTTCAAGGAAACTACGGCTGTAATTTTCATTACAGCTGTGCTATAAAGTTGTTTTCCCATTCCCTTGATTTCTGACATTTTTAAACTATGGTTTATTATAATTCTTTTCCATGCTAGCTTAAATATCATTTGGGACATGGGGTGTAATCCCCTTGATTTTTTTATGACTAGATAACTTTTATTTCGTCGGTATAATTTTGTTGTGATAATTTTACTTATGTGAAGATTGCCTATAATTCACCATAGTTTTCTTATTATCATGCATGATTTTATAGTTTTCGCAATATGGACTGAAAGGTGATTTGCTTAAGAACTTGGAACCCTAAAACTGAATATTAGGAACTCATCGTAAGAAATTAGGTTAGTTCTTATTCCTTGATTTTAGAAGAATAATTGCCATGTCTGATAATTTGAATCTAGAATTGAGTTATTTTCTTAAACGTAAAGATCTTGTGCGAAAGTGAGGATCGGAGCGTTGGAGAACCATAAGTAGAACCTGTGTTGAGACTCGGATGCACGAAAGTGATCCTTGAGATTCCACTTGAGATGTTCAACTTAGGACTCGAATGCACGAAAGTGATCCTTGAGTTCTTTGATTGATGATTTACTTATTTACGGCTTGGGATAGATCTTACGCGAAAGCGAGGATCGGTCCCTGCATGATTGTCTGCATGAAAGTGAAATAATCCTTTTATGAAGTAAATTATATCTTTATCATGGTAAAATTAGACTGACGACCTTTTATTCATATCTAGTCATTGAAATTAAGGTGGATGAAACCCTAGTCCTAGTTTCTCTCTAATTTCGTGTTATTTTCATCATTTACTTGTATTATAATCGATTACTTAGCTAGTAAGAATATAACTATTTGGTACTTAACAATAAGGTCTCTGTGGTTCGATATCTTTCTTTATTACTTCGAGTATCCGTGCACTTGCGAAATACAACAAGTTTTTGGCGCCGTTGCCGGGGATCTTAGTTTTGTTAATATCAAAATAGTTATTAGTATTGCTAGACTAAGTTTTATTTGTTTTAGATTTAACTTTGTTCTTTTGTTTTTGCAGGTTTTGGATTTTCACAGTTGTGACAGAACTGTGATATCTGAAAATTTTTGAATTTGTTTGTGTTTTATATTTTTTTAATTTTTTATATTTTAAAAAAAAACTTTGATTGATTGATGTTGGATAATCTTTCTATTCTTGATAGATTTGAAGATATGTCTTTTAATCACTACTCATGGGCAACTGAAAGATGTGAGGTATATATGCCACAAAGTAAGTATAAAGATGATTCATTGTGCACTCTTGCAGATAAATAAAAATTACACTCTATTTTTTCTATTAGATGTAATATTTGTAGATGTTCTGATCATTATACTTCTGATTGCCAATTTTTAATTTCTCCAAATCATGTTTCTGAACCTCCATACTTTGAGGATACAAAAAAATCTAGGTTAAATTCTATGTTTGAAAAATTCATGACAAATAGAAGTAAAGAAATTGAAGATCTTAAGGGAACAATTAGTCAGCTTGCTTCTCAAGTAGAATCTTTAACAGCTCATAAGAAAATTTTAAAAACTTAGATAGCACAACAAGCTTGTTTATTTGAGTTTGATTTAGAAATTGAAGAAATTGATTTAGAAAATTCCCCCTCTGATTATGATTGTTTTAAGATTGAGCCTTATGTGAACATTGATGAATCTCACTCTGATTTTGATGATTGTAAAATTGATTATTTATTTGTGAAAAAATTTGAGAAAATTGATTTTGAAAAATCCCCTCTTGATTTAAGTGATAGTTATGAAATTGATGATATATTATTTATGGTTAAATCTGATTCTTGCAATTCTGAGATTGATTCTTTTGATGATGAATTATTTGTGGAAAAGCATGAGGAAATTGATTTTGTTGATAACTTTAAAATTGATAAATTATTTGATTATTAGCATAAAGAACTTGAAAAGGATTTGAAAATTGTGAATATTGATGAATCTCACTCTGATGTTTTGCCCATGTCTTCTGATTTATTTGAAAATTTATGCTTTGTTGAAGAACCTAATGTGAGAAAGAAAGATTGTATTAATAATCCAATACTTGAATCTTTTGATGAAAGTCCTATCACAATTGAAAATATAATTTTGAAGAAAAGACTAATGATTTTGCTTACTGATAAATATAGGAAGATCATTGAATATCCTTGGAGTGGAATTGAAAATTTTGATTTCTGCATATTTGAGAAAGTCATGTCAATTGTGATTTATATGAAATTATGGATATTTAGATTAGTGGCTAAACTTTCTGGACAACGGAAATGCAGAAAATTGTATGCTATTTACTATGGTATTGATCCACTTGCTTCATTAGGAAATTTGATTTTTGGTCAAGCTATGGACCTAAAATTAGTGCTTCTTGGGAGGCAACCCAAGCACTCTTACCTTAGTTTAGTTTCTTTTATTTTAGTTTATTTTTAGAATTAATTTTTCTTCTCTTTTTGCATGGAAAATCAAAGTTTTGTGCAAAATACGGCACTGCCATAATTTATTTCACGGTGCCGTAATTTCAGCTGATTTTTGACCCGACAATTTTTCATCTTTTACGGCACTACTGTAAGAAATTTTACGGTATCGTAATTTCTACTCGTTTTTGACTTCACGTGCCGTATTTTTGGTTCGATTTTTGACCAAAAAATTCTTTGAAAAATACGGCAATACCGTAACTATTTTCACGGTACCGTATTTCCTGCATATTTTTGATCCGAGAATTTTGTGCAAATTACGGCACTGCCGTAAGGAATTTTACGCCCGTAATTTCGAATTTGCATTCTGTTTATCTGATTAGGTGTTTTCTTGCTATGATTTTAAGAAACTAGGTTGGGAAAATTTTTTATCTTTGGCACAAACATGAAGTACTCATCTTTTTCTATTTTTTGAAATTTTTTGTTGAATTTTAAAGTTCATAGATCATCCTATAACACATAGCATCTTTTCAATTCTGATAAATTTCTGCATTTGTTCTCTTTAGACTATTCTGATTAGCGTTTTTGCTGCAGATTTTTAAGATGCTTTAATTAGTTGAAACCCCGATCTTTCACTTGAAATTGGAAGTACATGTTTTATTCTATCTCTTGGATTTGTTGTTTTCATGAAAATATTTTCTGATCATTCTAGGAAGCATGACAACTTTTCAAATCTGATTAACTTCTGTGCAGTTTTTGATTTTGTAATCTGAGTAACCCTCTTTCTGCTGATACCCTAAATTCCTAATAGATTTTGATCCTTTGATTTTCATATACCCGGAACGAACAAGTTTTATTCTACTTCATGGCTTTGTCTATTTTCTTTATGGATCATTAAATCTTATTCTTGGGTATAGCTATTTTTTGTAACTAAATCAGTAGACTGCTCTGCTATCCTTGGACACTTGCAGTTTCCTCTCCAGATTTGCAGCACCTCTAGCCAGCCTAACCACCACCACTCCAGCGGCCTCTAACACCACTGTTTCCAGCCGTCGACACTGGATTATACCATCAGCAGCTTCTTACTTCTACTACATCTATTTCCATTGATTTTATTTATTTTTGCAGTATGACCTTCATTAGTGACTGATTTTTTTTGCAGTGCTATCTCTCTCACCCATCGGCTGACGACTTCGCCACCACGAATGTAGACTCTAGCAGGCCACTGGAGACTACTCATTATCACTCTACTGTCGGCACTATCATCTTCAGCTAGCATTTGTTCTACCTCTACTTCTTACCTGCATCAGTACCCTTCTGGACCATCCATGATATCTCTGATCTCCCTTTGAGAAAATTATTTTTTAAGCAAGAGACTATTTTTGATCTGAGCCTTATGTGCTTTAAAATTGTGCAGGTAAAATTTTCAGAAGTGCTATGTAGTTTTGTGAGTATTGTTTGCATTTTCTTATGATTTGATATGATTATCTATACTTTTCTTCTTCTAAAATTTTTATCACTGCACATCCTTTGCATTGTTTGAGCCTTATGTGATTATTGAATCTATCACTTTACATCTTTTGAATACATGAGTTTCATGCGTCATACTTTTTGTATTGATATTGATTGTTATAACCTAAATTTTAAATTTTTCTATAATTAATTTAAATTATAAATTTCAAAAAAAAGGAAAGAAAATTTAGAACTTATATTTTATAATTTTCTATATTTTTTCATAATTTTTAAAAGGTTAAAATAATAAGTTTTATAATAAAAACTTAAATCGCATCCACAGGGCTCGAACCCACGACGCGTGGTTATTTTCGGCTCAACCCAACTGCTAAGCTAAGTTTCGTTTTGATATTAAACCGCGTTCGATTTTGTTAATTCCGATTTGAGTTTGAAATTAAAAGTTTAAATTCGTGTTCGTTCCGATTTGAGTTTGAAATTAAAAGTTTAAATTCGCGTTCGCGGGGAGTCGAACCCACGACACGCCCGATTCTCGGACTCAGCCTAACCATTGGGCTGAGTCACATTTTCATTATAAAACAGCACCGATTTTATTTGATTTAAGATTTGAATCTAGTTTTGGGCCGAGTCAACTCGTCATCTTCCCAGACTTTTTCGGCGATCGAGTCAGCGGCGGTGATTTGCTAATCTCGGACCCGTTTTACCTCTATATTAGAGGGCTTCCGCTCGACTAGAGGAGAATCAGAACCCTTGAGCATCTTCAAGCTTGAACGCGCCGCCTAGAAGGAGAAATCAAAGCAAGGAGTTCGCTGGAGTTTCCATCGCTTTCATCCTCTGTGCAACCGGCGATGGCGATCTATCTATTCTAGGCTACGATACAGCTTCATAGCAAGGTAAGATTGTTTTTCGGAAGTTTTTGGCGAAGTTCTGTTTGGGTTTTGATAAGTTTCATGTGTCGACGGTGGCGGCGCCACCGTCGATACTTTCAGCTGCTTCGAGCGCTTCGACCGTGCGTCGAAAGCTCGCCGCAGCCGGTCGTGTAGCCTCGTTTCGTCGTTTCGAACCGACTGGAAAAGTTTGGCAGCGAACGGACGTTCGACGCGCCCTCGGGAGCTCGCCGGAGTAAGCTGCGGACGCAAGTCCGACGGCCTTGCATGGCGGCGATCGGGCGGCACGGGCGAGTGGTCGGCTCGTTTTGGATTTAGGGTTGCGATCGGTTTATTTGGAAATAATTCGGCTGGCTGTGTTGAAATCAATTTGAACTGGTTCAACAGTGATGAGCGGTTCAATTTCAATTTCGGTCCAGTTCTTGAATTTGGACCAGTTCGATCCCAATTCGGTCGAATCGGGGCCGGTTCAAGTAGCCGTTGGAAAGATAATGAAATTTCCTATCTAATGGTAATCTGTGTGCCTTTAGATGACTTGTATATTTTGTGTAATTTAAGTTATAAGTCTCAGTTTAACTTGGTTCAGGGTGAAATTGATCGGTTCACTGCAATTCTGTTCGGTTTAGTAAATTTTAGGTTTGGTTCACTTGATCTCAGACCGGTTCTCTAGGTTTAGAGATGTGTTCTACATGTTGGTAGTTTTGGTTTTCAAGTTAGAATAATTATTGATAGAGTTTATATACAAACTTATGTTACAGAGTGATTGGTCTACTAGTTGGCTTGCATCGTTTGATAAACAACTTATTGACTTTTCAAAAAGCTTCAGGATAACAGCGTTTGAGGTAGGAATCTTACCCTACTCCTTTCTTACAGTGTCAAAAATTATAGGGTTTGCTGCTTAATCCTTTGATTTGATATATGATTCATATGTTAGAATTGATTGACACTGATACCTAATTACTCCATCTGCTTGATTTGTTTCTGAAATTCAGTTGACCTCAATTATCTTATTCATTGGTCATATTCTGTTTCTGTATGCATGATTAACAAAACTGTATTGAGATATCTGATATATTAGCATATGAGCATGGTTGAACAATCATGATATATTGTTATTGACACATGAGTATGTGGAACAGTTGAATATTCGTTATGTTAAAGTCGTGATATATATTGACCTCTGGACTGGATGATTTATTTTCCAGTGGCCTATTTATCTGAGTTATATTTCCGACGTGTGTCGGACTATGTGTTTGCTGGTTAGGGCACCGCCAGTTGTCCTCGGGACAATACTACGGATGTTAGGGTTGGATGCAACCTACCGGGTTGTTTAAGACAGTCGTTCCATTTCATGAGCAACAGTGGAAACACTTTGAAAATGAGTGCGGCTCTTAAGTGAGATCTGTTGGTCAGCTTGATGATTTGCACGACATTCTTGTATTATGTGTATGTCGTTGCTTCAGTTATTGTATTATCATGTTATTCGGTTCCCCCACCATATTTGTTGATTCCTACTTAGCAATTCTGCTAACTCCCTTTGTTTCTCTTCCAGGTACCGAGTTAGTGTCTGGGAGGGATAGAGTAGATAGCAGATACCAGCCCGAGTTGAGATAGTAATTTTAGTTTTATTTCAGTTGATTTATGTACATCTTAAATAGTATGTTTTAGAGTTTGTGTTATAAAACTGTAGATGTTAAATTTGGATTATTCAATTAATAAAGGATATGTGATTATTGTAAGTTCTTTGGTTCCTATTAATATTGTCATCTCCCTGGGGAACCCTGAGCTAGGAATAGTCGGCTTCCCGCCGGGGCGTGACATTGATAATTTGATAGTTAAAAAAAATTTTATGACTTAAATCCATGTGATGAGAGGTGTGTGAATTTTTCTATGTCTATGCATACCTGTGAATGGAGATATTCCTATTATGTTAAATTTATTTCTTCAATATATATCTACTTGTTGAAATCCTTCATTGATTGATGCATATAGTTTTGGGTAGGTATATTGTTTGATAAATGCAATCTACGAGTGAAACATCTTTCTTGAATAAAATGAGCATATGAGTGTAATTTTTGAATTGATTTCTATTGATTAACCTAGTTGATGTTTAGTCTATCTTACTATTTGTTGGGAAGAAAGAATCCAAGATCCAAAAAGAGTGAGAGACTCCCCTACTTAGCACTGTGTAAAATTGGGTATCGAAGACATGGGTTGAAGTCTGTAAAAAAAAAAGGAAAGCGAGAAAAAGAAAAATAACTCCCCTACTTGGCACTGTGTAAAATTGACAGTGGTACCGTAGACAAGGGTTGAAGTCTAAAAGTGTGTATCTATGTGGGTACATACCATCAAAAATACAATAAAAGAAAATTTCAAAAAAAAAGATTTTGATATGGAAAAAGATTTTGGATATCCTATTCCTGTAAATAAAAGTATGATAGATTTAAACTGAAACAAAGGTGAATTTATGAGACTGAGATTCTTTTTATTATGTGAGTTGCGAAGTTTTATTTGATCAAAGTTGTGAATCTTAAAGATTGATTTCAGAGGACAGTGTATTTATCTGAAATTTTGTGCAAGAAATTGGTGGAATATTTCATGAGTAATTATATTTTAGAAATTTATTTTTAATAAGAGGGTATATTTTCCATGGCATTGTTCTTTATTTTATTTATTTACTTGAGGACAAGCAAAGTTTGAGCCTTTATGTGTTTGATGACACTAAAATTTATAGTATATTTTGTGTCATTTCATTGCTCTTTTTGTGTCATATTTATGTCCCTTTACTTATTTTTATGTTTTTTTTTTAATCAAATGTTGCAGAATCTACTTCTATTGTGGTTTTTGATGATTTTCAGATAAAAAGACATGATTTTCAGGCATTTTCAAGTAAAATTAAATACATAAAAGAATTCTCATCATCAAGAAGAGAATACGTGACAAATTTCACGCAAATCAGAGCCAAAACCTAAATTACGGCAGTGCCGTAATTATTATTACGGTACCGTATTTTCAAAGTACCACCGTAATTTTGGAGCACTGCCGTATTTTGGGGTATTTTCATACAGAAAGTTTTCTAGAAATTACGGCACTGCCGTAATGAAAATCACGGTGCCGTATTTTGAAGCGACTTCAGACCAGAGAGATTTCCAGAAATTACGGCACTGCCGTAATCATTTCCACGATACTGTAATCCTGGTCGAATGCTGTACAGAAGACTTTAAGGAAAATACGGTAGTGTCGTAAAGATAATTACGGCCATAATTTTATTCCTGGCTCGCAACAGCAATGGTCAAATTTGCGTCCGATTTTGCGCAATCGATTGCGGACGATCTAGGCCCTTAAATTCAAAGCTGTAAGAAGAAAAAAGAGAGCCTCCGAGGAGGAGAACACGCCAGGGCAAAAGCCCTAATTTTCATCCACTGTCGAGGGAGAAATTGTAATTCTCACCGTCGCCCTAGGTTTCACCGCCGGGAAGTGTACATCGCATCTGCGGCCGTGAAATTTGAGGGGAAGCTTCGCTTGGAGGAGGAGACAATACCCCGGAAGTTTCAGAGAGAAACGATCTCGATCGGAGGAGAAATCGACGAAATTGCAAGCGCCAGTATTGTTCACCACGAGTTCTTCAAGGAAATTACGGCTGTAATTTTCATTACAGTCGTGTTGTAAAGTTATTTTCCCCTTCCCTTTGATTTCTGACATTTTGAAACTATGGTTTATTATAATTCATTTTTCATGCTAGCTTAAACATCATTTGGGACATGGGGTGTAATCCCCTTGATTTTTTTATGACTAGATAACTTTTATTTTGTCAGTATAATTTTATTGTGATAATTCTACTTATGTGAAGATTGCCTATAATTCTCCATAGTTTTCTTATTATCATGCATGATTTTAGAGTTTTTGCAATATGGACTAAAAGGTGATTTGCTTGAGAACTTGGAACCCTAAAATTGAATATTAGGAACTCATCATAAGAAATTAAGTTAGTTCTTATTTCTTGATTTTAGAAGAATAATTGCCATGTCTGATAATTTGAATCTAGATTGAGTTATTTTCTTAAACGTAAAGATCTTGTGCAAAAGTGAGGATCGGAGCATTGGAGAACCATAAGTAGAACCGGTGTTGAGACTCGGATGCACGAAAGTGATCCTTGAGATTCCACTTGAGATGTTCAACTTAGGACTCGGATGCACGAAAGTGATCCTTGAGTTCTTTGATTGATGATTTACTTATTTACAGCTTGGGATAGATCTTACGCGAAAGCGAGGATCGGTCCCTGCATGATTGTCTGCATGAAAGTGAGACAATCCTTTTATAAAGTAAATTATATCTTTATCATGGTAAAATTAGACTGACGACGTTTTATTCATATCTAGTCATTAAAATTAAGGTGGATGAAACCCTAGTCTCAGTTTCTCTCTGATTTCGTGTTCTTTCTATCATTTACTTGTATTATAATCGATTGCTTAGCTAGTAAGAATATAACTATTTGGTACTTAATAATAAGGTTTCTGTGGTTCGATATCTTTCTTTATTACTTCGAGTATCCGTGCACTTGCGGAATACAACACTTATTAAACACTTCCTTAAGTCCTTGTGGTGGACGCCCTTGTTGAAATTCTTGAAGATGATACCTCACTCCTCTGTAAGGCCCAAGGTACCCACTCATCTGTCAGTAGCCAACATCAACTAAATTATACTTCCCTACATGTTATAAGAACTTTTCTGTTTAAAGATAGTAAAAGCTTTTTAATATGCATTATGATTAGTTTTGGAAACATACCTGGAGGAGGTTTTAGAAATTTATAAGTTGGTTCATTTACTGCAAATATGAATCTCATATCAAAACTACAAACAGCTAGAATGTTTTGAGTTAACTGACCTTTTCTTTCTATAAATGGCAATTGATCTGCAAGTAGTACAACTACATCTATATGTGTACTATCAATTTCCCCAATATAACCCTATAAATATAGAACAAATATAGTAAAATCATTATTATATAAAATTTTGTATACAAATAGAGAATGTAAACTTACCTTAAAATAAGACATATATCGGCTATCATATAATATCTATTTTAGAATTTCTTGAAATTCCCTATCATCTGGTTCTATTAAAACCTTTTCAAATTTACAAACTAATTTTAATACTTTATGGAAATTTCTGCTCACAGTTTCACCAGAATGTTGAAATCTTTCCTGGACTTGTCTATTTGAAGCACCTTGGGCCAATGTATAAATAAACATGCCAACTTTTTCAACAGTTGACATGTTCCTTGAGGGCTTCAATCCATATGTATTCTCTAGAATAGTACATAATTGCATCAAAATCAGCTCGTTCCATCCTCATCATTCTTCTACATCTTTCGGGTGTCCATCTATTATTTTCACCATCCACCTTATTGTTGTAAACTCAGATGCCATACAAGGTGACTTATTCAGATATGTTTCATAATATTCTGTTATCGCGGCCTGTGAACATTGAACTATAATCCAAAATTCTTTTAACGAATCTGTACTCCCATCTCCAGATGCATTGTCCCGACTATTAGGGTTCATATCTAATAGCAAATATAACAAATGCATAAGTAAAAAAAAGTAACAACCAAAGATCATAATAAACATAGGTCATAATAAAAGAGCATCATCACAAACTTAGTTCATAATAAAAGTCACCCATAACAAAGACAAACATAACAAAAGTCACCCAGAACAAACAAAGTCTAGATGCTTCTAATAGCCAAACATAACCAAAGATCATAACTACTTATGAGCCTCCTCATAGTGATAGTTCAACTGTCCTAGATTCTCTTTAGTATTTGTCATCTGTTTAAAACTATTCTCTTTGACTTCTGTTCAAAGAGAGTATAGACAAAGAAGTACAACCGACCACCATGATGAATGCCCAAAAAATCATTGAGTTCATATATGCAATCAGCATAATCCTGAGCTGGCTCGTCTAGTCTTTGTTCAACGCAGGAAGCCAATCTATTAATATCATCCTTTAAGCTCGATGAAAAAGTGCTCCTAGTCTTCTTTCTACTAGAGCTTGGTAGTGAGGATGGTGTGACTAGTTCCACTTATGGCACATATCTTGCTGCATCATCTTCCCCTATAGCATCTTCAACACTTGCAGTATAACAAAAATTGCTGGATGCAATTGTTTGCCCAAACATGAGATCATTTTTCTTCTCGATGTTTGGGTGAAGACCCTTCTTTTGAAACTTAGCATACTCCTTGTGAATCTACAATTAACATGAGATATTTATAATTTATAACAACGAAACAAACAACAATTACTAATTGAGATTCATACCGCAATTTTTGTTGCCCACCAGTCAAGGGTTGCATTTACTGCGTCCAATCTTGTATTCCAGCCAAGTCCAATTTCCCTGCCTTTAACTCTTTCCATAATTTCCAATCAGCTTTTAGCTGATCCCATTTATTTTTTTAATTAAAATTTATCGTAATTCAATCCAGTGAGTTGATGGAAATTCTCGATCATGAATTTCCATCCTTGGGCATTCAAATGTGTGTTTGGACACATGTTTGTCTCGATTGTAGTGATACAAATATCGCAAAATATTATGATGGTTTGCATATTCTATGTTGCTTTGTTTTTTTTTTGTTGATGCCATTGCGCTTGAATTAAGAAGTATATAGGTATAAGTATAAAGACATGTATATATAAGCAATATCTAAGTATGCTATCTATGGTAAGATTACTTATAAACATATGCAGACATAAGCAAGATGTAAGCATGCATATAAATCTGTTTACTTAAACATATACAGATTTAATCTCAATGTTTACTTAAACATATTAAACATATGTTTAAGTAAATGTATTAAACATCATCTTAAGTAAACATAAGTAAACATATGTTTACTTATGTGCTTACCTACGAAGTCGCCTGGTTACCTGATGCACTGGAAGTCGCCTGATGTGGAGGGAGTCGCCAAAGCTAGAATGCAGAGCTGGAATGGGTCATCGGAGCTAGATGCAGGGCCGAGGTGCAGAGCTTCTATTGCCCGATTTGTCACCGAGATGCAGAGCTGGATGTCGGAGCTACTTCGGTTGCCAGAGCTAGTTCGCGGACGCAAGAATAGCCGAAGCTGGTTCACGTACACAGATCAGTCACCGAGCAATTGCCGACCAGGTTTGCGTACGCAGATCTGTCGCCGAAGCTAGTTCGCGGATGCAAATCTATCACCGACTGTAGCCAAGTCAAGAGATCTGTCATAGACACAGATTTGTTGCCAAACATCGTTGAGCCGAGGTCTGTCGCCGATCACGGACGCAGATCTGTTGCCGAGCTGGATGCGGGGCCGATCTATCACTGGAGTTGCGAACACAGATCCCTCGCTGAGCTACAACAGATGGCGGGCGACAAGCTGCAGTGGACGACGGGCCAGGAGTAGCGGCAGACGGCAGCCGAAGAGCAGCGACGGGGCGTGCAGATGTGGACGCGAGATAGCAGAGGAGAAGACTCGTGAGTGGAAAGCAGCTGCAGCTGAGGAAAAGCTGGATTTCCTTAGCTTTCCAGCGGAAGTGGGATGCCGTTGTTGCCGGGCAGGGAAATAGCCCCAAGCCCGAAGATTCAACTCGCTTCTGCAAGCTAGGGCGGGCAGTAACCCCAAACGTGCCCTTAATAGTTTAAAGGAAGTTGTATAGAAGAGGAATATTTTGCTTGGATGTTACTTAAATACAAATGATCACTACATGCCTATTTATAAGCGACCATGGAAGTGGAGTGACACTTCTAGAGATATCTCCACTTCTCTTGATTCTAAAACATTCTAGAAGTTTTAGATATTCTAGAGTTTTTCTATTATAAATATTTATCTTTTAAAAATTTCTATACTCTAGAAGTATCTATCTTCTTCTAGAAAATAGATTGCTTCTAAAAAAATATACTTATCTTGACACTTGAATGCAACTAGTAAATTGATGAATGCTGTGAAGATAAGCAGAGTGGCAAAACTAAAATAATAGAGTTCCTTTTCCCTCTAAATCTCTAGAAACCAACACTTGTTAAGTAATGTTGAGTATATAAGATTTTTGGAGGCCCGGACACTAACATAAAGACATTATTTAAAATCCTGATTGCTGATGTGTATACAAAAGTGAGGAATCGAGCAAAATTTGGGGAAGCAAATCCTCAAATTATCTCGGTGATCCAATCCTGGGAGGCTGTATGCTGATTCCTGTGGTTGTTCATTTGATTGTTTTATCTTTTGACTGGTTTTGATCCCCATTTTTTTTCATTCCGGCAAATTTGGGAGGGGCGTGTTGTGTTTTTTCAGCTATATGAAGCTTTCGTGGGTTCTTGATGCTATCACACTCTTATGAGGACTTGGCTTTTCGCAGGAAGGAGGAGCTCTTGCGCAATCTACATTCGGATGGAGAAAAGAATTGTGCACCTTGCGTCCTTGTTTTTGTTTTGATGAGCAAGGGCAGATTGTAATTAAACATATATGAGAGATCTAGTATGCTGTATGCAGGGTTCGAAAGCTAGGAAATACAGGGGATAGCCCGCCAAAATTTCTTGTATCTAGTGAGTGGGGATGAATGTGTGGGATTGTATATAAGCTGTAAAGTTTTATTCTGGTTAAATAATATAAATTTTTTTGCATTTGACCAAAAAAAAAATGTGCTAAGTGTATAACTTGTGGTTCATATCAGACCAAAGTCAAAATAATTTGTGATTTCAAAATTGAAGAAGTAATTCAACTTAACAAAAAAAAAAGGGGGAGAAGAGATTCACGTCAATAGAAAATTCGAACCATGCAAATCTAAATTTGAGATCCAGAATCTAGCAATCTCAGATCAAAATTTTCTTGACTTGATATAATATAATACTTGCTAGCAGGCCACCGAATATCCAACAAGCATAATCGAAAATCCATCGCTGAGCTCATCGCCCAGATGGAAAGTGGTCACGAAGCCCATCGCCATGGCAGAAGTCTATCGATGAACTCGCTGGGAAGCTTAATGCCCATTGTCATTGTTAAACTTTGTTGCCATGGCTAGTAATCACCACCGAGCTCATCACTACAATTGTTAATTGTCACTGAGATTGTCGCCACCAAGTTCGTCGCCAAAATATGGTGTCTCCCTTGGGTTGGTCGCCAAAGAAGAAACCTGACGCCGAGCCTCTTGCTGTCGAGGCTCATCTTTCATAGAAATCTCCAACCAAGCTTGCCATGGAGCCCGTCACCAAGCTGGAATCGCTTGTTAGCGCTTTATTGTTTAAAATAATCATTGATTTTTTTTTAATTTTTTGTTGCTGCCAATTGAGTAATAAACAACAAGGACTATGAGGATGAAAGTCAAAGTTGACTTTGTTTGCCAATTTTGATGGATCACGTTGGTAAAAAAAAGGGTGACATAGTATTTGAGGCTTTGGAGCTACCTTCTACAAAAGGGGAAAATAAAGTATATTCCAAGCATTATTCTTCCTCTAATAATTAAAAAAGACGAGATTCTTCTATAATTTATAAGCACGAGCTAGTCATAGCTCGAGAAGTTCTCGTCTTGAAACCAACAATTTTTTTTAAAGAAAATAAAAATAATTATTTACACCTTGTTCACTTGAAGGGAATGGAGGAGGAAAAAGATAGATTTTAATTTTTTTTCTCATTTATTAGGGCATAAGAAAATATAAGAAGGGAAATTTAAAAGAAAAATAATAATTTTTTTCTTTGTTTTATAATTCGTCTAAATCGGATAAATTACTACAGTAAATCATGTTGTTGCCTAGCCCACTTGCCAACTAAGCCGACTGGCCATTGAGCTCATCACAAAAAAAAAAAAAAAAAAAAAATGAAATTTGATGCCGTCGTCGAGCACATCCACGAATGTGGCCATCGCCAAGCTGAAGCTGCCAAAGCTCCCTTTATTTATTTTACGCAAGCCCTCTACTAGAACCTTAATCTGCCGTCGAATCCGATCGCCATCGAGCTCATCGCAGAGGTAGAGATTTGCCAACACCACCAAGCCAAAGTCTCCACCCCTCATTTCTAGCAAGCTTCCTCACCGGTTCCATTAAGAGCCAGTTGTTGAGCACATCTGCCGCGTGGTATGCTCACGATCAAGCCTGCCGCAGAACTGTCGCCCTGCCGATTTTGTAATTCTACAAAAAAAAAAGAGAACCTAATATTGGAAAATATGTTTAGATATTTCTTACGTCTGTCATATTTTCCAATCAGATACGATTTAACTCGAGATGGACTCAGTTTCACCCAACCCAATATTTAGCAGCTTGATTTTTGTGCCATCTAAGAAATGCATAGCAACGCCATCCAAAAAATATACAACGTCAGATTCGATTTGACTTAAGCCAATATTTCAAATTTAATCCAGCTCGCCATGTTAAGCCTAATCAGATTCAACCCAAATTACTCCTGAAAATGATTAGACGACTTCAAATTGTAGTACAATATTTTAGAGATAATCAGACTTGTTAAAATAATGCACGAACTTAATTTTAAATAAGTCATGTCGGCACTAAGGCAATCTACCCAATTTCGAACATTTGACCTCATATCCCGTTCACTAAATTTTGAATGTTTAGTCTTCCACAGGCTTGTTCACACAATTTTAAATATTTGGCCTAATGGACTGTTCATCAACTTTGAACATTTTGCCTAATGACTTGTTCACACAATTTTAAATGTTTGACCCAATAGCCCGTTCGTCAATTTTGAATGTTTGGCCCAAATGGCCCAATCACCAACTTCAAACAATTGGCCCAATGGCCTATTCACCAACTTTGAACGATTGGCCCAACAAACCATTCACCAACTTCTATAGAACGATTGATCTAATGGTCCGTTCACCAACTTTGAAGCATGATGCTGGTGCTTACTAAGAAATGCACATTAGACACCATTCAAAATATAATGTTGGATTCGACCTAATTTAAGCCAACATTTCAAATTCATTTCAACTTTGTCGTAGTAGGCTTAATCAGATTCAACCCAAATCACCAATTTCGAACATTTGGCCCAATAGTTCGTTCACTAATTTTTGAACATTTTAGCCTTCAACAGGCTCGTTCACTCAATTTCGAATGCTCAACCCAGTGGCCTGTTCGCCAATTTCGAATATTTGGCCCAATGGCTTATTCACCAATTTTTTAATGTTTAGCCTTATATGGGCTCGTTCACTCAATTTAGAATGTTTGACCCAATGGCCCGTTCACCAATTTCAAATGTGTGGCCCAATGATCTGTTCACTACTTTTTTAAAGGTCCTACAAGCTCGTTTACTCAATTTCAAACATTTGGCTTAACGGCCTATTCACCAATTTTTGAACGTTTAGCCCTCTATAGGCTCTCATTCACTCAATTTTCAATGTTTAGCCCAATGACTCGTTCACTAATTTCGAACATTTAGCCCTCTACAATTCACCAATTTTGAATGTTTGGCCTAAAGGCCCGTTCACCCATTTCGAACGTTTAGCTCTCTACAAACTCGTTCATCCATTTCAAATGTTTGGGTTCATCCATTTCAAATGTTTGGCCAGGCTCGTTTGATTATTTTAACTCTTTAAAGACTAATTGATGTACATCAGCCCTCTCAAAAGTTAATTCAAGATATACTAGCCTTCTAAAGTCTACTCTAAGAAATATTCACAAAAAGACAAAAATAGACATACAAACTCTTCCTAAAATTACTATCACTATTATTGTCGTGGATGTTGGATATCTAGAGTGTACTGTCAATAACATTGTTTGGGAGATGCATACATTAATACTAAGTATCGAGACATAAATCCTGAGCATTATTACAGCACCACTTTGATTTCTCTCTACAGCCAATGACAAATGTTCATCAAATCATGATATCATCCATAAGCCCTCAAAAGGTAGAACGTCAAGTTGTATTGAACTATTCACAAGTCTTCTAAAAGTCGGATATCAATCCACTGAATTACTTTTAGAAGAGAAATATTCCTGTATCAAGTTGTAAGTCATATTATAACATATTGTTTTGAACTATATTGTTCTTTCAACTATTTGTCTTCGTTTTATTATATATTTATGGATCTTTTAATCAAAGATACCCTAAGCTACTTAGAGATAATTAACAATGAGTATTTGCCCTTATTGAAAGTCAGAACCCACTAAAACAAAAAGACTTATAATTTATAGAGTAAATTTAAAATGATAGCACTACATTTCAATATCAATTGAAATTATTGAAATTTAAACCCTACTATATTCTACACACATCTTCCACTTGAAGCACAAGAATGAAGATTGCGGTTGGAGCAGCCAAAGCTCTAAACTGCATGACAAGGCTAACCTTGCTGAGAGACTTCGAGCCATCAAACACCCTGCTAGGTAACAGATACTTACCCAAGCTATCGGATTTAGGAGTACGCCATGACGGGGAGATATCACTAAAATCTGATGTCTACGCATTCAGTGTCATTTTCCGAACTCATCATGGGCAGGAGAGAAATAGACAAAAGACAAGGCGTGCCAAAGAATTTGGTGTCATCTTCCTCGGAACTCATCACGGCTGGAGAGCAATAGACGAGACAAGGCCCGAAGAGCACAATTTAGTAGCCTGGGTAGGCACCTTGAATTTCATGTTTGTTATTCCCAGATTAGCCCATCCCTAACAGTGAACACAATTTTACATTCCCATGCAAGCACGTTGGCTGTTCAAAGATTGCCGGAGTTTTGTACGGATTGCGGGCCCATTGCTGCGA
This sequence comes from Costus lasius, assembly GCA_027563935.2. Classification (NCBI taxonomy): domain Eukaryota; kingdom Viridiplantae; phylum Streptophyta; class Magnoliopsida; order Zingiberales; family Costaceae; genus Costus; species Costus lasius. Next base: position 106,058,004 of record CM050450.1, read on the forward strand.
TACCAGACGATGTGCCTGAAGGAGCAAGCAGCAGCTCGCCCTGCTACGAAGGGTGCCGTGACAGCAGTCAACTACTTGGCTTCGCAAAACTTTGATCCTAATTCGCCGAGCAGAATGAGGCTGCCGCCTCTCAGCCTGGAGGAGCATCAAAATAATCCCGACCCAAGGCTTACAAGTTAGGAACATAGAGCAGAAATGCAAATCAAGATAAGTAGCTGGTGATGATATATTTCGAAGGCGTGCGTGATAGCAAACACAAGGATCTGACATCCAGCTGCGAAGGATGGCGTATAGGCGCAGGGCACAAAGGTGAGTGGTGTAACTGAAAATTGCACTGCACGACTCGTCCGATTCATTTGACTTCCTGTGTCACTGCGCAGTTATCCTGTACAAATTTTGAACTGAAAGTTTGTACATTTCTCAGTGCTTGGATTAAATTCGTACATCAATAAAGAAAATAAAATGAGTAACAATCCCAAGTTCGCTTACCTTCCAACATTTGGCGTGCCGAATTTCTTGTTTCCACTTTTCTTGCTACAATGAACTCCATACATTTAAGCATGCAAATTTGCTGTGTAGACGAGAAAAACCACAGAATTTACAAACAAAAACAAAACGAAGCTCATTGTACAGCAGTGCCTTAAAATAATAATGTTTTAAATACAACATCCATGCCGGATGGTTCAAGCTCTTAGAAGCTAAAAGCATAACGGCGTTGTAGCACATGAATCAGGCTTTTATAGAGTAGTTAACAGCACTCTAACGTGAGATAGAAGTTGGACAGAAGCCAGCACAAAATGGGATAAGCTAAAATACAAATGGTGCAGAATCCCGTACACTTATTTGATTCGAATATCTTAAGGATTCCAGTTCTTAATAGAAACAGGAAAACAAAATCAAAAAAAGGAAGAAAGCAATAATATACATGGCCACAAGTCACTTCGCCAGTCCACATCCCATGGCTAACCGTCCAAAAAATTAGCACAGAAGAAATCGAATAAGGGGTGAAGAAAGCTATTTTACCTTTTACATCCAGTTTAGTGCTTTTCTAACTAAAGCATTTGAAAAATGCTCAAGTAATGAACAAATTTCCTCCTCATATTGTGTACATGTCACCTAACTCGAGTAATGCTTTCATCTTTCTGAGCTTCTTTAGTGTTGGCACCTGCAAGATGTCTGATGTTAGCAGGCATCCATGTGTTACCTGCAGATTTTTTCTTTCGTCTTGGGTGGCCAACGGCAGCTGGATCAATCAATGGTCCTGACCAAGTTGCTACTTCACTTTTCTGGTAAGGAAACACTGTGCTGAACGAAGCTTCTGGGGGCTCAAATGCAGGATCTAATGGGTGACCAAGTGCTCCATCCTGGTGTGGCGGAGGGAACTTTTCACTCTTACTCTTTGCATTAGCATGAGTGATCAGACGCCTTCTCTGCAAGTAACCAAAGAAAAAGAAAATTCTAACATGCATTAGAAAGTTAAAGGTCCAGTTACGCATGTTACAGAAAAATAACAAGCAGAGGTATCCATTTGTAGCCTCATTTTACATCAAAAAGTTAGTTAGAGAGGACAGAAAAAATACCCCATGGATTCAAAAACTGAAAAATTATAAGATCATGCTCTCATCTTAGTTAAAACAAACAGGACCTTCTCGTACAAGCAACGTTCATCTCAATTCATCCATCAGTTTTATTTTAACAAAATCCAAGAAAAGACATTAAGATATTTCACAACCTTAAGTACTAGTTCACAGTAGAATGAATGACAAGAATGTTATTTTACAGGCAACCGCTGTATTTGCGATGTTGTGAAAACATCGAAACTAAACCACCAGTTAACAATGCACATTACAACAGACTAGGAAAAGCAGAAATTACGAGCTGAACAGTCAAATTCAGGGATTCTTGGATAGTTGCTATAAAAAGTCCAGCTTATGAAATATTACATATAGCATGCCGACATATAACAAATATTCAGTTAATCGGACATTGACGCAATGAATTCAATAATAATTCAGAATATAGATGGAAAGTCAAATATATGTTATCCAGCAAGAGCAAAGTGGATTTTGTTTCATATAAGAAACACAAACAATTTACCAGTAGCTTATTATTTCAATAGACTAATAATCAACAAAAGGCATCAACTCAGTATTGAAAATAAACACGGGTTCCCCAAATTTTGTATTAGTGTTAAGCACGACTTTTCAGTTGCAAAGGTTTTTACCTTAACAGGATTGAAGTTCCTATAGAAACCAATAGCCTGGTGAGATTAGATGAGAATTAATCCAAGTATTTTTCCGAGTGTGGTATTTAAATAGCACTAGAAAGCATCTATTTGGGTCTGAACTAATCTCACAATTAAGTAAAAAAATACCTGCTGGTCATTTGGTTAGTAATCTACTCCATAGATATGAAGTCAGCTGGTTTAAGCTAAATACTTTTTATTATCTCTAAGAAGTTTCTCCTTAAACACTTCAATTTTATCCTCGTAACTCATTTTCACTTTTAGAAGCTACATTAGAAATTATTACTTCGGTTAAAAGTAAATTTCAAAACTTTTAAGGTCAAAATTTGTCTAACAAGAACCACAAGCAAGATATATAACCGTTAAGCTTTCATATGATGGCTTGCTTATAGTTCAATTGTGTAAGTTATGTGTAAAAGAGAGAAGATAAAAACTAACTTGGCTTGAAACTGCCTAAGAAAATTACTCAATAAACAACGGAGATCAATTTTAAATGAATTTACATATTATGAAGAAAATGGTAAAAGTCTGGTATAACTTACATCAATATTGACTTGTAGTTCAGCATTAGCCTCTGGAGCAGGAACTGCTCTTGTAGTCCGATCTCGTGGGCGTGGCTTCTTTGTTCCGTTAACATTTGATTTCCCGCCAGCAGCTCTCAACCTACATGCATTGAGATCAATGATACCACAGAATAAATTCGCCATTCATAAGTTCAATTAACAATCCATTTATACCTCTGTCTCAAACATCTCTGTTCTTGCTAATTATCTCCATAATTGATTGTAAAGATGAAAGTTCGTGAAAGCAACAACAGGCTGTTTCTTGCAGTTAGTTTTATATATTTAAACAATGGAACAAAAGAAACATAATAGAGATATCTTCTTAGATAGTTCATTGGCGTGTCACAATATATGATAATTGATCTTGTGTGTCCAAAATTGTATAATTTAAAGCAATAAGAGTATCCAGAAATCTAGTTTCTTTCTAATACATTATTAAATTACATGAACTAGGCCGAGAGCACACAAGAAGAGGGCAGACTACAATGGATTTTTTTCAAAACATAAGTTGATTTTACAAAATTAGCACGCTTCAACCTTTATGCAAAATGGCATGTAAATTAAAGAAATCAATAGGAATAAGATGATAAAACCTTCTTGCTTCTTCATCCCTTAATTTGGCATCCATTTCCTTGCTTGGGGGATATTTTGGTAGGCTTGATGGTTCACATGCATATGGTGGAGTATTGAAGAACTACACAAGTCAAAGAAGGCAATGAACCTCATCATAATCCAGATGTAAATATATACAAAAAAAAAAAGTGCGTACAAAAATTTCAATCTATTTAGCAAAAAAAGGAAATATAACACTAAAATAAAGTGTAGTCATTGTGGGTTCCCATTAGTTGCAATCATAGGTTCCTAAATCCAACAAATACACCATCTTATGAGATTAAACTTTTCATTAGCTTATTTGTGATTGAAACCTTATTGCTGTAAGTTCCTTGTGATTCCAATTCATTGAGCCAATTGAATGAGGTCGACTCCGGGATCAAATTCAAACGACCATATATCTAATCCAACTACGAAACTTTTACAGGTGTTCATAGAATGCAAAATTTGAGCGTTCATCATCAATAATCACCATGAATCACAAAGTCCATAAAATTATGTCAGCTACTATATTTTACAGCTGTAAAAGAAGGTTCAAGACCAGGATAAGTATTGTAGTCAACTTTTAAGTGATCAAATCATGTAACCTAGACATCATCATGTGCAAGATGGCAATTTAATTCAACGTGAGGTTTATTGTCATTGTCGGGGTACTGCTTCAAAGACTGTATTTGTTGTTTTGGCACTTAGTTTGTTTTGGTACTTAGTTTCTTCTAAGACTGAATATAACTTGGTGTCTTACAATTCCAAGTTTAGAACAAATTCATTAGGTAATAATTCATACCGCTAGTGCCCTAAGGTCAAAACAATCGTGTGAAACTCCTAGTCATAACTGAGGTAGTGTTGCTTAGTCCTATTGTTTTTTTGTAAAGAAAGATATCAATTGACACCATTGCTTCAAAACACTTCCTACCCTATCCAGTACAATCGCATGAGATCTAGAATGATGGATTAATCTAACGAAATTCTCCCCTTAAGACATTTAAAAATGAGTTATAATAGTGTTGGAATTTTTTATGAACCTCTTGTAGAAAGCATTCAAACTAGGACTTCTAGCATTATGAATGATAAACCAGGAAAAGAATACCCAAGTTTATAACAAATAGAATTATTTTTAGCTTAATATAGAGCCTTTCAACCGAAGAGCCTTGATGATCAGTTGCAAGTGCCTCAATTAGTTTCCTTTGTTTGATTGTATATCATAGTGTCATCAAAGTAACCATTATGAACTTGTTGGTGACTAGGTTGTAACACTTTATTCATCACTCCCATAATGGTGTTAAGCACATAAAACAACCCAACGGGTAGACTAACAATCCACACATACCATCAAGTCTATTAAAGCCATTCTTCCGTTCATTGATAGACCTAATTCTGATGAGTGAAATCCACTTCATAAGTTAAATCTTAGAAAATAATGTAAACCAACCATCATATCAAGCATGTCAACAAGTATAGACATGGAAAATATATATATTATAGTAATTATATTGACGATGTGACTATCAATGTACATTCTCTTGTCCTTTTAGGAGGTAATAAAGTTGGAAATGTGCAAGGGATCAAGATTTCTTAGACAAATTTCTCCATGAATTCTTCACCTTGCCTATTTAGTTTGGTTCACTTTGTGGGATTTATTGAATAGTGAGATAGACTAGGTAATTGTGTGCCAAGAATAAGATCAATAGTATTTGAACATTTCTTAAAAGTGGCAAGTCATCAAGCAGCACACAATGAACTATATCCTAAAGATTTGCAAAAGCTCGTTAATCTAAAAAGGTGCTGTAACAAGTGCTGCAAGGGCTCCAACTAAGACTTCTTATGGTAGTAACGCCAATATGATTCAAAAATCTTTTCTTTTAAAATTTTGATTATGCTAAACCTTGACAAGATAGTTCTGATGGTTGTGATGATCTTGCCTTCACAATAGTCTTGTTATCCAATTGTTAGGTTTAACATGTTGAGCCAAATAGTATTCCATTATGCTTGAAAACAGTTGTGTTGTATCACCCGCACTTGACTATAAATAGGTCATATAACCAAGGTCAGCCAATAATGATACATGAGTAGACCATCACACCATATCCTATTTAAGTAATCTCCCCTTTGTATGGGTACAAGACATCTCTCTTCCACATAAAGATATTCGATCAGTCCTTTGCATATATGTGAGTGTGATTCACATAATGGCTTTAAATACTAATTCATACTAGTGTATGAACTAGTATTACCCATCAATACTGATTTCTACCGACACTCAGTAACAACAATATGTACCGAACATGTACTTGAATGGACCAGTACAAACAGTCCTATTCCACCTTATACAAATCATGGTTTAAAAACTCGGTCTGGCAAGTTACCAAACCGGTACATATTAGTACAATATCGGCAAATCAGGCTAGATCTCACCGTGTCCGCCGCCACTTCTCACCGAAAGTGGAACAAAGCTTCCGGCAGTAGCAGAAGAAGCTTCCGGTGGCAGCGAAAGCTTCGAACAAAGCTTTCGCCGCTTCCATACTCCGACCCTTGCTCCAGTGTTGGTCCCTCGTTGGACCGGGACCAGTACCAACCGAAGGAACCAGGAAACACTGATACAAACTAGATTTGTAAAACCATGGTTGACATAAAAATTTGAACTTACAGAGTACAGAGGTTGAATTTCCATTCATACAATTATCCAATTGATGAATTTCTTACATACCTCATCCTTAAATTTTACCAAGGTATATCAAAAATGATAGTGTGCTTTAAAGTGACATCCAAAGAGGAAACAAACAAAATAGATTGAACCATATGAAGCTCTATAACATCGTCCGAGTTCTCATATTCATCCTTTCAATTAGGGTTGACATCAAGTTTTGCTACCCCTAATCCATCGCCAACTCCATGTAATTGCCCCTAACTCAACCTAAATCCAACCAAATTTTGAAAAACCCATCCTAGACCCAACCCCGATGGGAATTGGGTACCAGCAAACCCAACCCCACTCCCATCCTATTTTTTAATTAAAAAATAAGAAACATTAAGAAAGATATTTATTTAATTAAAATGCACTGATCATACAAAATAAAAATAAGAAAAAAATAAGTATTATAATTGGATTATAGTAAAAAAAATAATAAAATATATGTATTGGGACATGTTTGGGTTCGAAGCGAGTTTTAAAATCTATATACCTGACCCCAAACCTAACTAAGATGAGTTGGAGTTTCCTTGTCAAGGTCGGATGGAGTCAGGTTGGGTCGGGAATGGGTATTTTTGCTAGCCGTACTTTTAACTCAATTAATCTCAAATTAATCAAGCTTCTATGTATTGTATTGACATATGGTCAAGGTGTAATGTGGACATTAATATACAATATGTACTCAACTATGACAATTAAAGCACTTATCTTGAGGTTGATCGCATGACTACTAAGAGTTAAGGTTTCCTGTCTTCTAGTGTTCAAGGTCAAAGAAGTAGGAAGTAACTCCAATTTGCTAACTGATCCAAGGTGAGTAGTGGTAGCATACCTTGCAACTGAGAGCACACAAGTAAAGAATCAATAGCCTGAGATACCACATGTCTAAATATAGAAAACTTGAGGTACTTCTCAATTTCAATAGTTTGTGAATTGGCATTTTCTATAATCAAGTGAATGTAATATGACTTTTGTTTGAATGCCAAATTTAAGATCATTAATAAACTTATCAAGTGACAACCTAGGTTCCTAATGACCTTGACATCAAATTTAACAACTTATCAAGTCAACTTAAATATTATCACACTTAGGATAATTGCTTCATATTTGTTTATTATATATATTAGTAGATTCTTAAATTATATTGAAAAATAATTCTCTGTAAGACTAAGTCAAGTTTCATGGCGATGCATAATAGATGATTAACTCAAAGGTTTTGTGTTAGATTGAAGTTCATGTCAATACTTTGTAGTTGTAGCTACAAGTTTTAGTTTGAATGCAGGCACATTGATATCATTCATTTCATACCCATCAAAGTAATCTTCCATGTTTACTTATTGATCAAGGAAGACATTATGAACAATTTGACTATTAAAGTTAAGGGCTTCAAACTTGACTCGCTGGTCAGCATCCCCTAAATCATCTCCAAATCCATGGCCTTGCCTAGTTAATTGTTCAAACCATAAATGTCAAACATTAGGTCAATCAAAAGTACACCTTTGTTTCCCTAGATGATATTCATTGTCTCTATATGGATAGTTTTAGTCGTTTGTAGGCTTAGGTAAAATTCTTGTGTAAGACTAAATTACAAAGAAATAAATAAGACAAGAATTGCAAATCTTTTATAGGAATTAGAGCCTCTACCATTAGAACTAACCAATTGTGCAACTTATCTTCACAGATTATCAACAATTTCTTTTGAAGTGACTATTATGATAATTAGGGTATTAACATCGTTTCTAGTGGCAGTGAAATCATTTTGAACATTTTTATGTTTATTTTCAAAGGTTTATATTTAGTACATAGGAATGTCAAGAATTTAATAGCTTCCCTTTAAGTCAAGGTGGAACTCTATTTTTTATCTAAAATTTTCGCATATGAAATTAAAATGCTAAGTAATGAAAATTATCAAATTATACAAATGTAGAAAGAAATAGGACAATGCAAAGAATATGAAAATTATGCTTAAATGGTTAAAGATGATATAATCAATTTTTCAAGAGTAAAACTAGGTCCAACACTAAATAAGTTTGATAATCAAACAAAATACAGTTAAATCCTAACTTCAAGAGTGAGAAAAATTATTTACCGAATTGATATGAGCCCTTTCCAGTTATGGTATTAGCATAATCCTTTACCCTTCAAATTCCAAACTATTCTAATGTCACCTAGACAGGAGAACTTCTTTGCATTTATTTTTGTATTCCATTTAATTGCCCTTTTTCAATTTTTGTTTCTCTTTTTTGCTTATCGACATTGTTGTCTGTCAAGTTGCATAACACAACTCTTTATTTTTCTTTTTTGTTGGTTTTTTACTTGCTTAATCACATGATCCTCATGAGGCCGCTTCCATTTATTCTGGTACTTCACTGGATCATGCTCCTTTGAAAGGGTATTGAGAAGAATAGTAGTACAATAGCATCTCAAATGGCACCCTAAGATGCCTACATCAATGTATGGCAGCTACGACAACATTCACTAGCTCTCTCGTGATAAGTGAAAAAAGGAGGTTTTGTGAATTTGTTGGTCGTGCATAACTTCAGGTACTCAAGGATGGCAATGATAGCATCGATACAAGCACACAGTGAGGCTGACACACTTGGCTGTCTAATGTTGATGTGGAACAGCAAGAACGCAAAGAGGTGCACGAGCAAGTAGTAGCGGTCGGTAGACATAGGGGGTTATAGCGACAAGCAATGATAGAAAGTGACTTATATGTCACTTCTTCAACTCCTCTATTGTTTCCGCTCTTTATTGGGGGGATTTGGTGGTTAATAGGTTCTGATGGTTCTATAGTATTAAGAGCCTAGATGACAAAGATGGTTGAAAAATCTAGTGTATGCAAAGCACAGAGGACTAGCAACAAATAAAAAGGCAAATCTAGTGTCTTTATGTGATAAGAATAGGAGAATGCAGTTAAACAATGGGGTGATAGAAATGTGTAGTGAACAATGGATGAATGAAGAAACAAAGGCTCCAAACCAACTGATACCAAAGCCAAGGTTTGAATATCAATCTATATAAGTGCAACGGTACCAATGTGCTGGTATGACCATATTAGTGTACTAGTGTGTGTGTGTCAATATATATATAAATACCAGTCCATCACCAATATGGCCTATGTGCCAATTCACAAGCAGTACAACTGATAGCTAAATCCATGGTTACAGCCTCAAGGAGAGGGGGGAGAGAGTAGTGAGTAGAGAAATTAGAGAAGCAATTAGGTAATATGCCTTATCAAAATGTTAAAAGATATATGTAGGCTTTTATGGACAATTCTAAAAAAAACACAACATATGATATCACTACCTACCAACTTAACTTAGTAAATATAAAATAGCGATCACTATCAATCACAGATATTATCTAATTACTCAATTTATTCATTGAATTTCCAAAAACCATATATATATATATATATACATTTTTTGTATAGTTGTTCACATTTGTAAGAATTGAAGGGGTAACCACTCATCAAAAGTTTGTACAAGCGTGAAAAAACTCATTTACATTTTGTTGTTTATAGTTTAAAAATCCCTCTCACAAATTTAAAGGGGTAACCCTCCCGTTTATAGTTTAAAAATCCCTCTCACAATCATGCCACATGTAATTACAGCATACTAGAAAACGAGACTAATAATAGCTAAATAGATGAGCCAAGTTTTGTGATACTTTGTTTAGGAAATGATTAGGTGACAAATTATCCTAAAAATTAGAGTTATTGGAAAATGACCTATATTATATATTTACAATTTAATCATATTAATAATTCTCACCAAATATTAGATGTTGGTATTAATTTAATTGAATAAAAATAAATAGTTTAACTATTGTTATAACTAGTGAAGTTATATAAGATTAAATAATTTATATTAACAAATTTAAAGCAAGGTACAAAAAACTATATACCACCCAAACTGGGCAGTATATATGTATATGTATACATACATATGTGCACACACACGCGTGTGTGTATATATATATATATAATACTACTAACCGACACAGTTGGTACTATATGGACCAAGCACCGACTAGTATGTACAAATCCGATAGTAGACTAATACACCTGGACTAGTATTTAAAAGTATAAAATAGATAAATAAATATTTTATATATAACTTAAAATAGTAATTTTATGATAAACATAAAACCACTAAATATTAAATATAGCTATAATTAGTATAAATTACTAATTACTATAAAAGGATAAATAGTTATATCTAACAATTTTAGTTAACATACCTATTAAATACATAATTCTAGAAAACAATATAAATGTTTATTTATTAATATTTTTAAATTTTGTATTTTTAGAAAAGCTACTCTTATATTTGTACTTGAAAATTTTTATTATGTTTTTTCAATTTCAATTCTTGATGTGATAACCAACTGTCAACATCATTTGGGACCATTTGCTTAACTTTTCATACACCATAGATGAGAAGGACAAGGAAAGAACACACTCATATGAAGTTTATTGTATAACATCCAAAGAACCAAACTCTACTATCAAGAATATTGTAATATTTGTAAGATCCTACAGTTACATATTCCAATATATGCCTTTGGAATTAGAAGATACCTATTAGAAAACTGCTGTTGTTGCTAGTTCAACAACGTGTACATTATAAGAAACACAATCATTTTAAGTGCATTATAAGAAACATAATGTAGAATGCTTACTTCACTATTTAATGCAGCAGTGGCGGTTAAACGCTCAGCTGGATCAATTGCAAGGAGAGTTTCAATTAGTGGCAACGAGGAAGGAGGAAAATCCTTAAACGTCTCCTTTATGCAGCGCTTGTATGGTTGTTGGGGTTTAAAAATAGTAGCATGTGGCAACTTTGACTTCTTCCAGTACTCCTCCGAAGGGGAGCCACAAAGCTTGAATATCTTATGTAGCTGCTCAACCTGTAAAGTCAAAGTATTCAGATCAGTCATGGTGAATAGACACCTTAAAGACACAATAAAATAGTGTTGCATCATGTGGCACAGAAATGAATCTTAGGTAGCACATGTATATTGCATCAGACTTGTCAATGTCAGGTAACTACAATTCAGCTTTACCAGAACTGGTTGCGTCTCTTGTCATTCATAAACAACTTGAGTTATTATGAAATATAATTACGTGGATGCCACATTCTTATATATCTAGATAACCAAGTACATTACTTTCTATGTCGAGTATTATAAATTTATCATAAGAATCATGCTTCTAGGTAAGAAAAGTGCCCCAGCATCTGCCGCTAAATTGCAGTTTTCTAAAAGAAGTTTTAAGCATTTATAACACCATTAGCTGGCAAAACTCCTTTCTTTTATAATAGCGCATTTTCACTACTGAGCATAATCAAGCCTACCATCATTGAGTGCATGTACCGTTTCGCATGAAAGTGTTGAATTATTAGTGTGTGTATGGATATGGCTCAAACGCAAAACTTACAAAATATATCCTTCTGGATCAGGATTAATAATAGCATGAGGAAATAGGTCGCAGGCAACATTAGGCATAATTAACACTTTCTACAGAGAAGAAAATTAACAAGTTACCTCCGTCCTCCCAGGCATAATAGGTTTTCCAGCTAACAACTCTGCCAAAATGCATCCAGCACTCCAAAGATCTATACCCACACCATAGTCAGTGGCTCCCAAGAGAAGCTCTGGTGCCCGGTACCAAAGAGTGACAACCCGGCTTGTCATTGGATGCTTATGATTAGGATCAAAAAATGTAGCCAGACCGAAATCAGCAATCTTCAGTAACCCTTCATTGTCAATTAGGAGATTGGAACCTTTAATGTCTCGGTGAAGCACACCATTATTATGGCAGTGCTCCAATCCAGACAATAGCTGGCGCATGTAACACTTAACCTGCTCGAATACAGTTTCAGATGAACATCTCCAGAAGCATGATAAGGTGAATAAACTGTATATAATAGAATAATCTAACCTGAGACTCTGTAAACTTAATGGTAGGACTGGCAGCGAGACCAGCAAGGTCATGCTCCATATACTCGAATACTAAATACAAACTACAAGACATTCTGGAAGTCACTAAACCTTCTAGTTTCACAACATTTGGATGATCCAACCGCCTCAAAATAAGGATCTCTCTCGCCATAAATTTCACGCTCTCAGGTTCCATGTTATCAAATCTGACCTTCTTCAGAGCAACGATTTTTCCCGTCAGCAAGTCCCGAGCCTTGTAAACATTGCTGTAGGTCCCTTGGCCAATCTAAATCACAAAAACGACTACCGGATTTAGTAGCAAATCCTGCTGAATCAAGAAAGAGATAAATACCGGGAAGTGAGAGATTGCCTTGTCGATCTTCTCAAAGGTATTAGCTCGACGGGGCGTCCACCCCTTGATCGCTTCCCCGGCGACATTGGAGAGCCAGGAAGGCCACCCGGCGCTCGCCTGCTCGCCCTTCGCATGGGCAGGAGGGTTGCTCAGCCTGGGTTCGGGTCTCGGCCGCCTGCGCCTGGCAGGTTTTTCTCCATCTGGCCGCTCCGCGTCCTCCTTCCTGCTGCGATCGTCGACCTCGGCGGTGGCAGAGTCGATCCTGAGCGGGGCGGCCTGGTGCTTGTGTCCCGATGCGACGGGTGAGGCCGGGCGGTCATTATCCCGGTTGTGGCGGCGGCGGCCGCCGTGGGAGGCGGGAGTGGGTGGAGGAGACGCCTCTTTGGTGAGGAAGCAGCCCATGGCTCAGGTCATCACTGCCACTGTCGATGCAGCTTCAAGGCGACGGGTGGATCGGAGATCCGGCGAGGGAAGAAGCCGGGTCCGTTCGGATTTAGGGCAAGCTCGTCGCCTCCGCTACTCGCTGCTGCTGCTGAGTGCTTACTCGCAGTTTTTTGTTAATGGGGACTGGGGAGGAAAGAGATGCGAGCTTGGGAGTCGAGAAGGCGGTAAAAAGAATAATAATAAATAATAGTAATAAAGAGCAATAACAAAAAAAGGGAGGGTACAAGCGGTGACGGGATACCCACGGGTTAGCTGCTTCGCTAGCGAGCAGCAATTAGAGAAGAGAGATGGTAACAGCAAAACACTTTTTCGTTTGACCACCTTATCGTTTTATTTAATTACATGATTGACAAATTTGAAATAATTGAACCCCCAATCTTTTATCATTGAAAATTAAAAATATTAAAGAGCTAACGTACGCATATGATGTCTAATAGTTGCTTATATAAGTTATTACGATATTTTGCAACATGCCCCCTAATAATTTTGTAATTTTAAGGTTTTCAATGCTTAATTTTTTAGTCTCACTCTCACCTGCTTATTATAATTTTTTTTTTATAAAATGGAAAAAAGCTACGTGGCATTTAGTCAATGAGTCTAAGTCGGTAGATCTTGGTCAAGCTTCTGGTCAAAAGGGGAAAAATATAATAAAAGCTAGATCTTGGACACAAGTACGCATTAAGTTAAACGTTAAAACGAGATGGTCAAATTTTTGATCAATTTATGGAGCATAAATTTTCTAAAAGGACCCTTCATAGCTCGTCCCTTTGAGTTGACCAAATAAATGAGAGTTGGGCTTGACTTAATAACATTTCATAAGTTATTATTATTGATATATAGTTTCCGTAGTTTTAGTAATTTAATTTGGTTAGATTTATACATTGTATGTTATGCATTAATTAGTGCAAATATTAACAATTTAACTTATTTATTTTATTTAAATACATAATCTTAATCAAGAAATTTAAAATATGTTTAAATTATTCATTTTATTTTAACGATAAAAAAAACAAGATACGCACTTCAAATTCTTCCTTGCCTGATATTCATTACAATCAAAAAAAATTAAACACAAAAAATATTATTGTTATTATTAAAGTAAAAATTAATAATTTAATATGAATATTTATATTATACGAACTCATCCAATTATGCAAAAAAGTACTAAAATTTTGACAAAATCTTTGTGTTATTATTGTGTAGAGTAACAAAAGGGTAGGAGGAGATGATCATCATTCCGCTGTTCTCTTAATCATGCAAAATTTGAACCATCTTTATCTCACAATAATTATATGTTGTTCTTACATGCAAAAGAATGTGGCAGAAAGGCCCTCGGTAGGACCATATGCTTCTTGGGCACACATGCACGGTTTTTTATGAATAAAAAATATCAAAAAAATTATTTTTGATTATTTTATTTTATTTTCTGATTGTTATTAATAGAGTGAAATTCTCTAGTCAAGATAAAATGATCTAAAATGATATCTAAGAAAGCTTTTATTTTTAAAATAAAAAATCCACCATTCACATATATAAATGTTGAATGCATGTGTTCATCCTATTTTGTCAATTTTATTTATTTGATGATTATTGGAAAAGTCCATTGATGATATGTTGTGCTTGAGGTGTACTGATAATAAATAGTTTACATGTCACTTAAATAAAATAGATAATAAATTATGATATTTTAAGTATCAAAGTATTTATTTTCATGGTTAAGGTTATTTAGATTTTTAGTCCATATCAAAGAAAAATAGTAATATTATATTTGAACCATTGATTTTAAGATATTGTTATCAATAGCTAAAGTCTTTTCTAGTTAGGAACTAAAGTTAGCAAAAAAATAAAAAATAAAAGTTAAAATTCTTGACACTCAAAGGCCTAAAAATTCTCTCATTTGTGGAATGAGTATAAAAGAAGAAGATTCATTCAAAAGTTTCATGATACAATTTTTCTAAACTCACCTCTAACTAAGAGCTAAGGCAATATTTGATAATATTTTATTTTAAGTTTCTAAAATAAATTTCATGTGTGAAAATAGTTAGTTAATTTTAAATAACACAAAAATTCAAAGTGAATAGGAAAGGAAATGATTTTAAGAAAAATAATCAAAGAGATATATATATATCTTGCTATAATTGTGAAAAAAATATTAGCACCATGCAAAATAAATTATATAAAAAAGGAAAAACTTATGAAAATGGCAAAAGACTAATATTTTTAAACAAGAAATAAAGGAAATTAATCGTTAAGGTGTATGAACTGAAAATTGGTAGGGTCACTGAATTGAATGTGACAAGTGCAACTAGATATGAAGGTTGATGACTAAATTTTATTACTATAATTCAGTAGTACAATGAAGCTACTTCAACACCAAATAAGTGTAACCTAACAACTATATCACCACAAGGGTTTGATGAAACTCCATTTCACTTTTGGACATAAGTTAATTTTATTAATGTGGTTAATGTTCTTTGAATGAGGAGATTTTAAATTTCTACTAGTTAACTAAGCAAGAATATTTTAAAATTGTAACAAAATTTGAAAAAAAAAATGATTATCTTCAAAAATGCTCTTTTTGTTAGAAAGGGTTGCGTAGGTAATGAATTGTTCAATCTTAGTACTATGAGATTAATGTTGTTTTATTTACTGTACAAGTCTAATTCTTCTTTATGGCAACTAGACTATGGCAATGAAAATTTTCTTCTTAAAATTATATGTCCAAATTAGGCTCCATAATTCTCTAACGAGGATTGCTTGTGCTAATCAAATTGGTTGAACTTGGGCTCGATTGAGTTGCTTTGATCAAGATTAGTCTTTCTTCCTAATCACATCTCCTTGATCATGAAAGAGGAGGGTATGTTTATTCACCGCTCAAGTGATGAGGAAAACCTGAGCTTTATATGAGAAAAATAACTTGTGTTATAATGCATTAGTCTTGAGTTAGCTATCTTCCGTTTGCTTAATGGCTTTTACTTAAGGCATGAGATATTGGAAAAAAAAAATCCCAAAAGTCACTTAAGCAAGGCCAACATAATTCTTTCTATGAATCTTAAAATAAGTTGTGCTACACAAATCTTAACGCAAGGTATAACCCTCTCCGTCTAGCCCTAATCTCGCCTCATGACTTGCCCTAGCCCTATTCACCTGGTTCTTGTGACCTAACCCCTTTGTTTGTCCTTGGCCTCACTCATGACTCTCGATTCTTAGCTTGTGCTTAGCTCTCTCTGCACTTAGTGCTCCTCTCGTCTCCTCCCTTTGCTCATCCTCTTGAGCAAGCTAAAAATAATTATCTCATTCCTTTTGTATATGTATTTATGTGCTTATATGCTCTCAAATTGTTAAAAGTATTCTAAGATAACGTAGAATCTTTTTTAGATAACATAGAAACTCTCAAAGGTAACATAAGCCTTTTTTAAATAATATAAAGCTTCTTTTAAATAATATAGAACCTCTCTCAAATAAGATAGAATGTTTCGAAGATAACATAAAATCTCTTTCAAATAATGTAGAGCCTTTCTGAGATACCGTAGAACCCTTTTCAAATAATATAGAATTACTTTCAAATAATATAAAACATCTTTCAAATAATGTAGAACCTCTTTCTAATAATGTAAAATGTCTCTTAAATATTATAGAGCCTCCTCCTGATAATATAGAACCTCTTTGAGATAATGTAGCACCTCTTTTGGTAATGTAGAATCTCTTTGATATAACATAGAACCTCTTTCAATAACATAGAACCTCTTTCCAATAATGTAAAATCTCCTTTTGATAACATAGAACCTCTTCCAAATAATGTAGAACCTCTTGTAAATAATATAGAGCCTATCTAAGATAACATAAAACCTCTTCCAAATAATGTAAAACCTCTATGGAATAATATAAACCTCTTTTGAATAACATAGAACTTCTTTCAAATAAAGTAGAACCTATGTTTACTCATCATGTTTATATCATAGAGTATGTCATTTGTATCTAACTTAATTATATTTATATACTATATTTTTTTAGGCTGAGAATTAGCATCATTAAAAAGTAGTTATGAAAAAACCACTAGCAGCTAAGTAGGTTCTATATCAACTAGTAGATTAGATACAAATATAGCTAAAAAATTCTTAAGTAGAAATATACTCCGTATGTGTAGCATAACTAGCATGCAAAAAAATTTTAAATTAACTTAAGATAGAAAAAAACCAATTGGAACACCTTTTGGTTAGTTTTGATAAGTTCCTCTAATTAAGTTATATTATGTAAATTTAGAATATTTAATTAAGAATTGGGATAACATAAATAATGACTTTCTTATTAATGAAAATTTAGTTAAACTTATTTTGAAGAATGTAACACTCATCCTTTGTTTGAAACCTTAAAGTAAAATTACCAATTTAATCAAAGAATTTAAAAGTATATGTGTAAGGCAAATAGGCCAAGAAAGGAAATTAAAAGGTTCATGACGATTAGAAGAAAAATTATGATTATGATAGGTTGACAAAATTAGTAGTTATGTATGTATTTTGTACCTTTTTATTTTGTAGAAATAATTGTAAAATACCTAATAACTTAATTAGTTATATAAATAATATTAATCAAATAAATAAATAGAATTAGGCATAAAGCTATTTATAGTTATTTAACAAATGAATAGAACCAATCAAAAAGAAAGGTTTTGCCACTATTGGGAGATGCATAATCTTTCTCAACTTAAAAATAATTTATTCACTATTTTCTTTAATAAATTAATATAAGTAAATATATAAATTATTGACGATCTAAATTTGTTTAATTTTTATTTATCATTTTATGAGCATACAATGTTGAATATGGTTATTTCCTTGGCACTTTAGAATTTAGATAGGCTAAAGCTAAGCTCATAAGGAAGTGTACATTGAGCAAAACAATAACTAAGATACTGAAGATATAGTATGACAACTTATATTTAATAGGAATACATGAATTTTTTTTATATATTCTAATAATATTTTTCTCTAATGTAGAGCATTAATTAATTGACCCATATGCAAAAGAGTATCATCTTTTTGACGAAACACACTCTTCCCAACATGTAATTCAAAATTTGATTTTATTCTTACTAGAAGTCTGGCATGAAACTGCCTTCAAACTTACCAAAGTAGCCAATTTTTCCATAGTAGAAAAGGTAAACATTTTAGTTATACCTATAGCATCTTTGTTATAAGAACATACGATGGAAAATACTCCAAATGTTTTTCCTTCAATTGGATGCAAAAAAAAAAAAAAAAAGATATCATTGAAGAAAAAGATAGTGCAAATATTACTTATAAACATAGGGGAGGACACATAATGGGAGACAATATAGAACTCTATATACGAGTTCCATGTTGCAAAAAAAAAAAAAAAAAGGAAGAAGAAGAAACTATAAAAGTATTTTTTACAATAAAGTTGATATTAATTTTTATACGAATTTTACTATTGTAAATATACTAATGAAATATTGCTTATTTAGGTTATTGAAATTGATCATAAAGCCATAGACGCTAAACCAATTGAAGATAAAGGCAATATACTAATAATTTATTATAGCACATCGTATTGGTAACTAATAAAATTATTATTATTTTTTTGTATTTGTACAGAAAAGACTATAAGAGTCGGACTCTAGTAAGTGACACGGAGCATAATGAACTTGACAACTTTTTAGCAACTCCAATGGGCAAACTCAATGATAACTTGCCATGGCAATTGTATAAACACCAATTATTATTATTATTATTTTTTTTTGAGATATCATGGAGGATGATGTAAGCATACTATCTAACTTATTTATTTATATATAGATTATTGATGCATACTTCAAGCTTTTCTCTATAAGAGTATTAGAAAACAAAATCAAAATATATTTCATGGTAAATATTAATGTGCTATTTCATTACTACCATTTTTTCTATTATTTTTTTGATTCACTATCCAATATTATTTAAATTATTTTTTGCACATGTCACTAGTGCAGAACTATTGTGAGATTACCATTTGGTATCTACTATTACCGCAAACGCACATATTTACCAAAAGTAATACAAGATATTGTTCCACAAAAACAAGTGTCAACTACTGAAGAATCATATAATCAATAGCTAGACAATAATCAATAGCTAGACAATTTAAAGTAATTTAAATCAAACTAAATTAGCTAGTTGAATTGATCACCAAACAAGAGTTACAAACTAAATACAAATTTGATATAATTCAGGACATTGGGTTCATCACAATGATGGATCTAACTTTGAATTAAAAAATATCAAAAGAAATTAATCTAAAATATTCAATGATATTATTTGTGGGTATAGGTTACCCCTTTTCAGTAGTATAATTATGTATTTACTCATATTAGTCTTCTACTTTCATAGTTTACCAAACTAAATAGACCCAATGAGCATAAGGATAATATATAAAGTTCTCACACGAATTCTAACTACTTTCGTGATAGAATAATGTGAGTTTGATCTATGTAGTTGCAACGTTGTAATTCACCTTTTAGTCCTTCTCGTGATGTTTAAAATATATAAAAGCTCGGCCACAACAAATACAAGCAAATAACACCAGTGAAGATCAAATAAACAAAATTAGACTATATAAAAATTGATATAAAATGTTCAAACAAAAGATCATACAAAGGACTACACCCTAAGTCCCGAATAAAAAGCTTAAGTAGTCATGATAGTTCTATTCAGCACTAGTTTATCGAATAAAATTCCAAGAAAAAAATACAATAGGAAGAAAGAAATATAGGGATAAAAAGACAAATGAATCCTCTTAGATCTGATGAAGAATCACCTGCAAATTCACTCAGTTAAGTTCCTTTCTTCCTCATTCATCGTCTCCTTATCACCGCTCAACCGGTGTTCCTCTCATTGGAGACCCAATCCACCTCCCTTTGGACCTTTTTTTTCTCCCTTTGTCTCCCCATAAAAATCCCCAAGAGACCATCCAAATTCTAGGAGAAATTAGAGACTTTTCATGTCTGATGGTGTCATCACTACTATGATGTACATCACTACTGGCCATGATATGTTTTATAAGTTACTAGGAAGTCGATCACAGCTATGACATTGGTCATAGGTAAGTCGTAAAGTGTTATGTGAAAAACTAGAAAATAGATCATAACCATGATGCTGGTTACAGCTTGGCTGTGAATTTTTTTTATAAAAAACTAGCATAGTGATCACAACCTTGAAACTGGTCATGGCTTGTTAATGATTTACACTATGGAAAAATTATCAAATTTTGGTTCAAGCTCATCATGGCTGTGATGTTTGTCAAGGTTCAGCTATTATGAGATCTTTATCACTTGCTCATTATGGTCATGATGTATGGCACGGGTTGACCATGATGGATGCAAAAAATTTTATTTCTCATCAAATTTATTATGCAACCTCATTTCTTTATCCTGAATCACTCGGTACCTAAAATCATCAAGTAAGTTCTAAAATTGAGTGATTTCATCTGAATTTTCATAAAGATGAGGAAAGTAACGATTTCAAATTAAATAAGTAAATAAGTCTAAACAGAGTATAAAAATAATAGAATTTTTTTTATTTAAGATAAAATCAGATCAAAAAATTACTATAAAAATACAAGGCATTAGGAGTCATTTGATTGTAAGAGCAACTATTGATATAAGTGAATAGGAAATAGACTAGACATTCGAGTGTCCAAAATAATATGCTAGGTATCTTATTTTTAACAATTATAATAATTTTTATTGTTGTTCATTATCAATTATATGTATATTAAACTTTAATTTGTTTTTATCTATGTAGTGTTGATTGTGATTTATTATATATGAAGTATATAGATTGTATCTCCAAAAATAAAGTTTTCAATTTTTCCTAGGTGGACATGCCTCAACTCAAAGCAGTTGTATCTCTTGAGCTAATCAAGGGAATAATATATTCATAGTGGCAAGGCAATATAATTTGACAACTTGGTAATGCAATTTGTCTAACTTGTTATAAAGTAATTTGACAGTATAATATATTTATGTGTAACTTGTCAAGTAATTGTATAACTTGTTGTATGATTTTACAATATATTCAGATAATTTCTACATTATTTTCAATAGGTTCTATGTTAATTTAGATAGTTCTATGTTAATTTTAAAATGTTCTACATTATCTAGAAAGGTTCTAATGTAATTCTGATAGGTACTGCATTAATTTAGTGAGGTTCTATGTTAATTCTTTGAGTTTCTATATCATTTTAGACATGTTCTACATTATTTAGAAAGGTTCTATGTTATTTCATAGGGATGGGATCTGTGTTATGCAAATAAGTCCTACATTATTTCTGATAGGTTCTACATTAATTTAGACTAGTTCTATGTTATTTTGGAGAGGCTCTAAGTTATTTCAAATAGGTCCTATTTTTATAGAGAGGTTCTATATTATTTTAAAGTGGTTCTACATTATTTGACATAAGCTTTGTATTATTTCAAAGAGGTTATATGTTATTTATGGAGATTCTATATCATCTTAGATAGGTTCTAAGTTATTTCACAGAGGTTCTATGATATCTAGAGAGGTTTTATGTTATCTTAGATAGGTTCTAGGTTATTTTAGAGAGGTTTTACAATAATCTTCTCATAATAACAATCATTTAAAAAGTCTATCTTGTTAAATAAGAATCATCTCAAAATACATAATTTTCAATTGCACTCGACGGTGGGCATTCAAAGTTTAATATTTTAAATGTGAAAGCCAAGTACTCATCCTATTGCTACAGAAAGCCGAGAGCATAACTTAGATGTAGATAGGTTTAATACTTTGATTTTGGGTTGACTTTGACCTTGTAAATTCCATGAAGTATATATCCATTTGAGGATGCATAACTTAGATGTAGATAGGTTTAATACTTTGATTTTGGGTTGACTTTGACCTTGTAAATTCCATGATGTATATATCCATTTGAGGATCCCGTATGTGATTCCTGTAGACAAAATGAAATGCACCATAAAAATATAAGATGTTTAACAATATAAAATATAGAATGACATGAATAATTATTAAAAAAAACTACCTATGTTTGAATCACCGCAACAATGAAGTTTTGAAGTACAAGTAGAGCTAGTGCTAAAATGCTTTTTGTTTAGGTCTGTTTGTTTTTTGGGTTTTATTTCAAAGCATATTTTTTTGTTCATTTCTCTTTGGGTTCTTTCTTACTAGGAGGAGGCCTAATTGTAATATTAGTCTCTACAACCACTTTATTAGTATTTGTTTTGACAAAATCGCTTTCACTTTATTTGTACTTTAGAATTGTATTCTCGACTATAGTAGTAACATTATCAATTGTTTCTTCCAATATTTGAAAGCCTATAAGATAATTCATACTTTTGTGTTATAATGCATATAATTTTTGGCAAACATATTTATACAATAATGATAAATTTTCTTTTCTATTTGAATCCATCAATAACCCACTAATGTTGAAACTGATACCACATTTGGTATATCTGGTTAATCTCTTCAACACATAATGTATTAGCAATTTATAACATTATTGTTTGTCAATACTCTTAAACCATAAGAGTACAAAATCCATATATATTGAAATATTTTATAGGAGCAATCCATTATCAACTTACTCAAATTAAATGAAACATAATATGAAAGACCACGATATTGAGATGATAATTTAAATATTTATCATGAATCATCATAGCTACATAATTCATACAAGAATGACAATTGCCTCAAAAAGTGTTTAGTAAATTATGTATATATAACCTTTGTATAAATTGTAGTTATTTACTTTAACATTAGCATGTCATCCATTTGTTGAATTGGACTATTATTCATAGACTTAAAAACTTCATAAACTTCCAAGAATTCAAACATGGATATTTTTTTTCTTAAAATGTTTTTAAAACTTATAATTTATACTCTTGCTTTTTCAAATGGTAGTCATGTCATAACAAAATAATTTCACATGATACACTAATGCCCATTTTTATTATATTATGTAAAAATTTTGAATTTAACTATTATCATGTACATTATACTTGTTAATCAAGCCTTTCAACAACTTCTCAAACATGTCTACACTACTTCGTTTATATACAAAAGCTTTTAAGTATAATGCTAAATTTGGTGTAATATTAATCACGACTTAAGTTGGTAGTGATATTTATAAAAATATGCGAAAAACACAATCAATGGCTTATAGTTGGGAAAACTTATTTTATGGCTTTAAAAATAGCCACTGATTAGTTAGTGAATATTGTCACTGGTTCCTTTCCTGATATCATTGAAAAAAAAAAGGTCTTATATAACCAAATGAATGAATTTACACTCTCATCAAAAAAGTAAAGTAGCCTCGAATAAAGTTATCTGCCTATGATAATTTATACCTAAAATAAGAGTAAATGACATTTTTATAATTATTAGCTTGGAACGTTGTGTCAAATGAAGCGTCACAAAGAAATGCATAATCTATAATGACTTTACTATCTACCCAAAAAAATTTGGCAACTTCCCTTGTCTTATGAACTTGAATAGCATAAAAAAATGTGAGATATGATATTTGCCTATTTCTCAAATAGTGAAGAAGATTTTGAGTTTCTCTTACTTGTAGTCATTCTCTTATTTAAAAAAAAGTTATATGTTATCTTAGAAAGGTTCTACATATTTGTAAGAGGTTTGACATTATCTTAGAGAGGTTCTAACGATTTGAGAGCGTATAAGCATATGGATAGGTATATAGGAGCAATGAGATTGGTACATTTAGCTTGCCCAAGATGATGAGTCAAGGATGGAGTTGAGAGCAGCACTTATTAGTGTGGAGAGAGTCAACTATGAGGATAAGAATCAAGAGTCATGAGCGAAGGGAGTTGAGTGCCGTGAGCGAGGCTGAGAATGGAGAGCATGATTATGGCAAGTTACAAGGCAGGATTAGGGTTCTGTGGGGAGGGTGGTTGGTAGTGATGTTACCGTGTATGTTATTGATTACTGATGTGTCATTCATAGGGTCTAGTGTTATGCACTAGAGAGACCAATGGCTTAGTTGTTTCTGCATCTTCATATATAAAAGTTAAGTGTTGCCTTAGATCATAGTTCAAAGTTGCTCATGAGTAACATGTGAGTTAGACTAGCATGCTTCAATGGCTTGTTAGGTGTCACGCCCAGAATTAACGTAATATTTTTTTTTTAAGATTTTCAAGTGAGTCAACGCTTGACTCGAGTCCAAATACGTCAACGCAACTATCGTAGTGATCGAAACCGCTGGACTGGATGTGACTGGCGGACGCGACTCACAAGCTTGTCCGAAGATCAAGCCGGCGCCCGGCGATCTCGAACGGTCGTCTGTTCGACGTCGCACGCTGGAGACGTAGAGAGGGAAGTTTACCCGAAGGTACCTAACCAAGCCGGCGAAGGCCGGCACCACAAGCTCACGCTCGCATGAAGGCGAGCTCACAGACTGGGGACGGATCCATTTCACAGAACCACCTTACCGAAGGCTTCGACGGCGGGCGGGCGTAGCCGCTGTTGAACACGTCGGCTGGACGAACGGGCCACCAGCGACGACGAGGGCGGAAGCGAGGGATGGTGTCGCCTGACTGTCCACCCTATGCTGACACCAACTCGGTGGGGACGATGCAACTCCCAACTCCATGGGAACGGGGAGGAGAACGGGGCCGCCTCAGGTCGCACGCAGGCGACAGATGGCGCCGGGGAAGAAGCATGCACGCAGGTGACAGGAGGAGACGAACGGAGGAGCCGCACGCAGGCGGGAGGGCTCATCCGGTGAGCAACGTAGTGACCGCATGCAGGCGGATCCGCGTCGGGATTTCACGCATGCAGGCGGCTGACAACGGACGAGAAGAAGACGAAGAGAGGATGGCCACGCCAGGCAGGAGGCGGAGGGTTCGCCGGAGCCGGAACGCGGCCGGGAACGAGGACCAGAGGGGAATGAAGGTACCTCGGCGATCACACAGGCCGCAGGCTCCGTCGAGTTGGTGAAGCTGATGCTGGTGACGCCTTCCGAGGCGGTTTGAAAGTGAACGACGGCAGCTGCGGTGGCAGACGCGAGGAAGACAGGGAAGAGGGGCGAAGCTAGCCGCGGAGTTCCACCTCCCACCCGCACCACCGGAACGCCGGGGACAGACCGCCGACGAGGTCGTCCGATGAGGACACGTCCGACGAGTCACAAACACGAAGAGGAAGTCGAGAAAGCTTTCAGCAGGCGAAAAACAACCACTGCGGCGGACGACGACGACGATGACTTTTTCTTCGTTTCCACGTCGACCCGCGGAACGAGGCAAACTCGTGTCTTGTCAACCCATGTGCTGCGTCAGAATGCACGTGACGGTATTGCTCACACCAACGCCAACGCCCGTTGAAGAAGTCGGATTCGGATCCGAGCCGCGCCCGATCCGCTTCGCCGACTTGCCTACCCGGTCGGCTGAAATAAATAGGCTGGGCTGCGATTTGGGCCGCGCCCAAATTGCAGCCCAAAGGCCTAACATTCTCCCTCTCCGCAGGGAGTCGCCGCCCTCGGTGACTCAAAGTAACGTCGGATCTCGTCCTCGAACTGCCACAGTTCGGACGCCTTATACCACGTAGTTTCTTCCATTGGAGAACCTTCCCGCCGAACCAAAAATTCCGTTCGTCGGTTCATCCTGCTATGGCCCAAAACTCGGTGATCAAGGATCTCTCCGATCCTTTGGTCGAACTCCGTTCAAACCGTCGGAGGCGCGTGAAGCGACTGTGACCGAGACGAATCCCCTGGATCCTTATGGAACCTCTTTAGGAAGCTCACATGGAATGTCGAATGTAGCTTCATCCTATCGGGGAGTTTCAGACGATACGCAACTGAGCCAACCCGGTTCAGCACCTCGAAAGGTCCATCGTATCTCTGTATAAGCCCCCGACGCGTTGCCTTCGCAGATATCTTCCTCCATATCTGCGGAGTAAGTCGGAGAAGCACTAAGTCGCCCACGGCGAATTCTTCATCCCGACGTCGACGATTTGCATAATGTTGCATCCGTCGAGTTGCTAGCTCGAGGCTATCTCTAGCCTCTTGGAGCGACTCCGCTCGCTCACACACTGCCCATTGAGCCACAGGACATCTCCCCTCGGAGGTCCACATTGTGATATCAACCGGGGTTAGGGGTTGCCTCCCTAACACAAGCTCGAAAGGGCTGTGTCCCGTAGACGATGATTTGTGGAGATTGTAGGCAAATTGTGCCGAATCAACCCACTTCACCCAATCTCTTTGACTCGCAGTCACAAAATGACGGAGGTAGTCCTCCATGAGGGCATTCACCCGCTCCGTCTGCCCATCCGTCTGGGGATGGTTTGCTGTGGAGAAGTTTAACTTCGTTCCCAGTTTGTCGAACAACGTCGACCAGAAACGTCCAATGAACCGGGCATCCCTATCGCTCACGATATCCATTGGGAGCCCAAAATGTTTCACTACATTTTGAAAGAACAAGTCAGTAGCTACCACCGCTGAACATGTTTCGGGTACTGGAATGAAAACTCCATACTTGGAGAATCTATCCACAACCACGAATATGGATGTTTTCCCCTCGACCTTGGGAAACCCACCAATGAAATCCATGGACACACTAGTCTAGGGGGTCTCGGGTATAGGCAAGGGTTGCAACAACCCAGCCGGTAACTTCCGATCGACCTTATCTTGTTGACAAACAAGACATGTGCGGACATACATCTCAATGTCGGCACGCATATTTGGCCAATAACATGACCTGGACAATAAGGCGAACATACGCCTTTGTCCTGGATAACCCGACCACGGGGTATCATGGAGCTCCCTAAGCAGCTCACGCCGCAACCCACCGGATGCGGGGATTAGTGGCCTTTCGCCACGCGCCATGACAATGTCATCGACGTCCAAATAATATTGTCGGGTCGTACCTGACTTGATCTGATCAACGATCTTTCGATACTCCTCATCGAAAATAGATGCCGCTTTTATCCTTGTAAGGAGATCTCCTTCCACTCTAGAGATCGCAAAGCAGACTAGGGCATTAAGCCTACTCAATGCATCAGGCACTACATTAGCCCTTCCAGGCTTATGTTCCCACTGGAACTGAAATTCTGCTAGGAATTCCTGCCATCTGGCCTGTTTGGCCGACAATTTCTTTTGAGTGGTGAAATATGTATTCGCCACATTATCGGTCTTCACCAAGAAGACACTACCCAGGAGATAAACTCTCTATGTTCGGAGGCAGTGCACCTCTACTACCATCTCCTTTTCATGTGCAGAGTACCTCTGCTCTATCTCATTTAGCTTTTGACTCTCGAAAGCTACAGGATGTCCATCCTGTATCAACACACCACCGATTGCTTGATCTGAAGCGTTGGTGTGAACCTCGAAAGGTTTACCGAAATCTGGTAATTTCAGGATCGGTTCAAAAGCTATGCGCTCTTTCAAGTCTTGAAAGGCTAGCTGACACTGATCGTCCCAACTCCAGTTGGTATTCTTTTTTAGCAAATTGCTGAGGGGTGCTGTTACTCTCGAACAGCCCCGGATGAACTTACAATAGAAGTTCACAACACCGAGAAAACTCCTCAACTCGGTCTGATTTGAAGGAATCGGCCATTCCACAATGGCTCGGACCTTGTCCTTATCCATTTGCACCTGGCCATGGCCAACCACATGTCCAAGGAAGGATATCTCTTCCGACATGAATGTGCACTTTTCCAACTTCAAGTAAAGTTGGTTTTCCCTCAAAACTTGAAGAACCCTCTTCAAGTGCCCCAAGTGTTTCTCAATGCTTGAGGAGTACACCACTATATCATCCAGATATACCACAACAAAGTCATCTAAGAACGGTGCTAAAACCTAGTTCATAAGATGACAAAATATTGCTGGAGCATTGGTTAGCCCAAAGGGCATGACCAGAAACTCAAAAGCTCCATAACGGGTTACGTAAGCTGTCTTCCGTTCATTGCCCTCGGCGATACGGACTTGCCAGTAACCCGACCTCAAGTCAAGCTTGGATAATATCCTAGCTTTTCCCAGTCTATCCAATAGATCTGGGATCAATGGAATCAGATAGTAGTCTCGGACTGTTATCTTATTCAGGGCTCTGTAATCCACACAGAACCTCAGAGACCCGTCCTTCTTCTTTTGGAATAGGACCGAGGCTCCATATGGTGACACAGTTGGCCGCACAAACCTAGCTTTTAACAACTCGTCGAGTTGTTTGCGGAGCTCGGCTAACTCCACCGGCGACATCCTATAAGGAGCCTTGGATGGGGGAGTGGATCCTGCCACAAGCTCTATCTTGTGGTCGATCTCTCTCCTAGACGGGAGGTGCTTCGGTAATTCCGAAGGCATCACATCGGCAAACTCCTCCAACACTCTTTTGACCGCCAAAGGAGTCTCACTCTTTGTCGGGTGGGGGCCCTCCACCCAAACGGCCATAAGTGTCGGCTCTCCCTGGCGCAACCCTGCAGCCAAGGCGTTTGCAGACAAGGGCACTCCCCTGGAGTCCTTCTTCTTCCCTTTTCTCGGCTCCGTGCTCCCAATGCACGGTATGAGACAATGGGCGTCCTCATCGTGTATCTGTATCCCATACAGATATGGCATCACAGCTATCTTTGCCTTGACCAAAAGTTCGAGGCCGAAGATAGCTTCATAGTCTGGTAGCTTCAAAATCTTCGCGTGGCAGCAGCCCCGCCAACTGCTAATTACGATATCTACGTTATACGATACCCCTAAAATCTCGGGGTCCACTACACCAACCGACCTCACTCGGTCCTGTGCTGGGGACGTCTTAAGTCCAACTCTCTTAGCCGTGGCTTCGCTTATGAAGAGGTGGGTTACACCCGTATCGATCATAGCATTCACCGACTGAGAGTTTATAAGGGCTGCCGCATAGAGCAACATAGACCTCTCATTACTAGTGGAGGCAGTGCCCAATACCATGGGATTTAGGAGCGCCTCTTGATCCCGTGCCCACTCCCACGACACACACACACCCCATTGGTTAATGGAGTCAGATCCGGATTCGGGCGGCGCCACCCGATCCCGTACCCCGACCCGAATACCAGGAGCGCTCGAGTGGTCCGGGGGTCGTCGCACTATGGTCTCTTGGCTGAAATCGGCCGTGGTTGGTTCTATCGAAGCCGCCGTAGCGCGCTTCAACATAGCGACCTCTGCCTGAGATGCCTCTAGCTCCTCGGTGAGTCAAGTCACCTGAGCCACGAGATGATCAATATCTGATGGAGACCCCATCTGCACGTGACACAGTCCGCAAGTGCACGGATATGTCGAAGTAATATAAAAGATGTCGAATCCCATAGGGAACAAGGTTGAGTACTAGAAAGTCCGAGTCCTAATAGCTAGGCGAATCGAAACGTGGTTTTTTTTAAAACGGAAATCGAAAACAAACAAGTGCAACTAATTCGGTAGAGAAAAGATATAAGAGAGAATTGAGGGCTACGGCTTCCACCATGATGATAATCTTAATCGCACAAGAAAGATATTAGTTATTTGGTTTATTGGTTTTGCACAAGGAGTCTAACCCTAGGGTACAAGGTGCCCTCTCTCGAGTGATACACCCCGGTGTTCGTTTTAGACTGACCTCCTACTCTCGCGGTGGATCGTTCTAAGACGAACCCAATAAGTTCTATGGCAGACTATGAAATCCTCGAGCGAAGACCAAGCACTCTCGTGTCGGGGTCTCGCAAGTTTTACTCAGAGGTTCGACCCTTACGATCCTTCTCTCGATATGAATCGTAACGGCTAACACACGATATTACTCGGCCAAGGTAAAACCATGAAATAAATACGTCAAAGTAAAATATGCTCACAATTCATACCAAATAACATAAATAGATACAAAGTTTGCAATTAAAATCTTCAAAGGGTTTCCACCAAGCCCGAAATAGGGTTTACGCTACAATCGTCATTGAAACGCTCAAAATCTCTCTTTTAATGAAATGAAAAGTATAAGAAAATGATCGTGTGTCTCAATCTCCGAAAATCTCCAAAAATTGCCTCTGTCGTCAAGTTCTTCCGTCCGCGCCACTTATTCACGTGAATGCTCGATCCCTAGGGCATAAAAATTGGGGCTTTTATATTCCATCTGTTCGCCTCTGAATGAGATTTCCATAGACACCTCACTTGCTAAATTTGGACTCCAAACGAGTGAGAAATCATGGAAAAACCGAGTGGAACTCGGTTTCGTTCGCGCCCGAGTTGGAATCACGGGCGAACCCCGCCGAGTTCACTTGCCCGTGATTCATTATGTAAATTCAGGCAAATAGAAGCGCGATGCACCCCGTGGGGTTCACCCGTCCGTGCTTCCCTCTGGACTGGTTTCGGTTGAAGTTTTCAAGAAATCCGGTGAACCCGGTGGGGTTCACCTGGCTGTGAAGCTTTCTGTGAATTCTGCTGGCTGGCGACCGAATCTGGTGAACCCCACTTGGCCGTATTTTTGAGGCTAACTCTGTTTAAGCCCAAATTTGACGTGTGACTTCATCTTCACACGAGAAATCGTCCCATGGCCTCAGAATCTTCAAAATATGTCGAAAAAAAGAGTGTTTTTACCTGAAATTGCATAAAAGTACCAAAAAGTGAAGATTCCGAAGATATGAAGGAAATAAGACTATAATGAGTATAAAAGTGTTAAAATAAGCCAAGATTTGACATGAAATACAACGGAAAAACACTACCAAAATGCAATGCATCAAAATACTCCAGACTTAAATCTTTGCTTGTCCTCAAGCAAATAGAATAAGATGAAGTACAAGATGGGAATAAGAACAATCTTTTGGGTTGAGGCATACATCTAAGTTAGAGAAATATTTAATAACAATCCAAAACCAAATTAGGAGAAATCAAGTAAATGGTTGTTTCAAGTGTTCAGCAGTTTAATCTCACAATTTCTAGATGTTAGTCAACTTAGTAAGCAACAAACATAGGATTCAATCAAGCCTACACATAACACATGCAATTCCAATCTTCCCTATTCAAATCGTTGGGGTTAACTCAATTGTTCCATCAGGGTATGATACACTGATTATTGCAATAGACTTCAACTCATAACCTTAGGTACCATTGCCAATTTTTCGCAATGCCAAGTAGAGGAGTATCTTTATTGATTTCAACTTCACATCCCTTAGATTTCAACTCATATCCTTCGGTACCACTACCAATTTTGCGCAGTGTCAAGTAGAGGAATCTAAAGGGTGATTCTTTTTTTTATCAGCAGTTGATAACACATCCTTTTTGAACATATGTAGTGTCTCCCCAATAACAGAAAGGAATTCAAAGAATAACAAAGTGAATATGTATCTCAATACGATTCTCAAGTAAGTTGCAAGCTTGAGTTGATTAAACAATCATAGAAATGTTTGACCCACTAATGAACAACTTAAATGCAATCCAAATCACAAAATTTTAAAATCATAGAATAAATGGACATGTTCAAAAAGTATCTCTAACAAGGAGGTATTACTCCAGACTTAATTCTTTGATTATTCCTAACCAATCATGCACTCAACTCAAAATTTTGAAATAGCTTTCATAGGACAAGTCTCATGATAGACACATGAATTCATGAATAATAAGCATCATAACATCATTCAAGATTTTCACAGCATGTAATCACAATCATCATAACAAACTACTGATATGAGCATGAAAGTAAAGTGCAAAGTGTCATACATAACTATCATAGAGTGGGGCCTGAGGATGTGGACCAGGCCCACGAATATAATGGCATATAAGATACAATGCCACATAATATCCAACCATCTCAAAATGAAAAGTATCAATTCCCAACATCACAACAAATCACAGCCACATGAAGAAAGGAAAAGCAGAGACCGGAGTAAAGAAAGCTCACCCACTCTAAAAGTTTGCATAGTCCTCTATGCAATACCATGATGTGAGAGAAGTAGATGCTAAAATAGATATCCGGGGGCAGCTACTTCTTTTTGCGCGAGCGAGAGCCAGAAGCTCTCGAGCTCGAGCTCTTCTTCTTCCCACGCGCACTATAATCCGGCTCAACCTCCTCATCTGAAGGAAAAACGCTGTCGGAGGAGATGTCCATCTGAGCCCTGTGCTCTTCAGAGACAAAGGTGAGGCACTCATCCATGGCGGATAGCTTTCCCCAAATGGAGCTCAGCATTTTATGCTGGCGTTGCATACCAGCTTCATTTGATTCCCATCGAGCGGCGTAGTCCTGCTGCATGTGAGAGATAGTGGTGTCCATGTGATCGATCACCTCCCTTTGATGGAGCTGCTCCTCCCTAATTTCCTGCAACACAGATATCATAGAATCGTGAGAGGAGGTGCCACCAAAAGAGAAGGCGCCTGGAGCTGGTGGTGCGGTGTCGACTGGATCTGGCTGTGCGTCCTCAACTGGCTGGATGCGCCAGTTTCCTCGAACTCTGACTGTCGTGCGCTCTGGGTTTGGTAATGGCAGGCAAAACTGGCTTCCTTTAAATGTCATGCAGTATGAGTCTCCCCTATGAACGATCAGCTTCATAGCGACACAAGACTCGATATCAAGCCTCATGTTGCCAGTAGCTTCCAGTGTGCCATATGGAATAACGCCCAAGGAAACTGCCAGAGGTGTGATCAAACCGCCAATCACTATCGCCCCTTTCAGAGAGCAGGCGACGCGGCTGAACTGCTTTGCCAAATAAAACCCAGAGTCCACTCGAAAACTATGAAGCATACACCACATATAGAATAGCTCGGTCTGCCGCACCATACCATCACTCTCACCGCGGCCAAATAAGGTGTGGGCCAACACGCGGTGGACAACTTGAGCACAGGGTTGCATAAGCTAGATGCACGGGCCACACGAGCGGAATAGATGTGCTCGTTGGTAATCGCGCCCCAAAAACCCTCTTCACTAAACTCAGCGGGGACCCTGCGAACACAAGGCTCCGGAAAACCGAAAATACCACGCAATTGTGAGAGAGTGAGGGTATGTTCGATGTTACCCAACCGAAATGTCAAATGTCCTGGATCGTTCTCGAGAATAGGATCGGCCTTCACTTCCAAAGAACTTAGAAATTCCAAAGTCACGCCAACATAGGTGGGAGAAAATAGTCGCTGGAACTGCTCCAAACCCACTGCAGAATACATCATGTCAACATCATCCAACATCCCCAGCATCTGCAATGTCCCTCTATCAAGGTACCTCGTGTTGAGGACTCGGCGCTGGCGCAATATCTGATAGTGTTGCTCTCGTTCGGGGGAGAGGCATATGGCTGTGATCAGCTGGAAGGAGTGCGCCCATGGCGAGAGGAAGAAGAGCCTAGAATCGCCGTCAAAGATGGTCAGCGAGATGGAGGTGTAGGTGTCGGCTCGTACTCCTCATCGTCGGTACCGGACGAATCGGACAGCGCCTGTTGAGGGCGTGAGGTCCGCTTGGCAGCCATTACTTTTGTTCGTGGAGGCATGGTGCTGAAATAGATCAAGATCAGCAGGGAAGTTTTGAGGAAGAAGATTTGGCCAGTGACGTGATGGAAAACGCAGGCGGGCGGCGGATCGGCAGAATCTCAAGAAACCATGGAGAAACGGAAATCCAGAATCGATCGAAGAAGAAATCTGACTGGGTGAAGGGAAAAACTTAATCAAACCTATGGCGAACTTCCTCTAGTGCTAAGAGGGAGAGGAGGTGGCGCGATCTGGTCGGCTTCGTCGAAATCGGGAGGGTGGCGGTAATTGGCAGAAAGACCCGAAGAACTGGCGGAATGAAAAACCAATGTCGTTCGAAGAAGAAACCCGATACGAAATCTTAGATCTAACCCTTGGGAACCTCCTCTGCGTGCTGGAAGGACAAGAGGGCGGCGTGATCGGATGATCTTCGTCGAGTGTAGGAGGCGGCGGCGGAAACTTGTCCGCGTGCCCTAGCTGTTAGGGAATACCGAGTGTAATTTAAAATTTTGCAGTCCCAGGATGCAGCGGAAGGATCATTACACCCGAAATATATTCCGGTCCCAAGGATCCATGCAAGAGAGAAGACACAAGGATGTGTTAGAGATGTACCTCTTTTGCTTGTCTAGTTGCCGAAGCCATGTTGAAGATGATCAAGTGCTCGCCCTCTACAAGTATCCACGCGTCGACTCCTTGATCGTTGCTCCCTTCCACGCTTGGTGCTAGCCTCAGGAAGAGAATCAAGCCTTCACCTCACTTGCGCCACCTTCAAGAGAACTTGCGCCAAGGAGGGAATAGGGAAGATACCGCCAAGGACTTCCCTCTTCTTCTTTGCTTGCGCCACCTCCAAGATGCGCCTATGGCTAAGGAACGATGAGGGCTTGTGGCAAGAAGACGCCACCAAGCACAAAGAATCCTTGCACCAAAGAAGAGAGGAAGAGGAAGAACTTTCGGCTCCAAGGAAGAAGGAGATTGCGCTCCTTGATGAAGAAGGAGAGCTCCAAGCTCTCAAGTTGTCGCCACCCTAAGCTTCCAATTCTCTCCAAGAGATGTCGCCACCAAGCCCTTCTCCAAGTTATGTTAAGAGGTGAAGAAGGAGAAGAAGGCTTGCGGCTTCAAGGAGGATGAAGGGTTGCGCCACCTTTAAGTTGTCACCTTTTGCCCTTGCTCACGCCTCTCTTTGTGTCTTCACGCCTCCAAGGAGTTAACCTTTTTTGAGGGGGCGACTAGGGTCTTATTTATAAGGGCAAGAGGCGGTTTAGGGAGGGCCAAGATCATGCCAAGTGGGTGGTTAGGATGAAGGGGGTTTGTGGCAAGGAAAGTCTCCAAGACTTTTCTATAAACCTCATTCAACCTATCCTTATTTGCCCTATAGCCATATCAGCCCAAGAGATGCCTTAAAGGCATGCATTCCATCCTAGGAAGAAGGGCTAGGCGCCCTTTACTTCCATAATGAAGCAAAGGCGCCTCCCTCACCCCATTATGCCCTTAGGCGTCAATGGGGTGAGATTTCTCCCAATTATGCCCTTTTAGCCTTTAATCTCTTCATGACAACTTATTATTGGGCCTCATTGGATAATGAGCTAGCCCAAACTTCATGGTATGGGTTGATTAAGCCATTGGATCCAATCCAATGCAACCCTAATCCAAATGTGACCAATCTAGGTCAATTTAGGGTCAACCTGCCAAAACATGAAGTTTGGCTCCAATAACTTTCTTCCAACTCATCAGGCCCATTGGCGCTGATGAAATCTTCCAAATGGATCCAAGTTATCCAATAACTTGATCCTAAGGCTTCTGATTAAAGCAACGTCAAGAGTCTATTGCGTGTGACCCCGCAGGATCCATATGACGATGGCAATGATGTAAACATCATAAGTAGTGAGGGGTATCTAGCAATACATCACTACTACCCATGTCATAGGACTTAAGTCATTATGGCAACAACTCCTAATAAGCAACGAGGATTCCCATTGTATTATAGATCCCTTTGCCTAAACTGATATCCTGCCATTGGATTAGTCTCAAGTTTATCAATCCAATGCTTTGGTCATGACTCAACAAGTGTGGCCACACATTCCTGTCATGCACCAATAAGGTGGGGCGCCCCGAGTGGATATCATGCTTCCAATAAGGAAGGGGCAAATCCTACTATTGGTCATCCATGTCTCTATGTGACTTATGACATGCCCAATGACAGTCGTTTTGGTCCCCCAATTACGAAGAGACGTAAGACTGTATCAAAGCATACCCATCATCAAATCTAGATATGAATACCTCAAGTCTAAGGATCAATGCAAACCTCTTGCATGTGAGATTGACTTGTTGACTAGACAAGTCAATCCTCACAGTGGATCACTCTAGTGCATCCAATGCACCTGTATGTCTGCGTTACTGTGCCCCGCACTTAACCAGCCCATACACCAGTCTCACATGTACCAAAGCTGTCTCATATCTGCTAAGGTACCTTGTCTGGGGATTTCTTATGAGAATGGATCCAATCCAAACTCCTGGGACATTATACATGCAACTCAATACATCAACGCAGGTAGAGAAGTCTGCATAATAACGACCATGCCTATATAAAGAGTAATAGATCTGTCAAAGTACATTCAAACAACGCCTGTCCATGTCCATACATTGGTCTTCAAGGCATATACACCAACACTAGCTTCGGATGAACACAGGTTAGAATACCAGTGAACCCACCCGGGTTCACTAGCCCATGATGTTCTCTGTGGTTGGGCTGCGGTAACAGAAGCACGAGTGAACCCGCTGGGGTTCACCGACCCGTAAAGCTTACTGGACATTTTCTGGAGTTCGGAAAGATGGTGAACCCCGTGGGGTTCACCTGCCTGTGAAGCTCACTAAATAGTTTCTGCGCAGATAGAATACTGGTGAACCCCGTGCCCGTGAAATCCTCTGGGTCACAAAGTCTGGGCGCATCGGTACAGTACACATCATGGTGAACCCCATGGCTGTGATTTGCACTGTTCAGTCAGAAAAATCCTGGAAAAATCTGGAAAAATTTCCATGCGCTACATCTTCCTCCTACATCATAAAGAGACATCAATTTAGTAGCAATCCCCTCTAGAAAACCAAAATTAAAATAAAAAGTAAGGTAACAGTCTAAAACACTAACTAATATCAAAGAGAAACTATACATAAAAACTAAAATCAAGCAAAAACTTGGGTTGCCTCCCAAGAGCGCTAGTTTAGGGTCGGTAGCTCGACCATAAGAGTTTTCAAAGTTTCAAATCCGGGGGGTCTGAGAGAGCTAAAACTTCCTCTCTCTCAATCCGCTCATCTTCAAAATAATGCTTGAGGCGGTGCCCATTTACTGTGAAACTCCTAGTTCGTTCTGTCCAAATTGTGATAGCACCATAAGGTTGAACTTTCTGAACTGTGAAAGAACCGGACCACCTCGTTCGAAGCTTTCCTGGAAACAATCGAAGTCTTGAATTAAACAGAAGTACTTTGTCTCCCTCATGAAATTTTTTCTTTGTTATGCGCTTGTCGTGCCAAAATTTGGTGCGTGCTTTGTAGCTCTTGGCATTCTCATAAGCAAAAAGGCGCAATTCTTCCAATTTATCAAGTTGAAGCTTTCTCCTTTTACTGGCGTTCTTGAAATCAAAGTTCATTTGTTTGATAGCCCAATACGCCTTGTGCTCAAGTTCAACAGGTAAGTGATATGATTTTCCATAAATAAGTTGGAAAGGAGACATACCAAGGGGCGTCTTAAATGCCGTCCTATACACCCATAAAGCACCAGGTAATTTTATCGCCCAATCCTTCCGTGATCATGATACAGTTTTCTCCAAAATTTGTTTGATTTCTCTATTAGAGACCTCTACCTGACCACTAGTTTGAGGATGGTAGGGCGTAGCAATTTTGTGTTGTACACCATACTTTTTCAATAATGCTCTGAACCTTTGCTCGATAAAGTGGGAGTCGCCATCGCTGATCAGAAAGCGTGGTACTCCAAACCGGGGGAAAATAGTTCGCTTCATAAACCTCATAACGACCCTGTAATCATTTGTAGCTTTGGCGGATGCCTCAACCCACTTCGATACATAGTCAACGGCGACCAAGATGTACTGTTTTCCACATGAAGATGGGAAGGGGCCCATGAAGTCTATCCCCCATACATCAAAAATTTCTATTTCCATGAAATTATTGAGTGGCAACTCGTCCCTTTTTGACAAGTTTCCAGTCCGTTGACAACTGTCATAAGTGGAAACAAAATGTTTAGCATCATAGAATACGGAGGGCCAATATAAACTAGACTGTAAAACTTTAAAAGCTGTTTTAGAAGCCCCCGCGTGCCCTCCATAAGGTGAAGCATGGCAATGGGTCAACACATCTTGTATCTCCTCTTCGGGCACGGATCGTCTGTACAATCCGTCCACACACCTCCGGTATAGATATGGCTCGTCCCAATAATAAAACTTTACATCATGTAGAAACCGTTTCTTCCTCTGAAAAGTGAGGTCTGGAGGAAGAATATTAGACACAATGTAATTAACAAAATCTGCATACCAGGGGACTTGTTGATCTAATAAGGCATAAAGGTGCTCTTCAGGGAATGTATCGTCAATCTCTAATTCTGCATCAATTTCTTTGTCTACGCTGCGGTCAAGTCTGGAAAGATGATCAGCCACCAGATTTTCACTCCCCTTCTTGTCTCTGATCTCTATATTGAATTCTTGCAAGAGGAGGATCCATCGAATGAGCCTTGGCTTTGCGTCCTTCTTGTTGATCAGGTATTTAATGGTTGCATGATCAGTAAACACGATTACTTTTGAATTAATAAGGTAAGAGCGAAACTTATCGAAAGTAAAGACAATCGCTAGCAGCTCCTTCTCCGTAGTTGCATAATTTATTTGAGCGTCGTCAAGTGTGCGACTGGCATAATAGATGATCAAGTGGCTTCTTATCCTTCCTCTGT
Organism: Costus lasius; assembly: GCA_027563935.2. NCBI lineage: Eukaryota > Viridiplantae > Streptophyta > Magnoliopsida > Zingiberales > Costaceae > Costus > Costus lasius. Next base: position 106,096,203 of record CM050450.1, read on the forward strand.
CCTAAGACCGCCCCAACAGCTTGGTCGCTAGCATCACACATCAACTCAAAAGGTAGTGACTAATCTGGGGGTTAAATTATTGGAGCAGAGATTAATGCATCCTTGAGTTCGAGAAGGCTTCCCCGCAATCCCTGTCAAAGCAAAACATAGCATCTTTAGCAAGCAAATGAGTTAAGGGGTGAGCTATCTTAGAAAAATCTTTAATAAATCTTCTGTAGAAGCTGGCGTGTCCAAGAAAGCTCCTGATCCCCTTCACTGATGTAGGCGGCTTGAGATGTTCAATGACTTCAATCTTTGCTCTGTCCACCTTTATCCCTCGTTCAGATACTAGGTGCCCAAGGACAATGCCTTCCTTGACCATGAAGTGGCACTTTTCCCAGTTCAAGACTAGGTTCACCTCTTCGCACCTCTGCAAAACCTTAGATAAATGAGACAAGTAATGATGGAATGAAGAACCATATATAGAAAAATCATCCATAAATATATCCACGAATTCTTCGTTAAAAATCAGAAAATATGGCCATCATTGCTCGCTGAAAGGTCGCGGGGGCGTTGCAGAGGCCAAAGGGCATTCTTCGATATGCATATGTGCTGTAGGGACATGTAAAAGTTATTTTCTCCTAGTCATTCGGGTGGATGGGGATCTGGAAGAAACCTGAAAAGCCATCCAAAAAGCAAAAATAAGAATTATGCGCCAATCTGTCTAACATCTGATCTATAAATGGAAGAGGGAAATGATCCCTTCGCGTGTCTGAATTCAACTTCTTGTAATCTATGCACATTCTATGTCCCATGACCGTGCGTGTAGGTATCAGCTCGTTTGCCTCGGTCTTTATCACTGTGATGCCGCCCTTCTTGGGTACAACGTGTACGGGACTCACCCAAGAGCTGACTGAGATTGGATAAATAACTCCGGCGTCTAATAGCTTGAGCACTTCTTTCTTCACTACATCCTTTAGATGCGGGTTTAGTCGGCGCTGGAACTCCACGGAAGGTTTGCAGTTGTCTTCCAATAGGATCCTGTGCATGCAAACAGAAGGGTTAATCCCCTTTATGTTATCTAATGAGTAACCTATTACCTTCCTATAGAGGCGAGTTCATTGAGCAACAACTTGGTTTGCTCCATGTCCAATGCCGCACTGACAATCACATGGTATGTGGAGTTTTTTCCAAGAATTCATATCGCAAAGTGTTGGGCAAACTCTTGAGTTCAATTCTCTACTGCCCTTGATTCTCCTGATTTTCTTCTATCTTTCCAACAGGGCTTACATCACTTTCCAACAATGCAATGTACTCGTCTGTCTCCCCATCGCCATCTTTATCAACAGAGTTTGTTAAGGCGAGTTCCAGAGGATCCACTTCTCTCCTAGGCGGCCCAACATCCTGTGTAGCTTTCTCCAAAATGTCAATGCTGCAACATGTACCTGCAAGAGAAGGTTTTTTCAGAGTGTTAGTTAAATCAAATTGAATAACGTTGCCATAGATGTTCAAAGACAGTTTCCCATTCTTGACATCCGTGACAGCGCCTGCAGTAGCAAGAAAAGGTCTCCCCAGTATGATAGGGAGCCTGTCATCTTCATCAATTTCCAAGACAATAAAATCAGCAAGAATAAAGTAATCTCCTACTTTAATATGTACGTCCTCTAAAATACCAACTGGGTGGCGTACAGATCTGTCTGCAAGCTATATGGAAATATTAGTTGGTTGCAAGTCCCCTAAGTCTAGCCTTTTACATAGTAATAGTGGCATGAGGCTAACGCTGGCTCCTAGATCGCACAAAGCTCTCTGAAAAGACATCTCCCCAATCTGGCAGGGTATGGAAAAACTGCCTGGGTCCTTCAGCTTTTGAGGGAGCTTGTTCTGGATGATGGTGCTGCACTCCTCAGTAAGTGCAACGGTCCCTTAATCTTCTAGCTTCCTCTTGTTTGATAAGATATCTTTCAGGAATTTCGCATAAGTCGGCATCTGTGAAAGAGCATCAACGAAAGGGATGTTAATATAAAGTTTCTTTAAAACCTCTAAAAACTTATCAAACTGCTTGTCCAATTTAGCCTTGACAAGCCTCTGTGGAAAGGGAATCGGTGGCTTATATGCTGGCGGTCCCACATAGGGCCGCTCCACCTCAACTGGCTCAGGTGCCACCGGTGTCACATCAGTATGCGGTTCCACAGGTTCTGGTATTGACTCTTCTATCTTGTCATCTGTCAGCATCTTCGGGCCTTCCAATTGCTTGCCGCTCCGAGTGGAGATTGCATTGCACTACTCCCTCGGGTTTACTTCTAGTTGGGATGGTAGCTTCCCTGGTACTCTCGATGATGAGCTAGCTTGCTGGGCTAGCTGACTCTCCAGTATTTTATTGTGTGTCTCTAGAGAATCCATCCTGGTCATCATCATCTTCATCATGTCTGTAAGTCCTTCAAGTTGCTTGCCCAGATTTGAATCATTGTTCGGCCTTAGCTGTTGTGGTTGTGGCGGCGGTGCATTGTAGTTTCTGGCCTGGAATCCTGGTGGTCTAAAAATTGTTCTGTTGTGGTTGCCTAAAGTTTCCTTGTGAGGGCTGAGTTTGCTGTGGTGGAACTTGTCCAGGTTGAATTGGCTGAGTTGTCCGGTAAGAGAAATTTGGGTGGTTGCGCCATCCTGGATTGTAGTAGTTAGAATAAGGGTTATTGTTCTGGTTGAAATTTCCAACTGCATTCAATTGCTCAGGATGAGCCGCAACCATCTGTCCATCTCCCGCCTGACAATCTGCCCCTGCATGACGTACAATTCCACATACCTCACAAGAAATAGCGTTAACATCCATAGAATTAACAGACCAAGAATCAAGCTTTCTAGTCAGATTATCAACCTTAGCCGTGAGTGCAGTAAGAGAGTCAAGGTCATACTTACCTGACTTCTTGGCAGAAGTACCTCTCTCAGATGTCCGTTGGTGATGGTTAATCGCCATATCCTCGAGAAGATTCATTGCATCTTCCACTCTCCTATTCATCAAAGCACCTCATGCTGCAGCGTCCACTGTAAGCCTCGTGTTGTAATCCAAACCGCTATAGAACATTTGGATCAAAACCCAAGTCTCAACACCGGGGTGTGGACACATCCTTTGGAGCTCCTTAAACCTCTCCCAAGCTTCATATAGAGACTCTCCATCCTTTTGCATGAAGCTCGTTATCTGATTTCGCAATTGGATTGTCTTTGATGGAGGGAAGTACTTGGAGAGAAAGGCTTGAGAAAGCTCTGCCCATGTTCTTATCGAAGCAGCAGGTAGTGTGTGCAGCCAAGCTCTCACCTTATCCCTCAGAGAGAAGGGAAATAGTCGCAACCTGATAGCATCAGCAGACACACCATTAATTTTCAACATGTCGCAATATTCCAAAAAAATAGAAAGGTGCATGTTGGGGTCCTCAAGAGGAGAACCACCAAATTGGTTTTGTTGTACCATAGAAAGAAGAGCAGGTTTTATTTCAAAGTTATTGGCCTCAACAGCGGGCCTAGCAATTCCTGATTGAAAACCGTAAGTGTAAGGTGTCGAGTAATCTTTCAATGTCCTGTTGTTATAGTTGTTCCCATTGGTTGTTGTGCTCGGTCATTGTTCACATCAAGTTGAATGTTCCATCTGATTGTCTTCTCCTGGATGGTTCATGATTTCCCTCTTCTGGATTTGAGTTTGCTTCCTTCTTATCCTGAAGGTGCGCTCGATCTCTGGATCAATGTCAAAGAATGTACCTGCCCTAGAACTTCTTCGCATAAAATGGTCAGTCAAAATTATAAAGTTCTAAGACGGTAAATCAATAAAAAGAAAAGAAAATAGCAGTGCAGTAAGGAAAATCTAACCTAAGGCCTAGTCTACCAATTCTCAGAAATATACTAATATCAAACGTTGTTCCCCGGCAACGGTGCCAAAAACTTGACACGATCCGCAAGTGCACGGATATGTCAAAGTAATATAAAAGATGTCGAATCCCACAGGGAACAAAGTTGAGTACTAGAAAGTCCGAGTCCTAATAGCTAGGCGAATCGAAACGTGGATTTTTTTTAAAATGGAAATCGAAAACAAACAAGTGCAACTAATTCGGTAGAGAAAAGATATAAGAGAGAATTCAGGGCTATGGCTTCCACCACGATGATACTCTTAATCGCACAAGAAAGATATTAGTTATTTGGTTTATTGTTTTGCACAAGGAGTCTAACCCTAGGGTACAAGGTGCCCTCTCTCGAGTGATACACCCCAGTGTTCGTTTTAGACCGACCTCCTACTCTCGCGGTGGATCGTTCTAAGACGAACCCAATGAGTTCTATGGCAGACTATAAAATCCTCGAGTGAAGACCAAGCACTCTCGTTTCGGGGTCTCGTAAGTTTTACTCAGAGGTTCGACCCTTATGATCCTTCTCTCGATATGAATCGTAACGGCTAACACGCGATATTACTTGGCCAAGGTAAAACCATGAAATAAATACGTTAAAGTAAAATATGCTCACAATTCATACCAAATAACATAAATAGATACAAAGTTTGCAATTAAAATCTTCAAAGGGTTTCCACCAAGCCCCGAAATAGGGTTTACACTACAATTGTCATTGAAACGCTCAAAATCTCTCTTTTAATGAAATGAAAAGTATAAGAAAACGAAGCTAAGGGGAAGGAGACGATGAACCGAAGGAATCCTGAAGAAATCGTGATGATCGTGTGTCTCAATCTCTGAAAATCTCCAAAAATCGCCTCTGTCACCGAGTTCTTCCGTCCGCGCTGCTTCTTCGCATGAATGCTCGATCCCTCGAACCGACTCCCAGCTCGACTATGGACTCACACGCTTGTCCGAAGATCAAGCTGGCGCCTGGCGATCTCGGACGGTCGTCTGTTCAACGTCGCACGCCGGAGACGTAGAGAGGGAAGTTTACCCGAAGGTACCTAACCAAGCCGGCGAAGGCCGGCGCCACAAGCTCACACGCGCTCAAAGGCAAGCTCACAGACTGGGGACGGACCCCTTTCATAGAACCACCTTACCGAAGGTTTCGACGGCGGGCGGGCGTAGCCGCTGTTGAACACGTCGGCTGGACGAACGGGCCACCGGCGACGAGGAGGGCGGAAGTGAGGGATGGCGGCCCTCGTCGGAGCCGGAACGCGGCCGGGAACGAGGACCAGAGGGGAATGAAGGTACCTCGGCGATCACACAGGCCGCTGGCTCCGTCGAGTCGGTGAAGCTGATGCCGGCGACGACTTCCGAGGTGGTTTGAACGTGAACGATGGCAGCTGCGGCGGCAGATGCGAGGAAGACGGGGAAGAGGGGTGAAGCTAGCCGCGGCGTTCCACCTCCCACCCGCACCACCGGAACGCCGGGGACAGACCGCTGACGAGGTCGTCCGATGAGGACACGTCCGACGAGTCACAGACACGAAGAGGAAGTCGAGAAAGCTTTCAGCGGGCGAAAAACAACCACTATGGCGGACGACGACGACAACACCTTTTTCTTCGTTTCCACGTCGACCTGCGGAACGAGGCAAGCTCGTGTCTTGTCAACCCACGTGCTGCGTCAGAACACACGCGACGGTATCGCTCACGCCAACGCCAACGCCCGTTGAAGAAGTCGGATTCAGATCCGGGCTGTGCCCGATCAGCTTCGCCGACTTGCCGACCCGGTCAGCTGAAATAAATAGGCTGGGCTCAAAGGCCTAACATTAGGTATTGAAGCACTAATGACTCACGTTAAACATTAAGCTTGGTTTAATCTATTACGTGATTAACTACCAAGTCATCTAATTAGGGCTCATTATCTAGGCAAGAGCACTTATGTATAATTTTGAGTAGGGTGGCGAGTCTAAGATGGTAGAAATTTATACATAATGATAGAAATTATAATGAAAAATATTTGAAACGTACAAATTTAGTGTCATATAATTTTTATCCTTGTTTAATAGAATACTTTTATATTTTTTAAATTTTTATGTATATTTTATATTTTTTAAATTTTTATATAGATTAGAAATTTATCCAATGATAAAAATTTAGTGTTATATGAGTAATGGATCTACATGTTTTATATTTTTTCTAAATATTTTAAATTTTTTTAAATTTTTTATAAATGATAAAAATTTATTTATATTATTACCGTCACCTAGATGGATGTTGATTATGAAAAAATTAGGCAGTGTGCGCTTATAAAATTTCTCCATCTAAATTAGGTAGTTGAGTGAACAATAAGAAGGTAACTTTTTAGAGTGAATTAAATTTCTCATCACCAATTATACTAGTGGTCTGCATAATGCCACGTTGAAGACAGCGATAAATTCACTCTATTTCATTTTGAACTCCACCCGTCAGCGCCCTGGTTGACTTGCACAAAGATGTGGACAAAAGGATGGGAATGGAAAGTTGTGGTTGTGTCGTTTTGCTATTTGCTCCCTTTGGCTGGGTTGGAATAAATTGCTATTCCTTCTGTTCCTGTTCTTTCTTTATTATGGCATTAATTAATTAATTAATTAATTGTTAAGTTAGCTCGAAAGGTATCAGCACAAGGAAAATCATCATGTTGAGATAAATATGAACTATGGCAAGGAATTAATACATGGCAAGGTACAAATTAGGAATTCGAATCAAGGAGGATTGATTCGTATTGCTCATGCCGCTAACATCGACAACATGCAAGCTCCGATCCAGAAGAAATTGAACCTGAGTTGGAGAGGAACAACAAGTGGCATTGGAGAGTGGAGAATCCTTTTGGGGATGTTGTATAAACTTTCTAACTCAAAATGTGGAGAAATAATTGAGGATGTAGTGGTGCAATATAAATTGATGATAAAGAGATACTGATATTCTCAATTGAGATAAAGATTTTGATGCATGCATCATCAGTCGGCATGCAATGGACTTTCAATTTGATTGAAAGTGCGCAGGAATCAAATAATTCTTGGTGAATAATTCATTACATAATGGAAAAATAAAGAAACCGATAGAGGGAAAGGGAAAAGAAAAAGGAGGAAGAAAGTGTTAAAATATAAACATGAAATTGAAATAATGTATATCTCGTAAGAATCACGCTGCCTCGGAGGTACTCGGCAAAATGACGTTTGTTATCTTGTTAAATGTTGTGTCGCCTCGGTGAAGCAAATAACGCCTCGATCTAATTTTGATATTAAATTTTTGTATTAATTAAAAGAGTTGAATAACTGAGTTCCTCCCTATATAAACTCTTGTACTGTACGCCTTCTCTTTTGGATCAAGCAATTTTCAGAAAGTTTCTGAAAATCTTCTACTCTTATCGAGCTTGTCTCGGTTGTATGTATATCATCTTATTTTCTAATAATATGGTATCAGAGCGGGTAAGATATTCTTGCTCGACAGGCTAGCCGAAGCTGTGCTGCCACCGATGAACCAAAGTACTTGTCGGATTGCCGCCGAAAATGTTGCAAAAACTACCGCTCAGCTGAACGCTTTTCCGCTGCAAAAAAGCAGCCCGAGGAAGAAGAAAAATGGGTTGGGAAAAAGTATGATGATCTCATCACCGCTGTTAAGATTACCACCTTTTAAGCGGCTGATTGAGGAAAATTGATTTCAGAAAGTCAAAATGTGGTCAAAATCAAACCAGATTTATGTTTTTAATTCAATTCATAAACAAAAAAAGTATAAAATTAATTAGAGACATTATTATGAATTTAAGTGACAGATGGAAAATAGTAATTCAATAGCTTTCTAAATTTTTAAGTTTTCAATGATAGATATGATGATTAATGTATCTGTATAAATCAATTCTGGGTGCACATATATTTAGGATATTGTAAAAAATCGCATATAATTTGAGATGACATCAATATGCTTACACAAGCCAAAAGGGTTGCAAAGAGAATGGATAAAAAAGCTATCTTCCTAATCCATTAAGCACTAAATGATGTAATCCACTAAGCACTAAATGATGCAATATTCGATAAAATATCTAATGGAACAACAACAAACCAAATCTAATAAATGCTTAAAATTATATATAATCATAGTGTTAAAGCAAGGAGGTTTTTACTCCAAAACCTTTGTAGTGAATTTGAAGCAGTAAAGATCAATGGAATATGAAAAGGCATCGGATTTTTGCAAACCAAATAAGAAAGATATGGGGAAGAGATAGCTGACCTCAAGGTAATTGAAAAAAAAAAAACTGACAACACTAATAAAGAAATTTGATTATATAGTGACAACTATTGAAGAAGCAAAAGATCTAGATGAGATGACTATTAAAGAATTTATTATATCATTAAAAGTACATGAAGAGAAATTAAATTGAAGAAAGAAAAAATCTATCGAACAAGTTCTATAAATAAGACTAAAATTAAATAAGAGAACTAATAGGTGTAATACAAACTAGAGAGGATATGGAAGAGCTAAGGACAAAATTATGACTTTGTAAAGAGGAGAAATAGGTATATATAATACTTCTCAAAACAAAGAAAGAACACGTTGGTTTAATCCAATAGAAGGTTGTTGAAGGTTGTCGTTAAGGTAGAGGGAAGACAACAATATTAGTCAAGATATGATAAAGTCAAAAGTATAAAACTAAACTTGTGAGGTTACAGACATATTTCATAAGAATGTAATAGTTGGAATAAAAAAAATGATTTTAATTAAAATTCCTTATTTGAAATAAGCATTAGGTATTAAATTAGTTGATGTTGTCTTTTAAAGCAGCAGACTAGATGTAGCAGTTGAATCCAATAATTGGGCTTTTGTTCTCTAAACTGCTGCACAACGTTAATAAACGTTGGAATTTGCCATTTGACATTGTCTGCTACAAATCTCGGCTATTTTTGATAAGTCTAAGCCGAGAGTTTGACTAGTTTTTTTCTTTTCTTTTCTATTTCTCTCTCTTTCTGATCTTTTAGACTTTTTTTTATTGCTCTAATTGGTCATATTCTCCATGATCATGATCCACAAAAGAAGTATCTTGGGTGCTCAATTCATAATCAATTTACATAAGAGTCTGAAATTTTCACCTCAGGGAGGCTGTAATGCACTTTAGGTTTTCATTTTTAAACTTTTCTTTTAGTTTATGAAAATTAATTTTGTATAAATGCATTCTAAAGTCAAATAAATTTATACAAAATTCCCTACAGTTTCGCATGCTAATTAGTTTACTGTTCATATATTACGTAAACAAATTGTTAATTATAATTTATCTGTCAATTTCCTCGTTCACGGAAAAAAATTATACGATTCTCGTATTTTGATATAAAATAAAATTATTAACTATCGTGGAATTATACAAAACTAAATTAGGAATTTGTTAATTCAAATTAAAGAATTTTATTACTTTTGCAAATTCTGTATCCTAATCTATATTAGGGAAATTAAATCAGTTTAAAATCTTCCTAGACTCCCTATTTGCTTTTTTAATTGTTTTTCTGTTTCCAGATTAAGACTTCCAAATCTAATTTATTTCTTAGTCTCGATTTTCTGATCTTAGTCTCGATTTTCTTAGACTCCCTATCTGTTATTGATTAAACTTAATTATTCGTAATAATTTCCAATAGTTTCAACATCCCAGACATTTAGTAACTCAAATAAAAAATTTCTTTCAACATTGGAACCTGCGGGTTGGGTCTCATACTTGAGATATTAACTTTTAAATCTATAACTTATTAATTAATAAAATTTTATTTAAAAGTAGTATCACAGAAATCTGCCGCTATCGGGTTATAAAGCTGTTTCGTCTAGTGTTTAGATTTTGACACAGATCTAAAATTTAATTTAAAATAAAATAAAAAAAATTAGAATTACTATAAATTTAAGGAAATAAAATAAAGTTCTCTCTTGTTATCTTAATTATTTTGTTTTTCTTGGCTTATTATTGGTTTGTTTCATTTCATAACACGTTATCACCACTAGGCTCTAACCAAGAAGGTCATGCACGCATAACATTTATTTATTTATTTTTCTTTTGATTTTGTGTTTAACATAATATGATGCAACTACTTTAATTCATTTCTTAATCATTATTATTTTTATTATCTAAATAATATTAAATATTATCTAAATTGTTTTTATATTTTTATGATAGTAATTAATATATCAAATTTTGCAAAACTTAAGTTTGTGACTCTTGACATTACGGGGAAAAATTATTTATCTTATGTACTAGATGCAGAAATTCATTTAGATGTAAATGACCTCGGAGATACTATTAAAAAAGAAAATAAAATATCTAATCAAGATAAAGCCAAAGCTATGATTTTCCTTCGGCATCATCTCTATGAAAGATTAAAAGCTGAGTACCTTATAGTAAAAGACCCACTTGTTTTTCAGAATAATTTAAAAGAAAGACATGACTACCAAAAAACGGCAATTCTTCTAAAAGCTCGTTATGATTGGATGTCATGTTAGAGAAAACATTCTCCACTTTCCATGCATCTAATGTGCTCCTATAGAGAAAAGTTCATGAGTCCCGTCCGACTAAATCATGAGTCCTGTCCAACTAGCATTGCTCCATTTCTAGAAGTAAATGTAGCAACTCACAACTAATATTCTTTTGGGCAAACTCATGGTCGTGGTTATGTTTGTGTTAATGATCGTGGTCATGGTCATGGTCGTGGATATGGATATGGTTGTTGTAAAAATTCCAAGAACATTCTTTTTCACTAGAAGTGAAAAAATAATAAAAATAATGATAAAGAAAATGGTGTGAAGAAGAGCAAACATGTTGAAAATATGTGCTATCATTGTGGTACCAAAGGCCATTGGTTACATACCTGCCGTATACCAAAACATCTTGTTAACCTTTATCAAGAATTATTGAAAAATAAAGAGAAAAAGATAAAGACAAATTTTGCTTGTGAAGATGATAGTTCTGATTATGGGCCAGTTTGGAGAGGCTGAAGCTTCTGGCTGGTGGCTGGTTTGAGTAGAGCTGGTCTGAAAAGCTGAGGCTGTTTGGGTGTATTAGCTGGTCTGATAAGCAACTGTGAGCTGCTGTGCTGTGCTGTTTAGTTCTATTAAATTTTTTTAATTTATTCTTAAAATTTAAAATTACTTTACACAACAATAAATAATTTTTAGACTATTATATAAATAAATTTAATATAAAATGGACAAATTCAAAAAAAATTTTGCAAGAATTTTCCCTATATTTTAAGTGCGAAACCCTGCATACATAATATATAAAATAATATCCAACCATAAGAAGAAAAAATTATCCATAATTCATCACAAATACTTGATCATCACACATAACAAATCATTTAAATATCACAACATCCAACGAGTACAAAGTAAGCACATCCATATAATAGCAATACAAAATATTTGCTACACATGTGAATCCATTAAACTTAATGCAATCTGATTCCAAAGACGATCTACCTTCGTAGCATCATGGTGATCTTCATTAGTCTCTTCATTTACCTCATAATCATCTGTTGGGATGAGCTCCGGATTAACATCAAATTCTTGAAAAATTTCATCTGTGTTTGTTCACTGTTGAAAAAGAATATTGCTTTGTTTCAAGTATAAATGCATAGAATTGCACCGCTAGTTGGAATGAATCCCATTAAGAATAAGCAACAGAACACTTAAAAAATCAGCAACTAAGTGATAAGTACTGAGCAATCTAATAAAATAACATATGGTAGTGTTAAATTCTATGACATCCGACCCAACTTGATTATTGAAACAAAGAGCAACTCAGTTTCATGGATTGCTTATTATACTATTTCCAAGTTAAGAGAAAAATAAGAAGAAACATTAAAATGCATAGTATGTTCTCTAACAGGTTAAGAGAACATATGAGTGTGTATGGGAATGGTAGAATGCAATTTGATTAGCATAACCAAACATCAGGCACATGTGCAAAATAAACTATGAAAAATGCATAATCAAATAGATATGAAAACCAAGAACAAATTGTATACAGAATTGTTGACGCATAATCAAACATTAGGCACCTGTGCAAAATAGATATGAAAACCAAGAACAAATTGTATACAGAATTGTTGACGCAGGTTCATGTAACAGGTTAAGAGAACAAATTGTAACAGGTTCATGTATTGTTGACGCAGGATACAGCATTGCATAATACACCAAGAACAAATTTCCAATACAAGCAGGAAACAGAACATCAAAACCAGGTACATAATTGACAAGAAAGCAACATTCACAATGCAACTGAAGCAAGAAATACAAACTGTAAATTGGAATGCTTGGATTACTGAAATTTCAGGGTCAGTGGAGCTTGTTAATGATGTTTTTGTTAGAAAACACGTTGAAACTGAAGCAAGATTTTTAAACATGCATAATAAAAAAACTTCGGCGTCACCTGAAGCAAGTTTGGTGGAGCTTCTCGACGGCTAGAGTTGAAGGCGAGGTGTCAGCAGATAAGTAGTATGCCGGCTCGTGAAAGAAGAATGCCGGCGGCTGGATCTGGAAACGCTTCAGGTGTCAGCACCGGCGAGACGTCGAGGAAGGGCGACCGGCGAGAGGCGAAGCGACGAGGAGGCGAGAAGAGGCAGATCGATGGAGAGGATGGAAGTTAGCCTTGAATGTCAACAAAATAAGTCAAAAAATGGTAAGTGCATATGAATCTAACCTTAGGCTGTGGCGACAACTGGAGGGGGCGACGGTCGGAGGCGGCGACAGTTGGAGGCAGTGAAGGCGAGGATGAACGTGAAAAGCTTCTCAGACATGAACGAAGGGCGAGCGGCTGCGACGATGGGCCGGAAGGGCGAACGAAGGGCGGGAGGCGGCGATGACGGGTCGGAAGCGTGATCGGCGAGGGCGAAACCCCAATCGCGTGGGAGGGAGATCCGGGGCGAAGCGGCTGGACACTGTGCAGAAGAAGCCGCAGGCATTTCGGGAAAGCGGGTTTAGGGCGGCTTTCGCTCAACAGTGCGGCTTCTCAGTTTCCAACTAAGAAGCCGAGTATCCAAACGCATTGCATTTGCAAAAGTTACTGCCCGCAAACGCAAACGTGCCCAAACGCTGAATCCAAACGAGCCCTATGACTATATAGACATTACTCATCTAGACGTTACTGATTTCTCTGCTGATCTAGAAGAAAAAAAGAATTATTTAATTGGAGATTGTAGTATTCAAAAATAATTTCTTATATATTAATGTCTAATCTTAATATGTTTTCTTTTTTCATTTAATAAAATAATAAGTTTTGTTATCTTTTAAAATATATTTTTTCTCTAGTAGCATTTTTCTAACTATATGGACTTTTATTTTTCAATGAAAAATGAGTGTTTCTTTGGTTGACACCAACATCAATAATGAAGATATTTGTCTCGCTGATAGTGCAACAACTCACACAATTCTCAAGGATAAAAAAAAAAACTTCTCTCATTTAACAATGCAAGAAGCTAATGTTAATACTGTATCTGGTAGTACAAAAATAATTAAAGGCTCTGGAAGAACTAATATATTATTACATGGAGGAACCAAATTATACATTGATAATGCATTATATTCTACAAAGTCTTAAAGGAATTTATTAAGCTTTAAAGATATCTGCCGAAATGGATATCAGGTGACTTATATCAATTAAAAAATATATATTGACAAAATTACTTGCATTTTCCTCCGAATTGTACTACACTTATATTAAAACAATTGAAATACATAATATTGTAAACCAAACGTTTATAGATCATAACAAATTCATTATTTGGCATGATCGATTAGGCCATCTCGGATCTATTATGATGTGAAAAATAATTAAAAATTTATGTGGACACCAATTGCAAGTGCTGCTTGTTCCCAAGGAAAGTTGATACTTTGACCATCATCAGTCAAGTTAGGACTGAATCTCTTGCATTTTTAGAACGTATACAAGGTGATATTTGTGGACCAATACACCCACCTTATGGACCATTTAGATATTTTATGGTTTTAATTGACGCTTCAACTAGATGGTCACATGTTTGTTTATTATCAACTACAACCAGGCGTTTGCAAGATTACTTGCACAAATAATTCGACTAAAAGCTCATTTTCCTGATTATCCAATTAAGAAAATACGCCTTTATAATGCTGGTGAATTTACATCTCAAGCTTTTAATGAATATTATTTGTCTATTGGAATTGATACTGAATATCCTGTAACACATGTTCATACACAAAATGGACTATATAATCATTCATTAAGTGCTTACAACTAATTGCAAGACCATTGCCTTTGAGATCAAAGCTTCCAAATTCTACTTAGCGATATGCAATCTTGCATGCTACAATATTGATTCACATCAAGCCAATAAGCTATCATAAGTTCTTGCCCTTACAATTGGTTTTTGGTTAGAAACCTAATATTTCCCATCTAAGAATTTTTGGATATGCTGTATATGTTTCAATTGCTCCACCACAACGCACTAAGATGGGTCCTCAAAGAAGGTTGGGAATATATATTGGATATGAGTCTCCATCTATAAAAAAATATCTTGAACCATTAACAGGAGATTTATTCATGACTCGATTTGCTGACTATCATTTTGATGAATCAAATTTTTCGACATTAGGGGGGAAAAAGAAGTAGTTGGAAAAAGAGATTAGTTGAAATAAATTATCATTATCTCATCTTGTTTCTCATACAAAACTATGTGAATTAGAAGTTCAAAGGATAATTTATTTACAAAGCTTAGCCAACTAATTACTTGATGCATTCACTAACCCAAAAAGAGTAACTAAGTCATATATACTAGCTGCTAATGCTCTAATAAAAATTGATATTCCTATTGGACAATCTAGTACTGCAAATGAGTCTCAAGTATGCATGAAGCATGGTAGACCCATCGGTTCCAAAGATAAAAAAAAATCCTTGAATAAGAAAAAGAGCTAAAAATCAAGATGGTCGAATCGATGATGTAATAACTCTAAAATGTTCCTCTAACATAATTTGTATTTTAATTCTAGAAGAAACACAAGTACCTAAAATTTATGAAAATAAAGAGATCTCAATAAATTATGTCATGATAGAATACAATGGAATCAACATGAAGTCAACGTTGACGATGTTTTTGCATATAATATAGCACTTAATATAATAAATGATAATGA